>ML675616.1:107240028-107520535 GCA_007922155.1 Mesoclemmys tuberculata
GAATACAATGAGGCTACCAGAACAAGGTGTAAGGGGTTCGCAATCTGGCCCTAAGGAAATGAATATTGCAGAAGACATTTGCTCACACTTTATATTGGGTTCCATCTTCCATTTATTAATACAAGATTAAGAAATGTTTAACAGTCATTTTATAAACTGTTATCAATTGTTACAAAATCCAACAGGTAGTTCATAACAGTGATTTATAACTATCTAACACACCTTCCCCTGATGTGCTTATAACCCATACTACTAGTATCTGTAACTTGCAGATAGCATCTATTAACTACTTGTTATTGCTTTATGAGCCATTTGTACCCAGAAACTTTGATACTGATACTCTACTTATCTCCTTTGTAAAGCACTGCAATATTCTGCAAGTCATCCTGTATCTTCCCAGGGCTCTGAACTCTGAGTATCTCCATTGTCTCTTCCTGTAGGAGTGGCCTCTCTTCTCTTCTTCCTTGCCCTCCCACCTACAGTTACTGCCTACTGTGCCCCTTCTTCATTTTTCAACTCAGCATGCGTGTTCCTGAGCTCTATTTCTCCTTCACTAGCCCATCTTTTCCTCTGCCTGTTTCTCGTAGTCACATGCTTCCACTGGCCACTTTCCTCACCCCACCATCTCCCCACAGAGTTCAGTTCAGTTTGCATTTGCAAGTCTTGAATTTTTCCTTCAGTCTCCTTTCGTCTTCCCTCCATCATCTGCTCAAATCCCCTTTGAAACTTAGCTACAGTTTCCATCTGTATCTCCAAGCCTTGGAACTTCTCTTCCATCAGCTCTGTCAGGCAGCACTTCATACCATTTAGGTAGTGCTCTCCCTCCTTCACCATCATAGCTCAGGACAGTCTTTCTAATTAAGCCCCATTACATGCAATTGGAGTCACTAATTAGCCCTTAAATTATCAGCCTGTCAGTGAGGCTGAGGGATAGTAGATAGTAGATGACAGAACAAGGAGCAATGGTCTCAAGTAATTGCAGTGGAGGAGGTCTAGGTTGAGTATTAGGGAAAAGTTTTTCACTAGGAGGGTGGTGAAGCACTGGAATGGGTTACCTAGGGAGATGGAGGAATCTCCATCTTTAGAGGTTTTTAAGCTGCGGCTTGACAAAGCCCTGGCTGGGATGATTTAGCTGAGATTAGTCCTGCTTTGAGCAAGGGATTGGACTAGATGACCTCCTGAGGTCCCTTCCAACTCTAATCTTCTATGATCCTATGATTCTGAGGCGCGGTCTACACTTACCTTGGCAATTTGGCAGCAGTCGACAGAAGATACACAAGTGATGTAAATCACATGCGTATCTCCCGTCGACTTTGCAGCATCTCCTCCGCGCGGCGTCCATACTGCGCTGCGTCGAAGGGAACAGCGCTCCCTTCGACGCAGCGCTACTCCACTTACCAGGGTGGCTTTCCTGCGTCGCTTCCTGGAATGACTGAGCACATCTATACAGACCGCTCAGTGATCCAGAGCAATCGATGTGACAGCGGCGAATTTGCCACCGTCAGTGTAGACCCAGCCTAAATCATTGGCTAGGCTGAACTCAGCTTGCCTCAAAGGGCTAAACAGCCCATGATAGTAAAGTAATTCCTACGTATGTATGCAAAATCACTTTATGTATCTAAGCACTTTATATAGTTTGGAAATCTTAGGGAAGAAAGATACATTATAAATTAAATCATCAGTATTGCCAGTCACAGCATGCTAGAAGTACGTCTCATTACTATTCCTGTGGAAGTTCTTAGCCCTTTATTAATTTACTTGATGGCTTTTTGAATGCACCAGCTTATATGTATATATATATATTGCTTAAACTGCTTGAAAAATATTTAACTATACAACTAATGAACTAGTGCACTTTAGTATAAACAACATGGTCCAGTACCAACACCCGACACTTATCCATCCTATTAGCTTTTGCTGAAATGCTGCATGTTTTTTGACAGTGCTGGTGGTTACAAACTCCTCTGATTAAAGGTTATGTGTATCTTCATTGTATGTGACTGAATTTGGCTCCTCTTTTTATTGCAGCCCTGTGTGTGACCCCCAAACCCTCCATCAGAGGCAGGGAATAAGTTATTTTGAGGATTCTTGAACATGACAGATTTTCACATCTGAATCATTCTGCTTAGGGATCATTTGCTTCCCTATTTCCCATCACCGCACTTAAGATCAGAGGGCTGTGATTTGCTGGCTGTCCCATGATGTGATCTGGAGAGAACAGGCGGCAGCGCCTCTCCTTTCAAAGGCATGTTGTAACTAACTCTTCTTCAGCAGACAGCAGATTTAATTGCTACAAAATCACCCACACACATGGAAAACTGACACTAGAAACAAGGTTCTCAGAGATGCAGATATTCACATCGCTATCACTGGAGCTAAAGAAAAATTCCTTTAGCTAGTGAAAAGTCCCCTCTCCTCTCTGTGGGGCAGCCACTTGAGGCAGCAACATTCAAAAATCCAGCATATTGCACTGTCTTTGAAAAACTCACCTTATATAAACCACAGTTAATTAATCTGCTGCATAATTCTCAGACAGGCTGGAAATGTTTTATGTCCTATTTAATTTGGGGGTTTATTGTGGTTGCTGTAGGATTTCTTATTATTTATTTTGCAAAATTTACCCTGACTGTAGGATCTTTAGTCTTTATGGGGCATTCTCTTGTTGTTACTATTGTTATTTATTATTTGGGATAGATTAAAATTCAATTCAGTTCAAGATCAATGAGTCTTTGTTGGCATGATGAGCTGTACGAGTGTCATCAGAGTATTTGTTTCTCACGTTGTTTTCGAAAAAGGCAAAATAGTGTTTTCTCCCCAAGATTAATTTAAAATTGGGGAATCGGGAGCAAGCACATCATCAACAGCGCACTTTAAACAAAGGCAGTACAACACAGTGCAACTCTGGCACCCGAGAGTGTACAGCATCTTGTGTATTTTCCACAAAACAGGGGCGTGAAGCCATTGTGTAGTCACACTGAATACATTCAAATATTCAGTCACATGGTCAATGGCAGATGGAGATGGAAATTGCACAGCACAGAGCAACTCAGCATGTGTGACTGGGAAGGATGCAGTGAGAGGGTGGAGTCTAAAGTCCATTCATCCCAAATGCTATGCAGATGCCTATTACTAACTTAAATATGATGGGCTAGCTTCACTGCAAGGATTCCTCCTGCACAAGATCACCCGGCCCAGGCTTTGGACCCCTGGCCTGCGATATCTGTTCCACAGGGGAGTCTAAAAAGATGGCGGTGCTGGGCGGGATTGGCCTGGGAGAGGACACTCACTGCAGCAGCCTCCCAAAGTGCAGTTATTGCCCAGCCGTGGCCAGATTTTCATCTTGAAATTCCCTGGTAGGCATTATTCTATCGTTGTTGCTCTTTATTTGTTGTTCTCCTGTTTTAAAAGTTTCAATTATCCAATGAGGGAACAGAAACAATACCATGTGCCTTACACAACGAATCATACATCGCAAAGTAATGAATGCACATACACAATTTGAACTGTTCATTAATAACTGATAGGTTGAAAATCATTAGCCCAAACTATTTGGTGAACTCATATGAACAACAAGAGGACAGAGAAATCAGGATCAGAAAAAAATAAGGACTGACTGACTACGTTGTGCAATTTATTCATGATGAATAAGCTGGTTAGGTAATTGGAGTGAATGTTTGACTAAAATAGAGTTAACTGACTGGCAAATCTCAAAAAGTTCAGAATCTGAGTTCACTTTGGATAAGTATCTAAGAGCTCAGGGGTGAAATCCTGGCCCCCTGGAAGTCAAAAGGAGATTTGCCTTTGACTTCAGTGAAGCCAGAAGGTTTAACTAAACTTTCTGGATGTCACCAATGAAATTGGCTTGCACATCTCCGGAGAATAGGTCTTCTCACGAGATTCCCACTACTTCTAGTTTCCAGACAAACAGAAGTACTGAGTTTAATTCTAGAAAATGAGCAACGATTCAGTGGAGGGACTGACAGAGGTAATCTTAGTTTTCCTCAAGTTGTGTTTGACCAACACAAAGGACTACAATAGACTCCTGTTATAAGGATCATTATGGGAAACCACCATTTTGATCGCTACCTCCAAATGCCCCGAATGGGCCAGGCTGACCCTTTGCTTAGTGCACTGAGCAAGGGGCAGCACCAACCTGGGAAGAACACTGAGGATGAATTGTGACTAAGAGAGCTCAATGCTCTTCTCCTAGTGCATAGCCCGCTATCCACTCAGCAGGGTGACTGGCCATAAGTAGTAGGGCTACAGCTAGAATACCTGTGGTAACAAACAAAAACATTGACCACCATAGCCAGCCAAAGGGGAAAAGAGACCACAGGCCAAGAATAATTTGTCTAGCTGAGCACAACTATAGCTGCAGAAAATTCTCACCAGACTTGCACTACCTAGAAGTTGTATATAGAGTATATAAAATGATGACATGGAGTGCAAAACTACAGCTGGCCACTTCCCAGGGCCTTGGAAGAAACCCTACGCTGCTGCAGAGAGGAATATGTAGCATCACAGATATGGATGACTGAGAGCATTGGTGCCTCTTTCCAAGGCAGAATAAGAAGGTGGTGCCACAGTGATGGCCATTTTCTCAGCCAACACCCGGGACTGACACAGATACATCCAGAGCTAAGTGTATGAATTGCTACTGCTTGTCCTAAAGAACCAGGCTTTCAAGTGGAGAGCTGTAATAGGTTCAAATCTCCTGTGAATTGGACACAGAAGGGGACACCTCTCATACAGAGACCAGCAGTATCTTATTGGAAGACAGTGTCTTGACAGAAAAATCAGGTCGGGTAAAGGAAGTACCAAAGTACCTGTTATGAAATTGTTGTGACAGGCTGGAATGTGCTGTTTTGTGAAATTAAAGTTGAGGCCTTGCTTTGCAATCAGTGTTGCAAACTGGGGATCTAGGAACAGACAAACAGCAAGGCAAAGATAAAGAGGGTGTGGGGTATTAAAAATCTAAAAGTTTGGTGTGCATATGCATGAGTGTCATGGGCGTAGTGTGATGCAGTCATCTCTGCAGGGAAATTAAATGAGGGTTTATGCAGAGAATGAGTATAAGGTATTCATTGGAACACAGGGCTTTCTAGTTTTTGAACTACCCCCCCTTTTCTGGCTCATCCAACTCCCTGGAGCAGAGGTGGAGTTAGGGAATGAGAGCCTAAAGGACGCTGGATTTCATAAATCAGATAACTCTAGAATTTATGTGATTTGGGTGCATTAATCTTTTTCTTACAGACTGAGACTCTCTGGCCTGCATAATAGCCAAAGATCAGGCTTTTGCAACTAAAAAGGCATTGGCAATTTTCTGGTGCGGTGGGAGAAAATTGTGAGTCTGCTCGCAATTCCTTGTCTCTCTCATCTTTCACTGAAGTGGATTTCGTTGTCCACTTGAGGATCGCGCTGAGCCTAAAAACCATTGTACCCCCCCCGAAACATCATGTGATCCAGTGCATGGATGATGCTGAGCATTTAGTAAGATCAACTGCAAGTAGTCAATGTGTACCGTGGTAGTAAAAAAGGTTCAGAATATCTCATACATTATACACATTGTAGGAGCAGCTAGTAAATCTTTCCACATACCTCAGGAGACAGGGCACTGGACTGGAAGTCAGGAGACTAGCATACTATTCCCAGCTCTAACACTAACCTGCGTATTTGTTGTGCAAAAAGAGCACATGGGACTGTTTCAAGGGGAAAAGGCAGCATGTTGCATTTATTACCAGAAACTAAATTAATAACTATCTTAAGCCTATGTACACACAAACACATGTGTCCAAACACACCAGGAAACGTTCTGTAGTTAGATAGCTATCAGTCCTGATCATGGCTTGAGGTCGCATCTTGGGTCCGTTGCTAGAGTTTGAGTCTCGTGGCAGCTACCTGGCCAGGGAAGCTGGGCATGAGGAGAGCGGGGTCTTTGTCGGGCATGCACCGACGCTCTTCTTTGATGGTGTGCAGAACGTTACTCCCTCAAAGTCTTGCAATCTCACCCAGTCTTTTATAGGCTTTTTACTTCAGTGCAAACTTATGAGTTTGGCTGTGTCGCGTCACTTCTCTGTGACTGTTGATTGCTGGACAATAACAGATGTGACTTTCAGCTCGTTCTTGGTGTCTTGATTATGTTTGTTCTTTTGTTTTCTGGGGTGGATTCTTCTCTTGCTTTTTAGGGATGTGTTCGCACTCTTCAGCCATTAGGGTGGACTCCAGACTTCAACAGGACAAGCTGGCAGTTTGGGTCTGATTCACACGTATATACACCCTCCATTCACACATTGTTCAAATAAGGTTACCTATTCATCTAAAAGTTTAGAAAGAGTTTTGTACAAGATGGAGTACATTTGGTCAAAATGGGGTTTTACATTTACAATATGGAGTATGGCTGAGAGGAGTTCAAATATTACAGACAGAATTGTGAGATGGTGATTATACATTCTGGGTAAGAAGGGTTGAAAACAACTTTAATAATAATAATAAAAGAAAACACACTTATTACTTACGGGCAGATAGGTATAAACTTATACAGGAAAGCAGGCTGGGAGTGAGTGACTCAGAGGAAAGGACACAGCCTTCCCACCCAACTATGCGAAACAAAAGGCTCGAGCCCAGCTACTCCTCAAATATAAATGAAGACTGACACAAATAAAGCTGTTAACTCATTAAAACTATATAGAGATTGACACAAATAAGGGTATGAATGAACAAAGCTATTCATGAATCTACAGGGTTACAATTTTATTCCTACATGTTGTGGGTAAGCCACTCTCTGTTTCCCCTCCCATGTTTTGTCTTGTTTATTACAGTGAGGCAGAAGCACCAAGATAATTAAGGTTACACCAGGATTTCCATGTTAATAGGTGTGGAAAAGGTATATAAAAGTCTATATTTTGAGTAGAACTAGTTGAAAATTCGCATAAAAACTTTTTTTCAATGGAAAATGGCTGTTTGGTCCTTCCCATACAAGGCTGACACTAACATAGTCCAAGAGAGATTTGCTTCCATCTCCAACACATTCTGAAAAGCAATACACATCCTCAACGTCAGCCAACTTGCTCTAGTCTCAAAACATTGCAGGGGACCTCAGCAATATTACCACCACAATTTCCCAGAAGAATGGGCTGTGGGACAATGAAACATAGATATGTTAAAACAACAGAGGCTGGGTCTACATTGACGGTGGCAAATTTGTCGTCGTCAGATCGATGTCTCTGTATCGACTGAGCGATCTGTGTAGACCCACTCAGTCGATCCAGCAATCAACATAGGAAAACCACCCTGGTGAGTGGCCTAACTGTTCCCTTCGATGCAGCGCAATGTGGATGGTGCACAGAGGAGACGCCACAAAGTCAACGGGAGACACGCAAGTGATTTATGTCACTTGCGTATCTCCCGTTGACTGCCGCCGAATCGTAAAGGTAAGTGTAGACCGGGCCAGAGTAAGAGATCGCCACTGAGGTTTTGTGTGACCAAGCAAGTTGGATGAAGATAGGGTATGTGTATTAGAGATAGAAGTATGTAGACATTGTGACCATAGCAAGGGATGCTGAAGATTTTTCCCTTAACTTGCTTCCATGCTTTCAAGGCTTTGAGTGACTGGTATGAATTCTGATGCAAGCCTAATTGTCTCAAAATACAGTTTTTGTTTTTCTAATTTTGACTGTAAGCTCTTTGGGGCAGGGACTGTCTCTATGTGTTTGGACAGCAGTTAAGAAAGTTGAAGTTGGGGCCTCTAGCATTATAAAGAAAGGTATTACCCTGATCATAGAGTGATTCTCAGGATTAATTTTTTAAATAAATAATTAAGCACAAGCCATTTGAAAATACATTTGAAAATGAAAAATCCATTCCATCCTGCAGGCTGTGTACATGATCTTCAAAGTTCATAGCTCAATTCAAACAAATTTTCTCCAGCGCAAATGAGGGCTATTTTCTTCCCAGGTTTCAGCTTTCAAATTCCAACCATTTCAGCTGTTATGTTGTTCAAATGGTGACTGCAAGAAGGTTTTAGTAAAGAGAAAGGTATTTTTTCCAATTAACTTCCCATTTGATAATGGCTGACCTCCTTTTGCTTAAACCTAAACTAAAATTCACCATTGGATATGGAAAATTTCAGCCTGAAAGATGAGAATTATGGAAAGTGGTGAGTGAAAATAAGGGGTTAAAAGGAAGCTGTTTTGCGATTTATACCTACAGCAGTTGCTGCTGTTCCTGATAGATTAATTAGAAGTTCAGACACATTATATATTAGACACAGAGTTCAATCATGATCCCACCTTCGTAAATTTGCAGCATTTCAGCCGTACACAGGGGGTCAGATGTGCACCCAAGAAACCACCGCAAGAGTTAGGGGGCTTCCTAGGCAATATAGAGCAACCAGAGTAGCTCTATAGACATCCTACAGTAGGGAGCAAGTTTGGTGTGTGTATGTATGTGATGGTGTGTAAGATTTGCTTGGCATACTTTGTTTCATCTATATTCTTGGCTTCCAGGTAGACCCTTAGTTTAGAGCAGCTTTGAGGGTGCTCTAAAATATACTGAGGCAGAACCTGCTAAAAACACTAAGTAGCATAAAGGTGTCTTAAGGAACACACAGCCCATTCCCAAGTGATTAGCTGAGTGGAGCTCAGCTTTACCCTAATTTGACCCATAAGATGTGGATATGAGCAGCAGTGGTACCAGCATTTCAAATTAAAAATTACTTTATAGCTGCTCTCGAAGCCTCATGTTTCAGAGCATAAACTGATCCTGTGGTAGAGTTAGGATGGAATTTCCCCGTGCAGTGCTGTATTGCATAATTGGTCCAGGTGTATTTGCTATTTACCAATGAAACACTGGTGGAAGCTACACAATGACAGAGAACTAGAGCATTTTGTCTTAGAACAAGGAGTTCCAACTCCTTAACGTATGTCAATAAGAATACTTTGTATTCTGAGAGAGATTTCTGCCGTAGCAGTGATGAAGCAGCAATGCCAGGACCATTACATGGGCATGCACATATACACTATATATATATATATTCCACAAACCCACAAATATAAAAGACCAAGAAAACTGGAGTAAGTAGTCTCTGCCTGCAAATAAAGAACGTGACAGAGCACTGCACAGCTTGCATAATTCTCAATCTCTGTGATCATTTTAATGAGAAACAATTTGAGTTGCCAGAACAAAGCAGTCCATTTACACACTTTGTTTGGCAGCCAACACTAGCTCAAATGAAGGACCTTGATATTAGCCACATGATTTTAATGATAAGAACTATTTTTGTCCTACTGCTACTGCTGAAGAAGACTGAAGAAAGATAATTCAGGATAATCCCTGCACTTAGTCTGCAGTTTCTGTTCTTTCATGTGTGATGAATCTGCTGCCCATTCAGTTGTGGGACACTTCATCCATGATATCAGAATATGATTTTTATCAGCAGTGTGTCCTCACAGAAGACTAGCGCGGCACACATGATCATCTTTGAAAGCCTACAAAGCGCGTGTATCTTTGAGCGAAAGTTAGAATTTCCTGTGCAATTTATCACAAGACCAATTAGACTTTCTGTAAGGCACTAAGAGATGGCAAGCAGACTGTGTGCATGAACTGCAGCTATCTTTTGTGGGAACAGATTGGATGCACTTCATTAAGGGTGCAATCCAATTCCCACTGACTTCAATGGGAGTTGGATTAGGTCCTACATTGGCTTTTAAAGGAAAAGACTTTCAAGGTTCAATCTCGCAAGGTGCTGAGGCACCCTCAGTTCCTATTGATGTCAGTGATATTTGAAAGTGCTCAGCACCTTTCAGGATTAGGAAGAGAGGAACTGCAATACTGGATTGGATCCAAAGTCTACCTAGTCCAGTATATTGTCTCAGACAGATGCTGGTGCCAGATGCTTCACAGGAAGATGTAAAAACCCCACTTGTTCATCCTGATGGCTAATGGTTTGAGATTGGCTAAAGATCTGAAGCAGGAAGTTTAATCTCCCTTCCACAAAATTCTTCTAATTGATTGTGATAACTCTGAGTTGATGAGTGGGAGTACCACACTTGCACTCATCCTGTTATAAAACTGCTATAAATTATGCTGAGATTTGACATTCTTACTGGGCATTTAACACGAAGTGTTTGCATTACACGGGAGGGCTGGTACAATTGTAAAGGTACAACTGTAAACTGGCTGGTACAACTGCCACCTTGCTGCTATTTTAGCTGGTATATTTCCCATAAAACCATCAATAAAAGTGGGGGCTTTTTAGAGGGGATATAAAAATTTCAATGCAAATCCATATTTTGAACTCTCAGAATTCCGGGATATTCTAATCCAGGTTTTGGTTTGCAATGATCTCTAAATAAAATACAAATATCTTTTTAAAATTGTAAATAAAGTGACATGTCATTTGGAAATGTATCTCTCTGATCTTTTTGGGGGGAGTGCTTTTCTTGCTTTGGGAGATTGTAGTCATGATCCTAAGGAACTACTTTGTTTACAAAAAGCACAAGGAGACATTTCTGGGAGATATTTCTAGGTGATTTTGAATTGTGTGTGGCAACATATTTAAAAGAACAAAGAGCAAAGATTTTGGTAGTTGTTCTTCTCCTTAAAATATTCCTACACTGATATTGTGAACTGCATGATGTGCCTTAAATTAGGTCTGACTCTCATTTAGTTTGCAAAAAAGAGGTATTTCTTGTTAATAAAGCTAATGAGGTGTTTATAATGGCCGTAGAGGATTGAAAACTTTGAAAGACTTGCTCATGAGATTTACTGGAGGTGGCCTTTTTCCCATAGTGCTAATCTCATATGTGACAGAGAGTAAGGCACTGCTCTGCATTATGAGGAAATATCAAATAGAGATAGATGGATAGAAGTGCTTCTGCACTTGGAGTCTTTCCTTCCACTGAGGGTGGGGAAAGAAACCTACAAGCTATGTACATCAGCACTTTCCCTCACAGCATCCAGATCTCCTGGCCATAGTAAGTTATCTCAAAATGTATCATGTTTGATTGGCTTGAGGGTATCGGATCCCTACCTATATGAACTATGGAAAGTCAGGCTGAAAAGTGAAACAGGAGCACAGCTTGCATGGATAAAGCTCCATTCAAATTGAAAACCACTTCTTCAGTTGTAACAGGCCCCGCATGAGCATTCTGTCACTTCCACCTGCAGCTGAACTTTGCTCTTGAAGTTAGCACCACATGGCCCGCAGCGCTGGGCATTATCACTATCAGCAACAGTGAGGAGAGGTTTTCTGAGAGCCAGTCCCATAACCTGTCTCTCCTCTTGGGTTTGATTGGTTTAGAGATCTGAGCTGAGGAAAACAAAGGGCGTATAATTGGAGGGAGGGGGGCAACTTACATTTTCAGAAAATGGCAAGTCATGTGACTTCCTGTGCCTGAGGTAAAGAGAGATCCTTGGTGTGTAATGTCCCACATCCCATATAGCAAGTCTTTTATTTCAGCAATAATCTTGCAGAGAATCATACACTGGGAAATATACTGATCTTGTGACATAACTAAAAGACTGAGGAGTGCTGTCCCTTAGTCATAAGAGATTTTGTCTTGTAGTTTTCATATAGTTCTTTATGTCTTTGAAAAAAAAAGGGGGCACCATAATGGCCTGCTTCCACCCCAATCTATTGCAAACATTTCATGAAAGCTTGTAAAATCACCTGCTAGTTTAAAATATATTGTTTAATTTATAAGCTTATAGAACTGATTACACACACAGCTGCACAATGGAGGGTTCTTCACAAAGAGCATTCCGAACAAGCAATCCACCCAAAGGGCCAGCAGCAGCCTCACCTACTTCTGTTGTGGGAGTCTCAAGGCCCTGTACAACTTCAGAAAGCCCTACAATTCAAAATTCCAAACTATGACCCAAGTAGCTTTATGTATTTGAACATTTTGGAGCAACTTATGTCATATAGTCAGCCTCTAAAAATAAATAACCACATGAATAATAATTTACTAATCCTCAACAAAACCCCAGTTAGGTGTGTTCTACTAAAGAAAGGAATCAAAGAAAGTGACTTGCTCGCAGTCATATAATGAGTCAGTGGTAGAGCGGGGATTAGAACTCTAAAGTATCTGGTGCCCAGTAGCAGACTTAGCCCCTGACCCTGCAAAAATGTATGCATGTGTTTAATTTACAGCAGATGAGTAGTATCCAACTGGATCTGCTCATCTGCTCCAAGTTACGCATGTGCATAAGTCTTCCCCGATTCAAGGCATCACACACACACGCACACACAATGGGTACAAAGAGATTAGTCAGACACGATGCAGAGAAATTTAGATCCTTTTATGAAGCTGATATTCTGTTTATTCTTCTTACGTGGGGGGAAATATCTCAAATTTCCAAGAAAGTAAGTTTCCATTAAACACAGAAGCTGAGAAATTGCCAAAATTATAACCTTTAACTTGTGGGAAGAAACCAAACCTCAGTTATTTCTTTTCTTTTCTTTTCTTTTTTTTCTTTTTTAAGTATCCCTGTTCATGCATACTTTCTCCTGTGCCGACTTCATATCTCTCAGTACCTGTTACACCAGCTAAACATGAGAATGGGCCCCTTCTACATCCATTCAAATTAACGGGAGTTTGGTGCTATAAAAAAGATCTTCTGTTGCAGCAGCAGGCAGAGTTATGAAGTCAGTGGCAAAGGGGCAGCAGAAACCATGACAGATTTTGGCCTTGCTCCTGCAAACGCTTATGCACATCCTTAATTGTACGCATGTCAGTTATCTCATTGAACTCAGTAGCAGGGTTTGCAGTAGGAAGAGTAAAGAGTAAGAGCAAAACTCCACTGCCCGCCAGAGAAAGAAATAAAACATATTTCACATTTATGCTGCAATCAAGAAGTTGTTGTATATTGCCAGGCCGTGAGACTGTAGGCAAGTCTAACTCATTGAGGCAAGTAAATGTGAGCTACTGCTGTAAGAACCTGATCCTTTAAATGAACCCTGACTTCACAGAGTTTTGCAGCACTCAAAGAAGATTTCATTGAGCTTTGGTTCAAGCCTAAAATGCAAAATCTACTCATATATAATTCAGTCATTTGATTATATTTTAAGAGCTTGACCACAGGTTTCAGTGTCCTTACAAAAGAAATGTACTAAAACAAACAAACAAAAAACCCCAACAGGATCTGTGACCTGTCCTTGCCTAGGATAGCCACCTGATAATGCCAAGGTCAGGGCAGGCTGTAAAAGGAGAGCAGATTCTCCCAGCACTGGTGGGTGACACTGAAGTCAGACTTCCCAACCAGCCACAAACAGTGCTTCTGATTCCTCCACACTGGTTATCAAGAACCCAAATTAAAAATATACACATCCCGCTTTACTGCATTTCAGTCTCTAGCTCCCAAACTGCAACTAGGTCCAGTAAAGAGACCAGTTATTTAAAACTCTATGCTCTTTACCAAAAAGGTTTCTCCTGACCCCAAAAGGTCAGCCACAGTACCAGATCAATTTAAGTTTAGATCTTACCCAAAATACTATGCGGCCAGCCAATCCTTTAGTAACTAAAACTAAAGGTTTATTATAAAAAGAAAGAACGAAACTATAAGAGAAGTGTTACATAATTAAAGTAATCAGACACATACAATTGATTTGAAAGTCCATATATATCAGGTTTCTAATAGAATTGTGGAGTTTGCAGACATGTATAGTCCCCCTGGTGTACATCCAGTACCTGAATGGGTCTCAGTCCTTTGTTTCACAGCTTCAGTTCTGTTGTAGATGAGTTGATCCAGAGGTAGGTGGTAGGCTGAAGACTGGTGACTGAAGACAAAATGGATGTGGTGCAGCTGTACCACAGGACATAAAAGTCCTTTGGCCTTTGCCATGCTGCTTGTGGAAATTTACAGGAATAAGATGAAGTCCAGAGTCACATGAGTAAGTCCTGGTGACTCATCAGGCGGCTCTCTGGCTTCTCCCCCTGGGCCCCTTGTACCTGTGAATTTCTCTAATGGGCCATAAAGCAGTCTAGTGCTGCAGCCACCCTGTCTGGGGTGTTGCCCAGAAACACAGCACAAACTGAAATATAGATACAAACATATCCATAACTTCCATTACACATAAACAACGTGAACATAAACACTATCATCTTACTTAGCACATTATAGCCTTTCTAAGAGTGCCTAACAAAGCATATCTCATATGAATTATGATTTTGACATATTGATGTTAAATAATATACTAAATGCCCTCCCCCCCAATCCAGCCAGCATCACGGGGTCTTTAAAGATGTGAGACATTATTAAAATTGTAACACAATCATGTAAATCAGATTATAAAAATATAAGACAGAAGAGGGGTTTCGTTTGATCCGCTAGCTGCTTGATTAACTTGTTTTGACAGAAGTCTTTTGTTTAGACAGTGAAAGTAAGAATCATTTAAAATCTAGTTTAAATAATTCTGTTATTTAATTAAAATTATTTGCCAGAGCTTTAAAATCCCTCTTTAACCTTCTCATTTCAGGTTTAAAAGGTTAAACAAAATATATGTCGTGCCAGAATAACTGGGGTTCTTAAGTGCCTAAGTCACTTTTGAAAAGGAAACTTAGGCACCTAAGTCCCATAGACTTTCCATTGAAACCAAAGGCTCTATGAAGGGGTATGGGGGAGATTTTGTCAGCTTGCCAGCAGAGAGCCGCTCAACTTTTCGTGACGTTTAGATTCCGGAGCGCCTTCGTCGCTTTTGAGAACGGCACTTTTTAGGCTACAGTGCCGGGAAGTGCTTTTGACAACGTTACCTGCCTTATTCGATGGCTCGGGGGAGGGCTTGAGGGTCAGCCTGGCTAGTCCGACAGGCAGTCTGCCCCGGAGTAGGACGGGGCTGCGTGAGTGAGGCGGGCAGGATCACCGCTCCGCGGCAACGCACAAAGGAAACCAACCCCGCCCCGCCCCGAATCCCCGGGGTCTGGGACTCGAGGACACCCTCTCCGCCTTCCCGGGGAACAAACCGGAGCCGTCTGCGTGCGCGGGGCGGTGCGGTGCGGTGCGGTGCGGGCTGCGATCCCCCCGCCCCACGCAGACACAGCCAGCCCCGCACGCTCCCCTTCCCGCTTCGCTTCCGCCGGCTCTCGCAGCCCTGCCGCTCCGGGCGGAGCCGCGGCCGCCCTGCAGCCCGCGGGGACGGAGCCGGCGGGAGGGCTCGGCCCCCGGGCAGGCGGTGGCGCGGCGGGCGCTCGGCGCTGGGATGCGGCCCGGCAGCTCCCGCGGTAAGTGCCAGCTTCCCTGCTGGGTCCCTGCGCGCCCAGACCCCCGGCCCCGCCGACCGCGGCGGGGGAAGCAGGTGCCGTGCGGGCGGAGCGCGCTGCCTCCCGCGGGGAGAGGAGCCGGGGCAGCGCTGGCGCCTGTTCCGGGACGGGTAGGTACGCGGCTCATCCCGGGCGGGGGCGTCAGTAGGTTGGGGCGCGACGAAGAAAGCGGCAGGCGCCTGGCGGAAGGTGCGATTGGCTGCGGAGGGTGTCCTGGCTCCCACCACGGGTCCCCTAGCCCGGCCTCCTGTCTTCCCACGGCGGCCAGG
Organism: Mesoclemmys tuberculata; assembly: GCA_007922155.1. Lineage (NCBI taxonomy): Eukaryota > Metazoa > Chordata > Testudines > Chelidae > Mesoclemmys > Mesoclemmys tuberculata. The sequence goes on from ML675616.1 coordinate 107,255,555, forward strand.
GCCAGGCGCTGCAGAGGGAATGAACAGAACAGGCCATGGAGAGAGCCGGCCCCCCGCTCCGTCCCAGCTGCTGGCAGCGGGCCCCTTTCCCGTGGCACACGAGCTCTTGGTGGTTTTAATGGCACCTGTGTTTTCATGTATGGAAAATAAATGTTCGGTGTCAGTTTAATTTTCAGGGTGCTGATTTGGTTTGTTTGGAAAGGAGAAAAGACAGTTACCTTCCCCTTTCTAAAGTAACTGCTCCCGAGCTCATCAAGTGCTCAATAATTTCCCAGCCAGGTAATATATTTCCCTACACATCTCTCTTTTTCTGTGATATACATGATGGTTTGGGACCATACCGTGCAGCCCTTATTCAAGTCAGTGAGTAATACACCAGTTTCTTACTGACTTCAGGAGGGCTATTTGCATAAGAACCCGCCCCCCTAGGTGAGCTCCACTTCCTGCCCCTTATTAAATAAGGGACAGATTCCACATATTCCAAAGCATGCAAGTAACACTTATTCACCTGAGAACTTCACAGAGTAGTCACCTGAGTGCAGTTGCTTGCATGGCTAAGTGTCTGGGTAGGCTCTGGCCTTATCATATGAATCATTATTTACTGTGGTGCACAGCTACAAGGCCTTTCTCTGACTTTCCTCACTCTACCAGTGTCCAAAAGAAATGACTGTTTTTATTTGTTTTAGGATCTGGCCCTAACTGCCTGTATAACAATCAGTCTAAAATGAGCATAGGATGGCACTGTAGAATAAAGTTACAGAAACATTTCACTTAACAGCTGTTCCACGTGTTATACTCCACATGCCTATCACCTTATTGTCTGGGAAAAATGGAAAATAGACGGCAAACTGGATCTTGCTCTTTCTTTCCTCAGGATACAGGAGGACAGATAAGGGACAAAAGGGAAACCAGTGGAAAAGCACTTGAGGGACTATCCCCATTTTGTGTCCTGCCAGGTGGACTATGTCGGCAGGAAGATGTTGGCCAGGAAGAGTATTATCCCTGAAGAATATGTGCTGGCACGGATTGCTGCTGAGAACCTGCGCAAGCCACGCATCCGGGACCAGCCCCGCAAAGCTCGTTTCATCGCCAAGAGTGGGGCGTGCAACTTGGCGCACAAGAACATCCGCGAGCAGGGCCGCTTCTTGCAAGACATCTTCACTACCCTCGTGGACCTGAAGTGGCGCCACACGCTGGTGATTTTTACCATGTCCTTCCTGTGCAGCTGGTTGCTCTTTGCCATGGTGTGGTGGCTGGTGGCTTTTGCCCATGGAGACATGGACGCTAGCACAGAGAACTGTACAGGCAGTACTAAGTGGACACCATGCGTGACATGTGTCAGGTAAAGTACAGTAGGAGGTTTAAGGAATAGCAGTGAGGTGAACTCTTCTGTACAGTATAGACAACTGAAAAGTGTAATGTTCTCAGCTAGATTCCACCAAATCCTGCAAGCCACCCAGGCTTGGAAATTATTGTACCTCAGAATTCTTTGATGCCTTACAGGAACCCCCAAAATCTGATAGTGACAGAGACCTTGCTGCTTTTCAGATCTCTACTGTATATCGATAACATTCTGTGCCCTTGGGTGTGTGTGTTAAATGTTTTACCAGTCCACATCAATGGCACCATTGTAAACATGGTGAGGTCCATAGTGAATTTCACACCATGACACAACAAGAAATGATTTATCTTGATATCTGTATTTTAGCTTTAGAAAATCAGTCTAAGCTGATGAGAGTTTCATCAGTTTATTTCAGAATTATTTCAGAATTTCAGAGATGACTACTGAATTTGGGTTTTCCAATTTATGACACCCTAATGAGGCTTGATTTCCAGAAAATGGAAAGCATCTGAATATTAGGCCTCTCTTAGATGTCTCTAGTTGAGAAACCAAAAACAGAAATACCCCAAACCATTAGTCACTTATGAAGATTTAGACCATCAATTTTAATTACAGGACAAGTGCTGTGACATATTGCATCAGTATTTTTTTCAGACAACAAGAACCAGTGTGAAAAACTCCACCAGAATATTATGACATGTCACAGGAGTGTGTTATTTTACTCTACACACCACTCCCAGAACCCTGGCGCTAGGTTCTGGAGGTATAAAAGGAGGTATAAAATGCTACTGAATCAGAATGATTGCATTTTGCACACACTTTGCATTGGCCTTAGGGACCACACAAGGGGCAAGGCAGTGTGGGATTAGACTCATAGTATCTGAGTGTCCACTTTTATCTCTTTCTCTCTCTTGGTGATGCAAACACCATTGTAGCATGTAAAAAATTCCAAGTGGCATTATTTCTGGCCTAAAAAGGACCAGATTCTCTACTCCTTGCTTTCTTTTTATGCTGCTCTCCTAAGAGGGGAAATTCCACTTCCAAGCTGGACTCAACTTCATTACTTTGATTGATTTTTTCATTTATTTATTCTTAGTAACTGGCTGCAAGCCATAGCTTCTGAAATGAGTATCATGGCTCAAATGGCCACTGTAAAGGAATTCTGTGAGGCTCCTCATTCATGACATCTCCTCTGTATTGTTCAAGGAATAAAGGGCCAGATTTTGCCTCATCAGAAAGTGTCCCGCCCCACAAATCTGCAGCTCTCAGGGGATCTGCTGGAAGGAAAGGCACTGGGCTTTCTGCAGGGACTCTCTGCGTTGCCTTTCAGCTTCAAGGCAGCAGCACAGCTCCAAAGGAGTGTTTTCTTATGGGACTTTCTTGCTGGCTGCTACCCAGGACATCTCCTTCCCAGAGGACATTCCAGGACGTGGAAAGCACGTGCACTAAAGTTCACATTGACTGAGTATTCATTTTTTGTGCGGGAGCCGCACAACATTCAGCTGGCGATCACATGAACATATCAGCTTTTAAGCCCTGCTTCCTGCTGCCAGGCATGTCCCTTGTAGTCTCTTATGCTAGGAGAATGCTTAGCTGCCTGATTAGGGCAGTTTTATGGCTGCTTTCTGTTGCCAATGCAGTGCAAAGGGGCTATATCAGGACCAAGATTCTGGCCCTCTCTCTATTCAGTCTATTGGCATACCACTGATAAGCCTCCACGTAATCCATGCAGGATTTAAGCTACAAAAACCCTATTTAAACAACAACATTTTACTGCAAGGGAAATGTGAAGGGTTATAACAGAAGTGATTGAAAGATTAGCATAACTTTTTACTTTAGCCCATGACGAAGAACACATGCTGCCATTGGGCATCAGTACCTGTGGTGTTTCAAAAGTTAGCCAAGCATCTAAAATAATTTTTCAGTGACAGTAAATGATTCTGTTCTGTTAAAACTGGCTACCTGTTCCAGCAAAGTTCTGGAAAAAATTTAGTCACTAATTTTTTTCAGAGTAAAGAAAAGCTGATTATCTGATCTGAAAAGGAATATTTGATATTGCTACTATATACGTTAATAACAATTAATTGCCAAAATTGTAAATTGTGTGTGCCTAAAGTTAGGCTGTTAAACCCATTTAGACCTCTAACTAAAAGCTTTCTATATTAGTGCTAAAATGTGGCTTTGGGAGACATTTGGGTTTGAAAATTGTTACGAACACTAACTCATACAGCACTTTACATTTTCAAAGTGCTGCATAACTACTACCACACCCCTCTGTGATAAGTAAATATTGTTATCCTGCTCATTTTCCAGACGGGGAAATTGCTGCCAAAGCTCAAATGGGAATCAGTGACAGACTTGGGATTATTATAGTTAGGAGCTCCTGGCTTTTATTTCTGTGTTCACATGCTCAGACTTAGGTTGGCCAGATAGCAAATGTGAAAAATCAGGACAGGGAGTGGGGGATATTAGGAGCTTAATATAAGATGAAACCCCAAATATTGTGACTGTCTCTATAAAATTAAGATATCTGGTCATCCTATTCAGACTGCTAGACCACAGTTTCTTCAAGGACTGAGTTTACACTATAACAATGTGAATTATTTTTTAAATGAATCATTTTTAAAGGAAATGAGAGTATTTTACACTGCATGGCTTTCATTATGGCAAAATAAAGTTGCAGGCATACATGTCAATCTGCATGTGGCTGAATATTCATCAACATATTAACCCTTTCATTAATTCCATTAAATATCATGTTAATCCTCATTCTTTCCTGAATTCTTTTGAACCACATGCAAACAAAGAAAAGTACCCACAAAAACACACCATTTTGGTGGTGGCTCCCAAGAATGAAATTTTTTTAAAAGTCCCAGATTTTAAAACACACTTATCAAAGTTGGGTTACAGCCAGTGAGAATTCAGCAGTCTCATTATTGGGAATCACTTCCTTTACGGTAAGTTTTCTCATTCCACAGAAAAGTCTCCCTGATTTTGCCTATGCTATAAAATATTTTGAATTTCTTCATGAATCTAGGTCTCTAGCACTTCAAAGGACATTCTAACCTATCCTGAAGACAATCAGAGAGTTAGTTAAAAGTTGATCAGGTTTTGTTCTTCCAAAATCAAACCCGAAACAAAGGATGGTTCATAGAATCATAGAAGATTAGAGTTGGAAGGGACCTCAGGAGGTCATCTGGTCCAACCCCCAGCTCAAAGCAGGACTAACCTCAGATGAATCATCCCAGCCAGGGCTTTGTCAAGCCGCAGCTTAAAAACCTCTAAAGTTGGAGATTCCACCACCTCCCTAGGTAACCCATTCCAGTGCTTCACCACCCTCCTAGTGAAAAACATTTTCCTAATATCCAACCTAGACCTCCCCCACTGCAACTACTTGAGACCATTGCTCCTTGTTCTGTTATCTACTACCGTTGAGAACAGCCTAGCTCCATCCTCCCTGGAACCCCCTTTCAGATCCACCTTTATGGAAAGGCCAGATATGTTTCATTAACATAGCTCTGTTATGTAGATGTTACATCTGGGTCGACTGTAATGCGTGAAAAGGGCCACTGTCATATTCGTTCAAATGCATCAATATAAGATTTCATATATGGCATGTCCAATAAATAAACCACATGCTACTTACATAGCACTATTTACATAGCACATATAAGTTACAAATCTACATCCAGATTTAAATTTTGCAGCTGTCTTATCTTGACAGTGAGCCGAACCAAAATCATAGGTCAACCCAACCCCAGCCTTTAGGCGATGACGGGAATGAGTGTAGAAGCCCATTGACTTCACTCAGCTGCCTAGCTGCACTGGCTTACTCACTTTTGAACAGTATGGCTGCTGCAGAAGCCATGCTTCTAGAGGCTTCCTCTGGTGTGACTGTTCTCCAAAGCCCACTGCTGGGGTTTATGGTGCAAAGAGGAAAGTAGTGCAACTTAAGTCAGGCTGTGCTAAGTGCACAGCTTCCTCACACTGTTTCAAAGAATCTAGAAGAGTCAGCCATTTCCCCCACTCTCCCTCCTCCATGCCACCATCAACTCTGTGGAGTTGGAAGGTGTGGAGCTCCTGACTCGGAGTCTTTGTTGGGTGGAGGGAAAGAAAAGAACATTCCAAGAGTCAGAACTCTCTGCCTGCTGGCCTGGAGAAGAACATAGATCATTAGGTAGAGAGATTAGGTGAGTTATCCAAGGCCAGAGAAAGAGTCAATGCCAGTATTCTGCGTTTCCAGGTTGTCAAGTCTGTCCTTTGACCATTAAACAATGGCTCTTGTTCCTGCAAATGATGAGCATGCAAAACTTCCACTGAAGTTAATGGGAGTTTTAAGTGTGCAATGATTACAGAATGAGCCCATTAGTTGCTTCCTATTCAGCGTACACAGTTAACTTTTCTATTTGATGTATTTAGATAACTAACTAGATGTAATTTTCTCCATAGGTCTTTCACTTCTGCTTTCCTCTTCTCCATTGAAGTTCAAGTGACCATTGGGTTTGGGGGCAGAATGATGACAGAGGAGTGTCCCATGGCCATCACTGTCCTGATTCTGCAGAACATTGTGGGTTTGATTATCAATGCTGTCATGCTGGGCTGCATATTCATGAAGACTGCCCAGGCTCACAGAAGGGCAGAGACCTTGATTTTCAGCCGGCATGCGGTGATTGCCGTTCGGAATGGCAGACTTTGCTTCATGTTCAGAGTGGGAGACCTGAGGAAAAGCATGATCATCAGTGCCTCGGTGAGAATACAGGTAGTGAAGAAGACTACTACTCCTGAAGGCGAGATCATCCCTATACATCAGCTTGACATCCCAGTGGATAACCCTATTGAAAGTAACAACATTTTCCTGGTGGCTCCATTAATCATTTGCCATGCCATAGACAAGCGGAGTCCTCTTTATGATATCTCTGCCAATGACCTTGCCAACCAAGATTTAGAACTTATAGTGGTACTTGAAGGAGTCGTAGAAACCACGGGCATTACCACACAAGCAAGAACATCTTACATAGCAGAGGAGATTCTGTGGGGCCACCGCTTCGTGCCTATTGTAACAGAAGAGGAAGGAGTGTACGCAGTTGATTACTCCAAATTTGGCAACACAATCAAGGTAGCAGCTCCACGGTGCAGTGCCAGGGAGCTGGATGAAAAGCCTTCCATTCTCATCCAGACTCTTCAGAAAAGTGAGCTGTCCCATCAAAACTCTCTGCGGAAACGCAATTCCATGAGGAGGAACAACTCCATGAGGAGGAACAACTCCATGAGGAGGAACAACTCTTCCCTCCTTGTGCCCAAAGTACAGTTTATAACGCCCGAAGGAAATCAGAGTGCATCTGAAGCATGATATACAACCTCACATGAGATTGAGTCTCTAATAAAGGTTGAGAGGCCAAAAATGTTTTTAAAGGAAAAGATGCAAAATAGAACTGTACTGCAGCTATTTATTCTATTACTTAATGAAAGTGTCACATAATGGCAATAGGAAACACTATAGCAGTAGGCATATTAATGAATAACGGCACTCAGAGTAAAGGGAGCATGGTTCACTCATGTAATGAATTTTGTATTAATATATGTTTTAGTGGAATGTTAGATTTTTTTCCTTTCAAGGAAATCTACCTGATGCTTTTCTACAGACTGTCATAAAACGTGTTTTACTTCTGGATTACTCACCATCAGTCAGAGGGCTGATTTTCAGTAGCACTGTGCACCCAATAACATCCTATTGTTTATGCTTGGATTTAAAGTGAATAGATTAATAGATTCCAAAGGCCAGAAGGGACTTCTTGGATCATCTAGTCTGACCTCCTGTATAACTTAGATCATAGAATTTCTCCAAAATATTTCCTAGTTCACATCGAATCTTGATTGAAAATTGCCACTGATGGAGAATCTACCATGACCTCTTGTAAATTGTTCCAATGGTTAATTACTCTGACTGTTAAAAAGTATGCCTTATTTCCATTTGAATTTATCTAGCTTCAATCTCCAGCCATTGGATCTTGTTAAACCTTTGTCTGCTAACCTGAAAAGCTCATTATCATGTATTTGTTCCCCTTGTAGGTAATTATAAACTTTAATCAAATCACCCCTCAACCTTCTCCTTGATAAACTAAATAGATTGAGCTCCTTGAGTCTATCACTACAAGGTGTGATTTCTAATTCTTTAATCATTCTTGTGGCTCTTTTCTGAACCCTCTCCAATTTATCAACATTTTTCTTAAATTGTGGGCACCAAAACTGGACACAGTATTCCAGCAGTAGTCACAGCAGTGCCAAATACAGAGGTAAAATAACCTCTTTACTCTTACTCAAGATTCCCTGTTTATGCATTCAAGGATCATGTTAGCCCAGTTGGCCCCAGCATTGCTTTTTGGAAATCAAGTATAGTGTTCTCAAACAATTTCCCATTATCTTCCAATTTTTTCTAATTAAATTCTTCCAGCTGATTTGCCTCAGAATTGTTTTCAGCTTTGTGAAATTGGCCCTTTTAAAGAACTGGGTGTGTAAATAAGGATAACTGGTTTGGACTTCATTTTGTTTGCACATTAAAGGGTCTGCTTTTAGGGGGTGACATCACTCCACTGAAGTTAATGGCAAAACACCCATCGATTTCAATGGGATCAGGATTTCACTCCCTGTTTTAAAATCTTGGTCCCCCTGGTTTATGAAAAAGTCATTAATGACAGAAAGCTAGACTGACTGAACTACAGCAGTGAAAGCCCCACTATTTAGCGCAATATCAGTGAATAGTCCAAAGATTCAAAGGGCCTAGAAAATGAACTGTCCTTTCATTCCTAGGTAGTCCCCTCATTTGGAGGTTCAGGCACATAGTTGGAGCATTCTGGGAGAATTTGTAGTGGTGCAGCTTGCATTATATGTGATCTGTGCAGAGTTCAGTTTCCCTGGCAGTGCCACTAGGAATCAAGTTTTCAGTGGACTCCCCTGTGCTCCACCATGTAGGAATGGACTCCTTGTGTACCCAGTCACAATACTATTTGGCCCAGCAGCCTTTCCATGTGGATGGAGGGCTAGCCAGGCCAAATCTGAGGGCATTGCAACCTGTGTGCCAGGTTGCACTATGACTCATTGAAGTTTGACCTTGCTGCGCCTATGTCTATATAGAGGGGTGGCCGGGTCAAATTTCAACATCATTGCAACCACATAGCTGAAGCCACTCTGGACTGCTTTGCAGCTGCTATATTGATTGAGCACGGGACCACTGCTTAAAAGTGGCTGTGCCATGACTCCAACCTTTCAGAGCTTATAGAATTTTGAGCAAGTGCCAAAATGCAGTGGGTGATGTTCATCACCCCTAGATCTCCCTAATTGTTGTCTGTGTTTCCACCCCTTCCTGCTAACCGTCTTGGAGGGTGGATAGTGAGCTGGTGCAGATAATGATCAATAGCATCCAAAACGGTTAGTTCTGGGGATCTGTATCTCGCCACCTTGCATCCACATCCACAGCTCTCAAACTGTTCAGGGATGTTTGTTAGCCCATTTGTTTGAAACAGTCAAAATACGAATACATCAGCTGTTGTACAAAACCAAATTTTCCATACAATAAAAAAAAAAGAGCAATAATGACTTACTCTGCCTCCCTAGTTTTTTTCACCTCTTTTCCTTTCCTCAGTCTGTTCTCTGCTCTTCACTCTATGTCTTGTTTCTTCCTTTCTTCAGTCTTTTTCAGGGTCCCTTAGTTTAATATTTCTATATTATTTTGTTCCCTAAATATTTCTGCTGAGATTTTTTTCTTCATAACCGTGTGTCTCATTTTGTCCCCTGATTTGGTCTCTTTCTCCCTCTTTTTTTTTTACCATCAGTATATTCTCTCTCTGTGCTACTCCTTTCCAATCAGGCCCAATCATTCAACCTCTGCCATTTTTAATTGTTATTATTTATTATTTGTATTGTGGTAGCACCAAGGTGCCCCAGTCATGGACCAGGACCACACTGTACGAACACAGAACAGAAAGACAATCCCATTTCAATCCCACCCTGATCCTCTTCTCATTCCACTTTTAGCACCCTGTGCCCTTGGGTGCCTTGCCCTCTATGGAATGAGAGCTACAGCCAGGTCCAGCTCACCTTCCACAGGTAGATGGAGAGTATATTTTGGAGGGTGAGTTGGTGAAAGCTGGTGACTTTCCAGTTGTCACCATCTAAATCCAGGTGAACTGAGCCCTCAGCAGAGCAGGATGAGCTGATGACTGCACTGTTCCTGAGTGTGTAGTGCAGTCATGGATGAAGAGGCATTGGGGAGTAGTGCAGAGATGCTGGCTTAGCAAACAGATTGAGCGATCAGTAAGGTTGCGAGCAACACTCCCTGCTCCACATAGATTCAAGCACTGCTTTACAAACCACAAGCTACAGAGGGGTTTGAGTTGGCAGCTCTATACACCAAATTTTTCTGAAGCATTTTTTCCTCCTGCCACAGGTTGCCACTCAGAGGGGTTGTTTGGCCCTCTCTCAGGTTGGAGGGTCTATGTATTTAAAGGGCGCCTCAATTTTAAAAATAGAGACAAGAATTTCAAAAATGGCTGCTTAAAAATTAGGTTCCGATATCTTTGAAGAGGCCTAAGTAAGCAGCCTGACTTTCAGAAGTGTGGACTACCCCATTGAAGTCGGTGCTTTGAAAATCTGGCCATTTATTGGGTTGCCCAACTATGCAAACACATCTGTCTGAATTCTTTGTGCCTCGTACCCATAACCTAGGATTACTATAAATGAAAGACATTGAAGTAATACTATATTTCTCTCCCTTTTCCAGTTCATTTAGTTTATGCACTTGATAATATTTTGTGTATAATCAATTCTAGTGTACGCTGACTAGTCAGTCAAATTTCCCTGGTTTTTATTTAGTCTTTCACACAGCAACAGTGGGGAGAGGAAAATATTTTAGAAGAAAGGAAAATATGATTGCAAAGCCACAAAAATTGACCAGGGGATTCAAGGGCAAATGCAGTATCTTTTAACTTTTTCTCTCCAATAAAATAGACTAGATTACAAGTAGACTCTGCCCCTTTTAATAGAAATGTAAAGGAAGAATGTCAGTCATCTTCATAGAAAATAAAAACATCCAAGGTTACAAAAGTAAGGATTAAAAAAAAACAAAAAACAAAAAAACACAGAAGACTTTGGAAGGGCTGCCAAGTCTCATGCTTTGGACACAAAGTAATAGGGTCAGGAGGAAATTTTCCCTGGTGGCAGGCTATTCCATAACTACCCATTGCAGGGCTTCTTGCACTTTCCTCTCATCCATTTGGTGCTGGCCATTGTTGGAGACAGGATATTGGGCTAGACAGACCTTGGGTCTAAGCCAGTCTGGCAAATTCTATGATCCTACTGTGGTACAAGGGTTTGGTAAAAATATATGTGTTTTGGAAATGTGTCCACTTTACTGCTGCCTTCACCTATTCTCCTGCCTTAAATATTTTCTTCAAACTTTAATACCAGTGGCTGCCCGGACTGTTAAGGAACAATACCAGATTAGCGTAATGGTTACCATAGGCTTAACAAGGCAATTAAAAGAACTCTTTGAATACTGCATGGATTTGGAGAGGGAGGCATTATCATTTAATGTAGCATATTTTCACAACTAACACAATAAGGGCTAGGTGGTGGCTTTGGTGCAACAGCCCTGAGCAGGGTATGATGGGGAGCTAATCCTCTTCAGGAAAAGCAAGGTGGAGATTGTGCCTCAGGCAGGCCAGAATGGGCCAGATTTACAAAGCAGCTTAGGTGTCTGAAGATGCAGACAGGCACTTAGCAGGATTGTCAAAAGCACGTAAGCAGGTTAGGCATCTACTTGCATATTTAGGTGCCTTAATAGCTTTGTACATCTTACCAAATCTACTCCACACTGCTCTCTGTGCACAGGGTAGGAGGAGAAAATGGGGAAGTACACTCATGCACCAGCCCTTACTCTAAAGCAGATCACTCACTGTGTTTCAATGACCCCACTTCATCCCTGAATAATCCATTCTGGATTTTACATGACACCTAATGCATCCTAGAATGGACATCAAAATTATATTTAGTTCCAGGCAAAGTCTGATTTGTTCAATAAGCCTTTACTTTAACACAAACTCTTAACATATCCTTCCTAAAGTATGGGACAGCAGGTACCTCACACCTGTTTTAACTTATTTCAAAGGAGCACATCACTTCATTCTATTATTGTAGCTAATTCATGCAGAACATTATGTCTTTCTTTATGTTTTTAATCAGGACAATGGTATTCACAGACCATTCACTGCTGCCTGGCTCACAGTTGCCAATTTTGAATATATTTTCTTCCTCCAGAAAATAAGACTGAGGACATTTTGTGAAACCAACTTCCAAGTCCTCAATAGCAAATGGGTACTGAAAAAGCTGTTGGCATGAGACCTGGGTGGACCAAAACTTTTTAATAAATGACAAAAGGTACAAAACTTTCATTATTTCTGACAAATTATGTTCTCTGCTATTCCCTGAGGCATTTGGTGTTTTCCAAGAGCTGAAATGGAGTTGGAAGGAAATGTCAAGCAATAAATCCTATCCAATTAAGCTTTCATTTTGTTCTGGGCTATCACTGTGTACCGGTTTCATAATAGAGGCATGGCCATTTCCAGCATTTTGAAGATCATTGCTGTGGTAAGCATGGACCAACTCCAAAAAGGCTCATGTTTTCTCAGAATTTTTCAAAACCTTTGTGATGCCTGAATGGATAACTCTGGGATTCATAATGAGTCAAGAAGCTGTTCATTTCTAGAATTTTGACTTATATCCCACCCAGGTCAGTATGAATGGAGATGAAGTTGTTAATCTGTAATGGCAGCAATATATAGGGCCATGGAAATGAGGCTGAGAGTCTAAATTCTAAACTTCTAAATTCCAATCTTGACTTGGATGCATTCTTGGCCAAACACAGGCCAGAGCTGTTCTGAGTGAGGCAAGCTAGAACAGACCAGGATCACCCAATAACAAGAAGATATACAGGACCAGAAATGGTTTTGAAAGGACCGAAGAAGGCCAGATTACACTGATGCTAACCTAGGAAGAGATTCAAGTAGATTGGGGAGTCTCTGAGTTCCTGGAGAGAATGGGAGGAACCAGCACCAGGGCAATTTAGCTGGAGACTTGGTTGACCTATATTTAACGATATTACCAGGAAACATGCGTGAGTGTAGTGTAGATATTGTTTTAGGTAGTGAATTGGGAAGATTTTGTATCTAAAGTCTACTAAATTCCTATACTGATAATTTGTCATTAATCCTACACAGGAGTTACTAGAAATTCTTGCTCTGTGTAAAGGATGAGTAGCCTGCCAGCGTAAATGGACCTGTATGTAAAAATGGTCTCCTTTTGTCAATAGTGTTTGCATAGCCAGAATAAGAATTAAACCCCTTTTCTTCCTAACTTCCCCCTCATTTCAAATGCCCATGGTTTTAATAAGGAGATACATTCATGGCACTCCCAGACTAATCAAGGTGATAGGCAATAGTCTCTCCACCATCCAACCTGCTTATCATGTGTCTTCTTCCTATGTCTCTGAACTATCTATGGAAAGGAATGTTTTCTCACTTCCCTTTAAGTATTCTTTGAGCTCGAAGAGGAAGATCTCTCACATGACAACTGCTCAGAGACCACTGAAACACGAGATGTATTTCCACATTTCTTTGTCCACCTACTCAGAGAACTTAACTCTGCAGATATAAGATTAGTGCTTCCCTTGAGAAATAACCATAAATATTTAGGTACATACCTAAATCTAATACTTAATTAAAACATACCATAGTGGGGCTTCTGACTGGAAGAGATGATATACTTTACTCCCTGGCTTTCAGAAGAGATTATTAAGCTTTAAACTTGTAAGGTCTTCAAGTAGTTTCCTAATGAGGAAACTCTTTTTCAAAACACTGAAGAAGTGCCAGGTAACAGTAGAGGAGAATATGTTCAAATTATCAGGGACCATAGTAAAGACTAAGGGAAGAGAAAAATCATATAAATAGGTTTTGTAACAACCATTTTTTACCTACATTTTAATTCACACTAATAATAATTTTAACAGGAAGGGTGATTAACCACTGGAACAAACTATCAAGGGAAGTAAAAGATTCTATGTCTTTTGACATCTTCAAATCAAGATGGGATGCCTTTCAGGAAGCTATGCTTTAGCTAAACACAAATTATTAGATTAAATAAAAGGGTAACTGCTGGGTGAAATTAGATGAGCTGTATTATACAAGAGGTCAGACAAGATGATCTAATGGTTCCTTCTGGCCTTAAAATCTATCTATAATGAGACTCATGAACTGATAGCTTTGATAATTTTGATTAAGAGGTGACACGAGGCAGCATCCCCTACTTAAGTACCATTGCTATAGTTGTGTTAAACTGTAATAATAATAAAAATTCATTACAAATCCCAGACTTGGCCCACCTTCACCAAATCTCAAGTAATTCTTGTTCAATGTATGATTTTAGGGGTGAGCTCATTTATTTTGGATGTTTGGTTTTGGTTTGATGAAAAACATGGGAAAATATGTCTGTTTCCACCAACTCATGCTTTGAGTTTTTAGGATCATTCTAATCCAGAACTCTAAGTAAAACTCAGGGTCTGTTATATTTCACTGAGAGCATTTGATAACTGCTAGTTGTCTGGGTGGCCGGTTTTTGATTTCACGGCATTTCCAGAAACATATTTTATAATAAGAGACAGCCTACACTCAGTCTTAGCCAGTGTTTCTAAATGGTATAAACAGAGATTAGTCATGGCAGATCAGATTAAATTGTTTGTAAAAGTGTTATTTTTTTCCATACACAAAGAACAGGCATATTTTCTCCATCTAAATTATTTTTTATATTAGATGAATGGAAGCAGTGTAAGAGAAGAGATGTAATAAGATCTCTGAAATAGATCCCCCCTTCACGCCAGCTATTTTTCATCACTTGTAAACCAACAAGAAAACATTAATGTAAAATTGAACCTGCCTTTTCAAAATGTTTGGCCAGGAAAACTGGTTTTAAACTCTCTGTTGCTCAAAAGCGTGTACCTTCCACCAATGGAAGATGGGCCAATAAAAGATATTTCCTCACCTATTTTCTCTCTCTCATATCCTGGTACCCACATGGCTGCAAAAATACTAACAAATTTTTTTAAGTTTAGCAGCTTTCAAATGGCACTTTTTTTTCTGAGTATCCTTCAATTTATGTTTTCTAGTGTGGTTCTAAATATTTCATTGGCAGTCATTTTTCCCCCCATTAGTATAATACCACAAGTCTGCTCAAATATTAATTAATATATTGTGATAAAAAATAATATAGAAAAGCAATAAGCAAAGCGCGAGTTCACGTTTTGAAGAATTACATCATTACAGTGACATTGCTTATGAAATAGCACTGTGGTTTTTGAGTTTTGTAATAAACAGCATTACTATGGCCATTTTTTTCCAAAATGTCCATTCTCCATAGATAAATTAGATCATGAATGCCTGTTGTTCATTGGTTGGTAGTGACTGGTGGTCCCAAATATCTGCATTGTTGGCTATGACCACTTTTCATTACTAAGGCCCTAATTCAGCAAAGCACTTAAGCACATGCTTAACTTTAAGCGTGTAAGTAATCTCATCCCTATTTACAAAGTATTTAAGAATGTGCTTAACTTCAAGGTCAGGCTTAAGGCCTTGTCTGCAGACAAAAAGTTGCATCAATTTAACTGAATCCATTTAGAAGCCAAGTGTAAAATCCTGGGCTCATTGAAGACAATTAACCCCAGTTTAGTTAAATCAGTGCAATACCTCTGTGAGGTCATTCTTAAACTGTTTAGCTAAATGTAGACAAGACCTTAGTCTCATGGGACTTTAAGCCCTGCTTACGTGTTTTGCCGTATCAGGGCCTAAATTATGAATGCAAAGTTTATTGAGAAAAACTAATTATGTGGTACATTAAAATTATATAATATATCCATACAAAAACAATGTATAAAGAACAATTATTAGGCTTGCAAAGCAGATGTCAGAATTAAGGTTGCCTGTGCAACCTTATTTCTGCCCTCTTGTGTGGATGCATTTTGATAGAACCTCTAATTACAGGAGTGCATATTATTTTTTCCACAGGACTCTACCTCATCCATGCTAGTATGGATGGCATTCAATGATTTCTTATTGTCCTCATTCATGAAAATGCCTGAGCCATTTTTTATTAGGCTTTCAAAAAATGTAACCTCAATCATACACCAAGCACTGCAAAAATTTATACCCCCAAAATTTAACCTGGTCAAAGTTGTAAGTGAAAACAGCAAGTTGAAATGGTATATGTTCAGCAACCAAATGTTCTGCCACCTATTGACTTCAATGGGCTTTGAATCAGGTCCATGATTAATATTCAGGGTTATCCATTCCTAGGAGTAATGAGGTGAAACTAAAATAGGGCAAAGTTAAGATTAATATCAAAATTTTCTGACAGTGAGATCTACTGAACTTTAGAATAATCTTCAACATAGGACTGGTAGAAGCCTCATTGCCAGGGATGTTGAACATTAGACTGGGCAAAGCAATTTTAAATGTACAAGAGATAATAATAATCCTGATTTGGCAGGGAGATGGGTTAGGTGGTTTAGCAGATCTTTCCCATTTCTAATGTCAACCTCTATGCTTCTATTTACTTAGATATAGTAATACAATCATTTTTATTTTCTGCACATTGAGTGATTGAATGTGCCCTACAAACTGGTTTCACTTCACCAAGAATCACACAGCTACATGCTAATGAGAGCTCTCAATGGATCTTTCAAACCTAAGACAGTTGTATATACTATTACATTCTTTCCGATTCCACTTTCAGCAGAGGACTATTAATACAGCAGTAAACTCCTTAATCTTAACTAATCCATGTGTATATTTTCAAATCAATAAGAAAAAGCTGATTTATGTTCACATTTATGTAAATAAAAGAGATTATTCATTGCATTATAAGATTTGGTGGCAGGGATTCTCCAGTTTATATTTCTTTTGGGTCTTTGGCCAATAGATTCCATTAAAAGCTTAAGGGAACATTCTGATCTCCGCCACAAATAAATTTCTGTGTATTTTCAGAAAAAATAAATGTAATGAGAACTGTCTTGTCCCACAAAGTCTCTCAATTGCTTTAGAGAGGAAAATATACTTATTTTAACTACCCATCCCTTTGGAATGCTCTCCCACCCTTGGTTTGAAACGGCCCAAACCTGTTGACCTTCTAGGAAGGCTACGATGCTCGTCTGTTCTAGTGACATTGGAGGAGGCTAATGAATTGAAAGATGGGATTTTTGGTTGGGGCAACATGCAGTAAAAGGAGACTTTTAATCTTTATTAGGCCAAACGACCAATAATTAGCATGATGGCAGAGTGGATGGAATGATTTCATTTAAAGAGTTTGGATTTAGGAAGTAAAATATTCAGTATATTGTGGTAACAATATTCACTGTCACTCAGCTGCGTTCCCCAGAAACAATGGAGCCTGAACTAAGATCTCTCTGCTCCAAGAAGCACAAAGCCCCCCAATACTTGTCTTAAGAGGAAAATCTACTATGACAGTTAGAAGTACCATACAGGAACTATGAAACACGTAATCAATGCTGATTCCCTTCCTATATTCCCTTTATATGCACATTAACATATTGATTACTTTATATAACACACTATGAAATGGAATATTCCTTTGTGTCCTCTTGATCATATTCCTTCTTGGTTTAGTACCTTTGAAGGCTAGTTGTTCAGTAATAATTTATGAATGCTATTTGTTGACCTGATTATTGGGATGCTTACTATATGAATATATCAGTTTAATTTAATAAGCAACTGTTGGGAAATACAAGCAGGAAAAGAAAGAATGGCTCAAGATAAGTCACTTCTTTGCAAACATTTGAGTGTTGTTAAGAGACAATGCCAAGATAGGAAAAGGCCCAGGAGCACCTGAGATCAAAATAACTGTAGAAGGGTTTTAAAAGGCATAGACTCACAGATTTTAAGGTCAGAAGGGACCAATATGATAATTTAATCTGACCTCCTGCTCAATGCAGGCCACAGAACCTCACCCACCCACTCCTTCAATAGATCCCTAACCTATGACTGAAGTATTGAAGTCCTCAGATCATGGTTTAAAGACTTCAAGGTACAGGCTACGTGGACTCTCTCCTCAGGCCCTATGCCACCAGCATGCCTAGCTATCTTTGTGACACCATTGACAATCCATCGGTGATCTCCCAGAAAACATCATCCTAGCCATGATGGATGTAGAAGCTCTCTACACCAACATTCCACACAAAGATGGACTACATGCCATCAGGAACACTTTCCTTGATGATGATATGGCACACCTGGTAGCTGGACTTTGTGACTTTGTCATGACCCACAACTTCTTCAGATTTGGAGACAATCTATACCTTCAAGTCAATGGCGCAGCTTTGGGCACCCTCATGGCCCCACAGTATGCCAACATTTTTATGGCTGACCTAGAACTCCACTTCCTCAAAACTCATCCCCAAGCACCTCTTCTTTAACTACGCAATATTGACGAAATTTTCATCATCTGGACCCATGGGAAAGAGTCCCTCAAAGGATTCCACTGAGATTTCAATAATTTCCACCCCACCATCAACCTCAGCCTGGACCAGTCCACACAAGAAATCCATTTCCTGGACACTACTATACAAATAAAGGATGGTCACATTAATACCACCCTATACCAAAAACCAACTGACCGCAATACATATCTTCATGCCTCCAGCTTCCATCCTGGACACATTACATGATCCATTGTCTATAGCCAAGTCCTAAGATACAACCGGATTTGCTCTGATCCCTCAGACAGAGACAAACACCTACAGGATTGCCATAAAACATTCTTAAAACTATAATACCCACCTGTGGAGGTGAAGAAACAAATTGACAGAGCCAGACAGTTTTCCAGAAGTCACCTATTACAGGACAGACCCAACAAAGAAAAAATAGACCACCACTGGCCATCACCTACAACCCCCAGCTAAAATCTCTCCAACACATCATTAAGGATCTACAACCACTCCTAGCAGATGATCCCTCACTTGCTCAAGCCATGGGAGGCAGGCCTATCCTTGCTTACAGACAGCCCCGCAACCTGAAGCAAATACTCCCAGCAACCATGCACCATATAACAACAACAGAAACCCAGGAACCTATCCCTGCAACAAACCCCGTTGCCAGTTCTTCTATCGTCAAGTAATTGCTCATATCCATTCCACTTAGATGAGTGCGCACCCTCATGCACAGTTCCTGGACTTTTTTACCTTAGCAGACTCTGTAGGGCCGGCTCCGGCGCCCCCTGGAGTGCCGCGCTCATGCTGCAGTACATAGGGCGCCCACAGCCGCAGCAGCAACAACCTAGGCCACCACCTAGACCCCTCCCCCCACGAGGGGCAGGGATAGGAGCAGGGGCTTTGGACGGTGTGACCACTCTGGGTCGTCTTCCACTTCCCAGCAGGGGCCCCCACCAGGGTCCTAAAGGGAAGCGGCAATGTTGATGGTGCGCCCGAGGATGGCATCATTATCCCACTCCTGGTTCACCCCTGGCCTTCAGAGACAGATTAAGGCCTTTTTACGAACAGTGGTGGGACATCACATCGGACTGTTGGGTCCTCGATGTAGTAAGCCAGGGTTACGCCCTTCAGTTCATGGCTTTCCCTCCCAATTCCCTGCCTATATTGGACCTGCACAGGCTAAACAGGTTGATAAAGAAACTCAAGTTTCGCATGGTGTCCCTAGTGGCCATTATCCCAGTTCTGAATCCAGGAGATTGGTTTTCTGCCCTCGACTTGAAGGATGCATACTTTCATGTCTCCATCCTTCCCAGCCACAGGCGCTTCCTCAGATTCACGGTAGCTGGTGGCCACTACCAGTTTACAGCCCTGCCCTTTGGCCTGTTGTCTTCCCCCAGGGTCTTTATGAAGTGTATGGCTGTAGTGGTGGCCTACCTGAGGCGCAAAGGGGTCCAGATCTTCCCCTACCTGATCAACTGGTTAATAAGGGGCAGGTCCAGGTCTCAGGTGCATGAGGCAGTATCCCTCGTCTATGCCACCTGCAACAATCGGGGGTTGCTCATCAACGAGCAGAAATCAACTTTGTCCCCAGTTCAACGCATAGAATTTATAGGGGCCTCCCTAGACTCAGTGCGAGCCAAAACCTTCCTCCCACACTTGAGGTTCAGGGCCATGTCAGCGATAATCTCACAACTACAGCGGTACCCCACGATGACAGTCAGGCAGTGCCTTCAGCTGTTGGGTCACATGGCTGGGTGTACATACGTGGTGAGGTTGGCCCACCTCAGGATCAGGCACCTCCAGGATTAGCTGGCCTCAGTGTACGTGCCCAGCAAGCACCAGTTGCACAGAGTGGTGACAGTTCCCCCCAAGGTTCTAGTATCACTACGATGGTGGAGGAACCCCGGGACAGTGTTGGAAGGGGTTCCGTTCAGGGACTTGACTCCTTCAGGCACCCTGATCTCCACTATGTCGGACTAGGGGTGGGGGGCCCACATCAGCGGCAACCTGAGCACGCAAAGGAGCTGGTCATAGGAGGAGAGGGGCCTCCACATCAATGTGAAAGAACTCAGGGCAGTCAGGGTGGCATGCAAAGTGTTCCTCGAGTTTTTATTGGGCAAAATGGTACAGGTGCTGCTGATGGACAATACCACAGCAATGTTTTATATCAACAAGCGGGGCGGGGGAGGGCACACTCCATGGCTCTTTGCCAGGAAGCAGTTTGACTTTGGGACTTCGCGGTGAGGCACGACTTTTGTTTAACCACTTCTCACCTCCTAGGGGTCAGGAACGACAAGGCGGACCGCCTCAGCAAGTAGTTTCTACCGTGACACAACTGATCATTGCATCTGGAGGTAGCGGCCAGGATTTTCCGTGAGTGAGGTGTTCCCCAACTGGACCTGTTCGCGCTGTCCTGGAACAGGAAGTGCCCAAGGTTCTGCTCCCTCTGGGTCGCAAGCTGGGCTCCATCTCTGACACATTCCTCATTGAATGGACGGGGACCCTCATGTACGTGTTTCCCCCCATCCTGCTCTTACCCAAGGTCCTCCTGAAAATCAAGAGGGACAGAGCAGACGTGATCCTGATTGCCCCAGTGTGGCCGAAACAGCACTGGTTCAGTATGCTGCAGAACCTCTCCGTTGCCACACTGATAGAGCTCCCGAGGATTCCGGACCTGCTCTCCCAGGACCACAGTCGCCTACTGCACCCAAGTCTGGACTCCCTGCACCTGACAGCCTGGAAACTCTCTGGCTGACGGAAGAGGAGAGAGCCTGCTTGGTGCAGGTCCAGAGCGTTCTGCTGGGCAGCAGAAAAACTTCCACACGGGTCGTATATACGGCCAAGTGGAAGAGGTTTACCTGCTAGGCGGAGTCACGGGGCATCCCCCCAAGCATGTCCCCTATACAGGCTATCCTAGACTATCTATTACAGCTTATGCTCCAGGGTTTAGCGCTAGCCTCCCTTAAGGTGCTCCTGGCGGCCATTTCGGCTTTCCATCAGCCGTTGGAGGGACGGTCCCTGTTTTCCCACCCGATGTCGGTGAGGTTCCTCAAGGGGGTTGAGAAGCTCTACCCACAGGTCCATGACCCGTTGCCTCCCTGGGATCTCAACCTAGTCCTCTCTAGACTCGCGGGGCCCCCCTTCAAGCCCTTGGCCACATGCCCCCTGCTGATCCTGTCCTGGAAGGTGGCCTTCCTGGTGGCCATTACTTTGGCTAGGAGGGTCTCTGAGTTAAGAGCATTGACCTCAGAGCCCCCCATACCGTGTTCTTATGGGATAAGGTGCAGCTGAGACCCCACCCAGCTTTCCTGCCTAAGGTGGTCTCGCAATTTCATTATAATCAAGACATCTTCCTCCCTGTGTTTTTTCCTAAACTGCACGGATTGGAGGAAGAAAGGAGACTACACTCCCTGGATGTGAGAAGAGCCCTGACCTTCTACATCAAGAGGACAAAGCCCTTCCAGAGGACGATGCAGCTCTTCATCGCAGTGGAGGGCAGGATGAAGGGATCCCCAGTCTCCACACAGTGCATCTCCAGATGGATCACCGTGTGTATAAAGCACTGCTACGAGCTGGTGGGCATCCAGCTCCCTGGGATCGTGACGGCACACTCAACCAGGGCCCAGGCCTTGTTGGCGGCCTTCGTGGGAAAGGTCCCCCTGCGTAACATCTGCAGAGCTGCCACCTGATTGTCGGTGCACACCTTTGCCTCGCACTATGCCATCGTCCAGCAGTTGAGGGAGGATGCCTGAGTTGGCAGAGCCCTGCTGAGGGCAGCTCCTACCCACCTCCAGATATGGCTTGTTAATCACCTAGTAGAATGGGTATGAGCAATCACTCGAAGAAGAAAACATGGTTACTTACCAGTAACTGTTGTTCTTCGAGATGTGTTGCTCAGATCCATTCCACACCCGCCCCCCGCCCCGCTGTCAGAGTCGGCAGAAAGAAGGGACTGAGGATCTGTGGGGCCAACAGTGCCCTATGTACCATGGCATGAGCGTGGCACTCCAGGGGGTGCCAGAGCCGGCCCTACAGAGTCTGCTAAGGAAAAAAAGTCTGGGAACTGTGCACGAGGGTGTGCACTCACCTAATTGGAATGGATATGAGCAACACATCTTGAAGAACAACAGTTACTGGTAAATAACCATGTTTTCCCACACATCAACTCTAGTGACACCATCACAGGTCCTAACCACATCAGCCACACCATCTCATTCACCTGCACATCTACTAATGTAATATATGCCATCATATGCCAGCAATGCCCCTCTGCCATGTACATTGGCCAAACTGTACTGTCACTACGGAAAAGAATAAATGGACACAAATCAGACATAAACAATGGTAACATCCATAAACCAGTCAGAGAGCACTTCAATCTCCCAGGACACTCTGTAGCTGACTTGAAAGTTGCCATACTTCTACAAAAAAACTTAAAAAACAGACTTCAGCGAGAAACTGCAAAGCTGGAACTCATCTGCAAACTTGACACAATCAGACTGGGTCTGAATAGGGACTTGGAATGGTTATCTCATTGCAAAAAGTAATTGTCACTGTTCACACATTCTCACCTTCTATTCAATGATTGTCAATAGGCCTCATCTACTCTAACTGAACTGACTTTGTTAGCACTTGCCCTCCCCATTGTTGTTTCTTACCCTTGGATATATGTATATATACCTCCTATTTGATTTCCATTTCATGCATCTAATGAAGTGGGCTGCAGCCCATGAAAACTTTTGACCGCAGAAATGTTTTGGTCTTTAAGGTGCTACAGGACTCCCTTTTTTTTTTTTTAAAGGTACAAAGAATTCACCATCAAATGACCTGTGCCCAAGCTACAGAGGAAAGCAAAAAAAACCCCAGGCCTCTGCCAATCTGTGCTGGGGGGAAATTCCTTCCCAACCCCAAATATAGGGATCAGCTACACCCTGAGCATGTGAGCAAGAATCACCAGCCAGACACCCAAGAAAGAATTCTCTGTAGTAACTCAGAACCCACCCCATCAAACTTCCCATCACAGGCCATTGAGCATATTTACCACCAGTAGTCAAAGATCAGTTAATTGCCAAATTAGGCTGTCCCACCATACCATCCTTTCCATAAATTTATCAAGCTCAGTCTTGAAGCCAGCTAGATTTTTTGCCTCCATTGCTCCCCTTGGAAGGCTATTCCAGAATTTCACTCCTCTGATGGTTGGAAACCTATGTCTAATTTCAAGTCTAAGCTTCCTAATAGCCAGTTTATATGAATTTGTTCTTGTGCCCACACTGGCACTGAACTTAAATAATTCCTCCCCTTCCCTAGTATTTATCCCTCTGATGTATTTATAGAGAGCAATCAGATCTCCCCTAAACCTTCTTTTGGTTAGGCTAAACAAGCCAAGCTCTTTGAGTCTCCTCTCATAAGGCAGGTTTGCCATTTGACAGATCATCCTAGTAGCCCTTCTTGTCACATGTTCCATTTTGAATTCATCTTTCTTAAACATGGGGGACCAGAACTGCACACAGTATTCCAGATGAGGTCTCACCAGTGCCTGGTATAATGGTACTAACACCTCCCTATCTCTACTGGAAATACCTTGTCCGATGCATCCTAGGACCCCATTAGATTAGATTAGATGCATCCTAGGACCACATCACATTGGCAGCTCATAGTCATCCTGTGGTCAACCAATACACACAGGTCATTCTCCTCCTCTGTCACTTCCAACTGATATATCCCCAGCTTATAGCAAAAATTCTTGTCATTAGTCCCTAAATGCATGACCTTGCACTTTCCTCTATTAAATTTTTATCCTATTTCTCTTATTCTATTACTAATTACATAGTCTTTCAAGAGAGGTGGTAACTGTTCAAACCAGATGGAGAAACAGGCACCCGCTAGCATCAGAAGATGGTAAGCCTTTATGTAAGATAAACGTGTGTAGACTGTTTTAAAATTTCTTTTCTCTAAATACTTTGTTTTCTACTATTAAAATAAACGATACCTTGTTTTAAGAAGGCTGTTTGATCACAGATTCCTGAAGGGAAGGACCTCAGGTGCCTGAACTCAGTCAGACCTGCTGAGTGAGAACGGTTGATAAGTACGGTAGCCCTGGGCCTGGTCTAAAAGTGGAAGAATCACAGTATAGGTAACGGCACAAGATGTGACAGCTGATGGGGTTTATTCATGGGGGTTCATCTACACTGTGATAAAAGACCCCCCGCAATATGGCCTCATCTGGCCTGGGTCAGCTCAGGCTGCGGGGCTCATGTTGCAGAGCTACAAAATGGCAGTGTAGACGTTTAGGTTTGGGCTGGATCCCAGGCTCTGAAACCCCACAATGAGGGAAGGTCTCAGACCCCAAGCTCCAGCCTGAGCCCAAACATCTCAATTGCAGGTTTTAGCACTGCAACCTTAGCCCTATGAGTCTGGGTCAGCTCTGGGATTTGATGCCATGCATTGTTTATCACTATGCGGATGTGCCCATGGACACCAGAAAGGGGCCAGAGGTGCAGTTAGCTTTGTAACTGTTGCAGGCCCAGTTTCAGGAAATCACTGAACCGTATGCTTAAATCCATCCCAATTCAAGAAAATGCTTAAGCATCAGACAGCATGTACTTAAGGATAAGCACATGTTTAAGTGTGTTTTTTACATAGCTATGTTGTCATGCGTCAGGGCCAAAGATTGTCACCTCTCAACTCAGTCACAGTCCAGATGAAAGAGCCACTCTAGGAGCTAATGTAAAAGAAGACAGAATTTCAGAGAACATGTAAACACATCTGGAGGACTGCTGCAGTTTTTACAATCCTGTGGCAATCTTTTCCCAGGCACAGTGACAAGTCTGCTGTTCAGTTCTGGCCTGTTAAATAACTCTTAACTCATATAGTAAATACAAATAGCGATGTTAGTGGGATGTTCTATTTACACATCGATGAACTGATCCTGCGCTCCTTTACTCAGACAAGTCTGTTCCATAACATTCAATGGGACTTTGCTTCATATAAGGAGAGTGGGACTAGACTCTTAAATACAACTAATGTAGGAAATGGATAAGTGACAAGTTCCCACAGTAATTTTAACTTGCTCATTTTGTCAGTAGTATACATTTATATTCAGCTACAAAATATTAATACCTTATTATTGCTTTTGCTGTTGTTATTTTCATTGTAGTGTCTAGAGGTCCAAGTGAGATCAGGGCCTAGTATGCTAGGCACTGTACACACACACATGCATACTCACACACAGTCAATGCTTTGAAGATTTACAATCTAACTAGAAAAGACAGACAAAGTTAGGGCAATTATCTTCATTTTACAAATGAGAAACTGAGGTCCAGAGAGATTAAATTGTTTGTTCAAAAAAGGCTGTAGCAGAGCTCGGAACTGAATTAAAATTTTCTTAGATTCAGCCCAGTGCCTTAATTGCATTAGTATTTATTTATTGATTATGCCAACGTGCTCAGGGATATACAGAATGTGGAGCAGACATGGAACCTGAGCTCTTTCCTTTGAAGGCTATGGAAAGCTTGTGTCCAGGAAAGATCCTCTGCCTTCATGTATATTTGTTATAAATCAACATAAATATTCTTGGTAATAAGCACTGTAAGCTTGATCCAAAGCTCACTGAAGTGAATGAGAAAACTCCCATTGATTTCAATGGGCTTTGGATCAGGTTCTGGGCTTGGTAGAAAGCATTTGCGGAATCTGGTCTTATTTAGGAAAAAATGTTTCTGTGAACTTCAGTGTGAGATCCAGGGCTTATGTAGGAAAACAGTCCAGATGTTGATAAAAGAAAAAAGTATTAAAGAAAAAGATAGAACATTATATACAAAACTTCCAACCAAATCATTACCAAATTTGAAAGGACCATATTGTTTGAAGCTGTGGAACTTTTTTCCCCTCCATAGAAGCTATGCTATGAAAAAAGGTAGGAAAATCATTCAGATTATTGGAGCTAAATTAGTACTAGAAAAGTATTTCAGTAATCAAGTAAATGTGTTTTTTTTTCTACCTTTTACATCCAGATTCAACGATGGTTTTGAAATCAGGCTATAAAGTCTTCTGTCAGGTAATGGGAGTGCTTTGGACACTGCAGTACAGGTTGGAACAATTTGAAATAGCATAATGGATGTGCTATTCCACTGATGCAGCTCAAGACCTTTTAACAAAAGCCTCTGCTTCCTTTAAAAAAAAAAGGAGAATTATTAATGACTTGGAAGTAATCCAAGTAAATGAAAAGGGGAATATGTAATTCCATTTAATAATATTTAAATGAATCATGTCAAAGAGAAGGAAAAGTTGCCAACAGGTTAAAAAGGTAAATGGGAGATTTTAAACATAGCGCCATTCAAAATGTATTTTAAATTACTCCATTTCTGTAAGATTATACTGTTCATGTACTAGTCATAGAAAAGTTTACATTTACTGAGCTATTGTTGTTTTTTTACATCCTTCTAATGCTAAATCTGTAATTACTTTAATACTTGGCTTATTGGAAAATCATAACAGTGACTCAATGCTCAGTTAGACTTTACCATTACTAACTTGCAGCCATTTCTTACATGGGGCCTATTCTTATAGCTTGCTAAGTGTAATGAAAGTGCATTTGTATCTACTGTTTGAGGTGTCTTTTTTTAGAGCCTGACGTCTCTGTGACATTCCTATGTGATTCCTCCTAGCTCTGTGAATGCAGTTCCTCCCGGAAAGCAATTAATTCACATATATCACGGAGGAGAATGTAGGAAAGAGGCTGAAGTTAGCTAAAATGTGTGAGCACATTTGGCACAATTTGTCCCTCTGTGAACAGAGGACTTCAGTCTTTAGAGCTACAGTTTAGGCACCTTTAATGAGCCTAATTCACTAAAAATATGTTACATTTTCCATAGATGAGAAACATGCATGTATTTTCAGTCCTGATTACTTTTATTTCAGATTCAAAGAAACAACAAATGTGGCCAGACCTTCAGGTGTCAATCAGCATCCACTGATGTTGGTATTGCTACCCTGAATTACACCAGCTAAAGATTTGGCCCAGACTTCCCAGGACAAAGTGTGACAGCTACCAAGTGGCCAACATCCAGGACTGAACTGAGGACCTCCAAAGCTAAAAATGAGAGTCTCTTCCACAGTTCAGGATTCAGGCTCTTGAGACAAGAGCTGTAACAAACCTATATCATTTTTGGATTGAGCACAGAAGGGGACACAGAACACACACTCACCAGTGGATTGCATACTTCTTCTGGACAGGACACTTACCCCAAGATTCTGAGGCCTATAGCTGTTCTAATCTAAGGCAAGCCCATGGTCACCGTTTTGGAGGCTGCACCAGGGAAATATGAAATATGAATATTTCCAGAATCAGAAACAATCATCTACAGTTTGGGGAAGCTATGGAGCTACCTGGCTTTACTAGACTCACAACCTTTGTGGATTGCACACAGAGGGAGAGGCATAACACATAGTGCAGTGTGTGTGACTCCCTCTGTAATAGTACACATCTTGGGATCACACAAAGGCAGGAGTGTCTCTGTAGATAAGCTGCCACCCCAACTTATCCTAAAGCGTGGAGGAAAGACCTTTATAGTTATATACATACTGTGGTATAGCAAGGGCAGAGGGCAGTAGGAAAGTTCTGGAAGGGCAGTAAGTAAGCCCTAGAATGATCCGGGCTTTATTCCCTGTAGAGTAGCCAGAGTCATTAGAGGGTAATTAGGGCCAGCTGACACCTATTAAGGCCCCAGCCAGGTGCCTGATAAAAACCCTCTACTCCTGAGAGACAGTGCACAAGCGGGAGGAGTAGGTGTGCTGTGCTACTGAGCAGAGGAGTGTGTGGAGTTGTGAGGAGAAGCAGAATGGAGTACAGTGGTGTGTGGAGTTGTGAAGTGGAGCAGAACAAAGTACAGTGGTGTGTGGAAGGGTGACGGAGTCCTGAGGCAGATACTAGGCTCAAGAAGCCAGAAGGACAGAGGGCGAAAAGTAGCCCAGGGGGAAAGACTGCAGCTGCAAGTAGGGTGCCAGCAGCACATAGCTACTACTCATAAGGCCCTTGGGCTGGGACCCAGAGGAGCGGGCGGGCCCGAGTCCCTACCCCCTGCCTGGGTAGAGGGGGGTAACTGGTGATGCCCTGGCCCACTACGAGAGGCAAAGCGTGAGACCCACTAGGGTGAAGCCAGCCATTTGTCAATACATACACCACAAAATGTGAAAGATAAGAAAAAAAAATTCTGTTACATGAGAGAGTGCACAGGAATAAAAAGATGCAAAGAAAAGCTGTGTAAGCTCAAAAGTCGGTCTCTTTCACCAACTGAAGTTGGTCCACCCACAATGTGTATCTAAGTATCAAATGTGTCATTTGAGAAGCAGAGTTTCAGATGAAAATTGGCTCCAGGGCTCTGAAAATTCCCAGAGGAAGAAAGAGACACGTTTCTCTTCAGAAGAATTCCCACCAGCAGAAAGCAAGGACATCACACATTTTACATAACAGAAAACTGAACTGAGCCCAAAAATAATAGATGAATGAGGACTTTCTATGTTTCCCCACCCCCCACCCCCAGTTATCTAGTTCACAGGCCCTAAAAGAAAAAAAATAATAAAACGTGTTTTTATGCTGTTCTTCTTCAGATCTCAGCTCTGTGAAAGTCCAAAGGCTTGTTTTTCTCACCAAAAGAAGCTGGTCCAATAAAAGATAATACCTCACTCACTTTGTCTCTCTAACATCCAGGGACCAACATGGCAACAACGATGCATACACATTGTTACACATGGAGTTTGGGAGAAAGAATAATAAGTAACTGAAAAGATTAAATTTAGACAGGCAGATAAAATGTATTACATTAGACCTGGACTGAGCGTTAACACTTCAAAGATTGCAATTAATCTCTTTCGGAATGTCCTGTCCTCTGCTGCTTTGAGAGAACAGAAATCCTCAAAAGTTATGCCATAGTATCTTTCTTATGCTGCCATGCTGGCTACACTTCGCAAAGAAGGCAGAGCATGTAGGCTAACGGGTGCATCAATCTTGAGTAATTAGAACCTTCTAATGGAGAGCTCTTGTTGCTTCACATCAAAAGAGAAGACAAGCGCTCCCTCCAAGACATCCCACCAACTGTAGGGTATTTCTTTCAAAAAACATGTGGCCAGGACTTTTACCTAAGACATCAATGTTCCTAAATTTTTCATTAAGTTTAGTGTCCTCTAACCCAGTAATATCCTCTGTATCTTGTATGTATTCTGACTGATGTAGTATGTGACAGAGTTTAAATTAAACTCACTTGCTTTCTTAACTCCATCTTTCCTTTGGTCTGTGACAAGTCCATATCAACAGTCACATTATGCATATTTAATAAACATGCTCCATCATTTTCTTTGACAATGAGGAAAATGAAGAATGCAAGAACAAACTGTTGTGGTTTGAAACATTTTATTTTTCAGCATCACTAGCCTGTTATTTTGGGGAGTTCATTTCCACACAAATCAAATGTCAAGCAGATGTGTTCTCACTATTACAAAAGAGGCAACCTGCCAACTTGTAAGAACTAAATATCCATGCCTCAGGGGCATAAGAAAATGGTCATTATAAGATAATATTTATTTATAAACACACTTGGCCCTGTCAATTGGGTTTGAATATATAGAGGGTTGGAGTATATTAGGAAGATAAAGCTTTCCCATGACCTATAGGGGACTCTGCATGGTGACCACAGATGTTCTGTATTAGAAGAGCTTAAAATTTATGTCAATGACCATGAAAATCTCAGTTTGAAAAAAAAGTAAGTAAATAAATAAAGGAGCCACCAGCAAAGACAAACTTCAGATCTCTGGAAAATGGATTTTTCAGGATATTTATGTTTAAGTTTTCTACTCTTCCGTTTAAATTTTTTTTTAAAAAAACAGCAGAACAAAGGCTGGCTTCAGTTACATTAGTGTGTATTCTGAATAACTCCAATGAAGTTAAAGGAGTTACTCAAGATTTATACCAGCATAACTCAGAGCATGTCATTAACTTTGTAATAATCTATTTCCGGCGTGTGGGATGATCAACACTGTGCAGTTTATTCTCTCATGCAACACAATGAGATTTATAAAAGTAACTAAAATTTATAAAAGTTAACGGGGAATTATGTTCATTCATCCCATTCCCATTCCATTCCACACAAAGGTGGGAGGAAAGGCTCTAGAGCGGTCATTATAAACAATCAACACCCTTTGTTGCTGCATAACTGAAATTATTTTTTTAACCAATGCAAAAGAAGTAGTATGGTTTTAAAATGGGCAGCCAGGAAAAGTTATTCAAAAGTGCAATGATACTAGATTTAATTTCTGTTTAGCAAGTGCTATATCCTCAGCTGATATAAAATGGTGTAGGTCCACTTAAGTTAATGGAGCTATGCCAGTTTACACCAGCTGAGGACTAGCATCATATAACATGCAGATTGTGATGTTAAAATTAAATTCATTCTAGTTTAAAAGTTTGTACCAATCCTCAAACCCAGTTGAACTGAACCTTAGATGAGATGTTTGGTATATCCTAGGACCTCAGCCCAGGCTTCTGAAAGTCTGTGAATGTAGTCTGAGGTTGTTTGCATAGCTGCAAACCCAACAAACAACCACTTTGTATCTAGCTGGCCTTCTTCAATCTCTCAACAGCACCTCTTTCCTCCAGCATGGCCTGGGATCTCTCTCTTATCTCACATGTCTTTGCTAGAGGCATAGGTGCCTTTTGCCCTTATACTCCCTCATGGGGCCATTTGGCCCCATTTCCTGTCTACTCTAGTTTCTCTGGAGGTGCTGGATGACTGCCTCCCAACAGAGTCTTCAGGAGGTCACCTGGTATGGACCCTGCCTCCTCCAATGTTTAAAGGTTATTCTGATTTCAAAAAGTGGCAGCCCCCTCAGACATGCAGCAGAAAATTGGAAAATATTCCTGCTCCTTCCATCAGCTGGTTCTATAAAGCTAGGATTGAAAAATCTCCATAATCCTTAGTGTGGGGACCAGAAAACATGTGGAATGAGGACACATCTCTTCTAGTACAATTTTGGTATGGAATGCCTACAGGTACTTAAGGATTCTAATAAACTGATAGACTTTAAGGCCAGAAGGGACCATCATGATCATCTAGTTTGATCTCTTGCACAACGTAGGCACTTCAGGAACTTCTGTTGGCCACAACTCACCAGTGCCATCAAGTAGCAGAAAAGGGAATGTTTTCCATACTCCTGTTGCACCATTGGGGTTTTCTGGCATGTCCTGCACTTAGAAGACCCTGTAAGGATTAATGACCCTAGAAAGCACTAAAGATGGGGGAAGGCAACAATGTTCTTCCCAAGAAGACCCCTGAAAGCCCTGATGGAGAAAGTCATCCTATTTTCCCAAACCTGGGAAAGGTGACAGAGGAGGAACAAAGGTGACAGAACTGGTTGAAATTTCTTTAAAAATTGAAATTTTGACCCCAAAATTTAATGAAAAAAATACATTTTTTCTTCCCATAGGTGAGATGTAAAGAATGCAGCTTGATTTTCAGAGCCCAGGCTAAGTTTGCGGAGATGGCAGTGATTAAAGAACAGCATTGTTTTCTTATAAACGGCTCATCTTTGACACCAGCAGACAACAAACTACATGATGCCATTTTACAGAGTCACTTTCGTGGAAC
Source organism: Mesoclemmys tuberculata (assembly GCA_007922155.1). Classification (NCBI taxonomy): domain Eukaryota; kingdom Metazoa; phylum Chordata; order Testudines; family Chelidae; genus Mesoclemmys; species Mesoclemmys tuberculata. The sequence goes on from ML675616.1 coordinate 107,287,074, forward strand.
CTACACTGTAACTTTTTATCCAACATTTTTTAAAATGTAGCTGACAAGAAACAGAATATTTGGAGTATCTATAACCCTACAGTTTATGAGAGATTGAGCAGTTCCCAGAAGCCCTCATCTGGAGTAAATTGGTGTTGTTTCATTGAAGTCAATGGAGCTACACTGCTTTAGGATTTGGCCCCTTGATTTTTGACAGGGACCCCAACAAATGAAAGTAAAATGGGATCTATTCTAATCTGCTACTTGCCTTGAGGGTAAGAGGCAAAAATCAGATGCTTAGCACTTTTATAACACCTCTCGTTGGAGGATCACATTACAAACACTCATTAATTAAGCTTCTTATCACCACAGTGAGCATTATAGTAAATAAGTATTATTTTATTATTCATTGGACCTTATTTGACCTACCCTCCCTCATCATGGCCAAGCAAGTTATGTCTATCTCAAATTCCTTCAGCAAAATATCTCAGATAAAAATACTTCTCTTAGTGAAAAAACACTGACTCACAGCTCTTAATTGCTTCCAGAAATACTGGTCCAGAACTTTTCTTCTCTTTCAAACTCCTGTCTTTAAACCTGTCCATCATCAGCTCAGTAATGGAAACTGCAGATTCCACACCTCTATCTCCTCAGGCACTCTGACATTATATTGATGAACACCAGTGTAAGCACCTGGATAAACATATTTAACTATTGTAACTCTCTTTGCTTTGGGTTTTTTTCTTTTATTGACACCCCCTACACCTAGAGCATCATCTCTCTTCTTGTGCACCAGTCAACCGAACTCTCTTTGAAACTACCAGCCATGTTTCCACCACTACTCTTTTGTCTGATGCTATTCACTTCTGCTCTCACCTCCTACAACGTTGTACAGTGCCATAAGTGCAAGTTTAAGACCTAGTCTTTTTTCTTCTTCTGAAGTAAGATTCTAAATCTGAGAAACACAAAGGAAGAAACTATTTTAATGATGGAGTCTTTCTTTTCAAGTTCTCAGTTGTCCCTGTACACCATTGGAGACTATTTCATCAGAATTAAGGACAAATATATTTATTTTATTTATTGCATAGACTTTCCTATCTGTTTCTACTGAGCTACAAGTTCTTAACCCCTAAGCACAGACATATCATCTCTGCATATCTGTGTTCTCCAAACAGTGGATGACCTACCCCAGAAGTCAGATCAAGATCAAATATTTCTCTCCAGTTCATGGGTAAAAATCTGACTCTGAAGTGGAGCCAGAAGAAAAAGATATGTATCCTATAAACTGTTGTGTTCACAGTGAATAGTGTAGGTCTGTTTCCCTGGTTCCCATGTGTTTTTGCTGCTGTTTTTTAATGCCAAACTAACGTGCATTTCAACAGCTGGTTCCTTGAGAGCTTTAAAAACACTCTGAGATACAGGCTAACCCATTAACACCAGCACAACTTTTCCAAAGGGAAAAATTATAACTTGGCAGGTGATGAACTTGTTTTATTCCTAGTGTTACATGTGTTGAAGGAAGCAATGTTAGCTGCATAAATGAATTGGTTAAAAAGCTACTTGTCTTTCACAGCAGAGAAGAAAGGGGAAAAAAATCCTGCTTTCAGTAAGTTAAAGTTGGACATATTAACCATAAGAACAGCCAATTATTAAGGTTGGGCCTGAGCCACGAAGTTCATATCCTAAAGTTCGGAGGTGTTCAGAACCAGGCTTCTCATTGTAGCTGATTGTACAGATCAGGGTCAGATACAAAGTCTGGATCCAAACTTCCCCAAATGTTTGGATTCAGGGTTTTGATTTGGACCCATCTCTACTATTATTTATACTGTAGTAGCACTCAAAATGTGCTAGGTGCTGTAGACGTACATATGAAGAGACAGTCCTGTCCCTGAAGAACTTACAGTGTAAACAGGCAAAGTTCTTTGTTCAAGTATGGAACAAATAGCCTCAGGTGACTGCAGTCCTTTAAGAGAACATCAGTAGAGTGAGACAAGGAAAGGTGGAGGTTATTCATTCCCCTTGTTCCTTCTTCCCCACTTGCTGTTTTTACTTACTTCCTTTCTTGTCTGCTCCTCCTCTCCCCTCCACGCCAGGTGGTGTTTTCTGTCCCCACCCCAGCATTTTTAATCCCCTCCTTTCCAGGAGGATTGAGATGAATGATGGTTCAGGTAATGTGCAGTGCTGCTTCACACTAGATTCTGAAGACATCTCCTAACTACCAGTACTCAGAGCTTTGTGTCATGCTGACTAGATTAAGGGGGCCCTTGAGGTATATTCAGGAGCTCCGATTACTCCCTTCTATACCAGTCTCATGTTGCAGGTGTCACACTGGTTAGATGGGGGGGAAGGGTATTTTTCACATTAATGTCAAAATCATAATGATCTATGTGAGATATGCCATATCAGGTACTGTTAGAAAGGCTATAATGTGCTGAGTAAGAAGATAATATTTGTGTTCATTGTTGTGTGTGAAGGAAGTTATGGACATCTTTGCTATACCTGTATTTCAAACTGTGCTGTATAAGACACACCCCAGACAGAGAGGTGGCAGGACAATAGCCCACTTAATGGCCCATCAAAACATTTACAGAAGCAAAGTCCCAGGAAGGAACTAAAGGCATACCTGAATAGTTATCAGGATTGGACCATGTGACTCTGGACTCCATTTTAGTTCCTGTAAGTGTCCACAGGCTGCATGGCCAGGAACAGAGGGTATATAAAATCAAGCCACAGAAACCATTTTGTCTTTGTTTCTGTCCAGCTGCAGACGCACACCTACCCACCTCTGGATCAATTCATTTTGCAATTGAACCGAAGGGCTTAGATCCATCCAGGTACTGGGTGTATACCAGAGGGACTATACAAGCCTGCAACTCTACAATTCTTCTAAAAACCTGATGTATCTTGACTTTCAAATCATTTGTATGTAGCTGATTGCTTTAATCCTTTAACATTGCTCTTATTGTTTGTTTTTCTTTTTCTAATAAACTTTTAGTTTTAGTTACTAAAGGATTGGCTGGCAGCGTGGTATTTTGAGTAAGATCCAAACTTATTTTGATCTGGTACTGTGGCTGATCTTTTGGGATCAGAGGGAACCTTTTTAGTAAAGAGCATAGAGTTTAAATAACTGGTCTCTTTACTGGACCTAGTGGCAGTTTGGGAGCCAGAGACTGAAATGCAGTAAAGGGGGCTGTGTGTATTTGTATAGTGACTACTTGATAACTAGTGTGGGGAATCAGAAGCACTGTTTGTGGCTGATTGGGAAGTCTGACTTTAGTGTTACCCACCAGTGCTGGGAGAATCCGCTCTCCTTTTACAGCCTGCCCTGACCTTGGCATTAACAGGTGGCTACCCTTGGCATGGACAGGTCACAGTAGCATAGTCGGCAGGATCCACAGAACCAGAACATTTGGGTCGCCGGGAGTCATTCCCCAGGTGCGGCCGGAGGACGACTCTGGTGGGGACGCCAGGGACTCTGCTGCTGCCACGGCTCCTGCCCCCCCTAATCTAGGGGGCGCTCCCTCGGTCGGGAGAAAAAATCAGGGGGGTAAAAAGAAGGGCAAAGGCCCCGCCCAGAAGACAACACCTCCTGTGGCTGGGGCCCCTCCTCCTCCTCTCCCTCTATCCTTTCCCGCTGTCCCTTCCACCATCTCTGGGGGCGGCGGCGCCCCCAGAGCATACGCCCAGGTGGCTGCGGGCCCCCCGCCTGCCGCTGCCAAGATACCTGCCCTGACCACCGCCTCCAGCACCATCCCAGGTGGCCGGGGCCCCTTCCCCACCCTTACCAGGAGGCATGGGGTCCGGTGCCTCCTGGTGCCTGCCTCGCCCAACGTGGAAACCTACATGCGGGCGATGGCGCGGGTGGTGGGGCCCACGGCCGTGGTGGCGGCCTCCCATATGTATGGCAAGGTGGTCTTTTTCCTTGCCTCGGAGGCCGCCGCCCAGGAGGTGGGGGAGACGGGCCTGGCGGTGGGGGGCATCCACGTCCCCGTGGAGCCCCTGGAGGACCTGGGCGTACGGGTGGTCTTGTCCTCTGTTCCGCCCTTCCTCCCCAATGCCGCCCTTCTGCCTTTCCTTGCCTCCCTGGGGAAGCCCCTCTCCACCATCAGCCCGCTTCCCCTTGGCTGCAAGGACCCCGCCCACCGCCACGTCCTCTCGTTCTGCCGGCAGGTACAGCTGCAGCTGCTGCCGGCAGTGGCACGTGGCGGGGAGGTGCTCAAGGGGTCGTTCCTGGTGCCCCATCAAGGGGCCCAGTACCGGGTCCATTATACCTCGGGGGAGGCCTGGTGCTACCTCTGCCGGGCGGCGGGGCATGTTCGGAGGGACTGCCCCCTGGCCCGGCAAGGAGGGAGGCCTGGGACCCCCAGGACCCTGTGGCTGCCCCCCCTCTGCCGGCAGTTGTCACCTGCACTCGGGCCCCGGGGGTGCCCTCCCCGGCTCGCCCGGGCGAGCTGACGGGCCCCGCTGACGCCCGGAGCAGTCCAGCGGGGCCCGCGGAGGGGAGGGAGCCAGGGCCGGCAGTGTCAGGCACTGGAGGGGGCATACCCCGGGGGGTGGCTTCTCCTTCCCTTGCTACCCCACCTCCGCTTCCCCACACCCTGATTCCTGTCCTCTTGCCCCCTGCCCCTGCCCCCGCTGCCCGACCCTGCACCTTGGAGGGCTGGGTTCTCATGCAGTGTAGGCGCAGCAAGCGCAAGGCCGGAACCCAGCCCCCACTCCTGCCCACGGCCGAGGGGAGTCAGAGCCCCCGTAAGGCCAAGCGGAGGGTGGCTCCTGGGGCCAGGCCTGCCGCCACACCCCCTGCCGGAGCCCAGCGCGAGGCACCGACCGAGGAAGTTTTGGTGGCAGACGTGGGCAACACCATCGCCCCCCTGGAGTCCTCACTGGAGGAGTCTTCGTCCGGAGCCCCCCCAGCCCCAATGCCACCCAAACCCCCCACTGGTGCCGGAGAGGACCTCAGGGTGGCGGGGTGGCTTTCTTCTCCTCCTTAATGGAGGAGATTGACTCCCTGGGGTTGACCCCGGCCTACCTGGGGGAGGACGACCCCACCCCCCATATGGAGGGCCTTCAGCAGGACGTCCCCAAACTGCTTTTCCTCTCCCCCTCCCTCCTGTCCTCAGTTGCCTCCCCTGCCCCCACCACCGAGGCCCCCCCCCGTCCCTCTACCCTCCATGCTGGGGAGGTGGGGCCCATCGCCACAGCCCCCGAGGAGCCGGCGAGGGCCAAAAGGCCGAGCCCCGGGCCACCGGATGCCCCGCCCATTGTTCTGGGCCAGCTGGCCTCCCTCACACCTGAAGCCTGCTCAGCTGCCCCCTCACGGGGACCTGAAACCGGGGGTGCTGCAACCCCGCAGTCAGGCCCCCCAGAGAACATCTGGCCCACGCCCACCCCCTCAGCGCCCGGCCCCAGCCAAGAGGCTGCACACCCCGCCGGCTCGGCCCTCTTGGTTGAGGACCCCACCCCCAAGTCTGACCCTGACCCCCTTCCTGCTCCTTCCCCCGACCCCTCCCTTACCGCAACTCCTGATCCCTTCCCTGCTCTCAACCTCTCCCCAGCCCTCACCCCTCCCGTCCCCGTACCTTTTCCCCCCCACCCCTCTGCCTGTACACCGGCTGCCCCTAGGATTGTCTCCTTCCCACTGACGAGCTCCCAGGAGGCGGCTTTTGTTTTCAGTACTCCCAGCCCACTCGGGGCTGCTGTCTTCCCTCAGCCGCTGCCATCCTCCCCAGCCCCTGCCCCAATGGGCCAGAGGGCCGCTGTGGGGGCCGAGCCGGAGGACAACCCCCCTGAGGCGCTGCGTGAGGAGCTGCGCATCTTTCTCCGGGACACGCGTGGTGCCCGGAACTGGGTGCAGCTCGCTCTGAAGCGCTGGGGGGACTTCCACCGCGTCCTCCAGGCCGTGAGGGCCACTATGAAGGAGGGGAAAGGGACTGGGCGGCAGGGCGCGGCGGCCTACCAATGGGCCCGCAGCTTTCGCGATGCTCTCAAAATCTACGGCACCAGCCACGGGCTGCTGCGGAGCCCGACGAGGACCGCTAGTGCTCCTGCCCACCAGGATCCACCCCAGCCCTCCTCGTAATGCCTTTTACCATCTGCACATTGAATACGAGGGGCTGCAGAACGGGTCTCCGCAGGAACCAGGTGCTCTCCTTCCTTCGGGAGGGGGGGTACTCTGTAGCATTCCTGCAGGAGACCCACACGGACCCAGCCGCTGAGGCCAGCTGGCGGCTGGAGTGGGGAGACGGGGTGCACCTTAGTCATCTCTCCGCCCATGCAGGTGGAGTGGACACCCTGTTCTCCCCTGTCCTGCAGCCCGAGGTGCTGGGGATTGCCAAGGTCGTGCTGGGCTGCCTGCTGCACCTCCAGGTCCACGTGGAGGGGCTGGCGTTGAATCTTGTCAACGTCTACGCCCCAACCGCGGCCCCGGAGTGGGTGCGGTTCTTCCAGCAGGCGGCTGCCTTCCTCGGCACACTGGATCCGCAAGAATGCCTGGTCCTGGGCGGGGATTTTAACACCACCCTCGAGGAGCGGGACCGCACGGGGACCGAGCAGTGCCCGGCCTCCAGGGACGTCCTCAGGGAGATCGTCGACCATCACTCCCTGGTGGATGTCTGGCGCAACCACCACCCGGACGACGACGTCACCTTTACTTTTGTCCGGGTGGGGGAAGATCGGTCGCGCCACTCCCGGTTGGACTGTATTTACATCTCTAGGCACCACCTTGCACGGGCCCACTCCTCCAGCGTCCGGCCGGCCCCATTCTCGGATCACCATATGGTGACCGTGACGGCCTCTCTCACTGCGGAGAGGCCGGGGCCTGCGTACTGGCATATTAACAACAGCCTGCTGGAGGATGTGGGCTTCGTGGCGTCCTTCCGGGAGTTCTGGCTGGCCTGGCAGGGGCAGAGGTGCGCCTTTCCCTCGGCGCGGCAATGGTGGGATGTGGGGAAGGTGAGCACTCGGCTCTTCTGCCGTGACTGCACTCGGGGGGCCAGCCGGAGGCGGGATGTGGGGATAGAGCAGCTGGAGAGGGAGGTTTTGGAGCTGGAGAGGCGACTGGCCACCAGCCCCGATGATCCGTCCCTTTGTGGAGCGTGCCGGGAGAAGCGGGAGGAGCTTAGAGCCCTCGAGGACCTTCGAGCCCGAGATGCCTTTGTCTGGTCCCGCATCCATCTCCTTCGGGAGATGGATCGCAGCTCCCACTTCTTTTACACCCTGGAGAAAAGGAGGGGGGCCCGGAAGCATGTCATCTGCCTTTTGGCTGCCGACGGCACCCCCCTCACGGACCCGGAGGAGATGCGTTGAAGGGCCAGGGCCTTCTACGTAGACCTTTTCTCCCCGGAGCCGACCGACGTCGCCGCCTGTAGGGTGCTCTGGAACAAACTCCCCGCAGTCAGCGCGGGTGAACGGGACCGGCTGGAGAAACCTCTCACTCTGGCCGAGTTCTCGGAAGCCCTCCGCCTCATGCCCACCAATAAATCCCCGGGCATGGACGGGCTGACTGCGGAGTTCTACCGCGTGTTTTGGGACGTACTCGGCCCGGACTTCGTCACTGTCTGGGCCGAGTCCGAGGTTAGCGGAGTGCTCCCCCTGTCGTGCAGGCGGGCAGTGCTCACCCTCCTGCCGAAGAAGGGGGACCTCCGCGACCTCCGGAACTGGCGTCCCCTCTCGCTCCTCGGCACAGACTACAAAATAGTGGCTAGGGCCGTCTCGCTGCGGCTGAAGTCCGTGCTGCAGGACGTGGTCCACCCCGACCAGACCTACACCGTCCCGGGCCGCTCCATCTTCAATAATCTGTATCTGGTCCGGGACCTCTTAGAACTTGCGTGTAGGGATGGTCTGTTGTTCGCCCTCCTGTCTCTGGACCAGGAGAAGGCGTTTGACTGGATGGACCACGGGTATCTCCTGGGCACCCTGCAGGCGTTCGGCTTCGGACCCCGTTTTGTGGGATTTCTCCGGGTGCTGTACGCCTCCGCAAAGTGCTTGGTCAAGCTCAACTGGACCCTGACCGAACCGGTCAGCTTCGGGCGTGGAGTACGCCAAGGCTGTCCGCTGTCCGGCCAGCTGTACGCTCTGGCCATTGAGCCCTTTCTCTGTCTCCTCCGCCGGAGGTTGACGGGCTTGGTGCTCCGTGAGCCAGAGCTGAGGCTGGTGCTGTCGGCGTACGCCGATGACGTGCTCCTCGTGGTCCAGGACCCGGGCGACCTGGCGCAGCTGGAGGACTGCCTGGCCGTCTACTCGGCAGCCTCCTCCGCCCGGGTCAACTGGGCCAAGAGCTCTGCCCTGACGGTAGGGGCCGGGTGGCAGGCGAGCTCCCTCCCACCCGCGCTTCAAGCCATCCGGTGGAGCGTGGGTCCGCTGCTCTATCTGGGCGTCTACTCCTCTGCCACCCATCCCTCCCCAGCAGAGAACTGGCAGGATTTGGAGGGCAGGGTGCCTGGGCGACTGCGGAGATGGACAGGACTGCTCCAGTGCCTCTTCCTCCGGGAGAGGGCACTGCTGATCAACCAGCTCATCCTGTCCATGCTCTGGCACCGGCTCAACACTCTGGTCCCGACCCCGAGTTTCCTGGCTTACCTCCAGAAGACAGTTCTGGAGTTCTTTTGGCCAGGACTGCACTGGGTCTCTGCAGGGATTCTGAGTCTCCCCCTAGAGGAGGGTGGGCAGGGCCTGTGCTGCATCCGCAGCCAGGTCCACACCTTCCGCCTCCAGGCCCTGCAGAGACTCCTCTATGGTGCAGGTAGTCCGGCGTGGAGCCATTTGGCGTGCGTCTTCCTCCGCCACTTCCAAGGGCTCCGATACGACCGGCAGCTCTTTTGTCTCCACCCGAGAGGTCTTCCACGAGACCTCTCCGAGCTGCCGGTCTTCTACCAGGACCTCCTCCGGACCTGGAGGCTCGTCTCGGCCTCCAGTCCCCTTGCGGTCACCGAGGGGGAGGATCTCCTCGCGGAGCCCCTGCTACACAATCCCCAGCTGCGTGTGCAGGTGGCGGAGGCCCCCTCGGTGCGACGAAGGTTGGTCCTGGCAGGAGTCACCAGGGTCGGAGACCTCCTGGACTACGCCCGGGGGGCCTGGGTGGACCCCCATGCGCTAGCTCGGCGTATGGGGCTCTCCATCCCTCGAACCCCCCGACGTGTACTCCAGGAGGTAAAGGCAGCCTTGCCCCCTACTGCTTTGACGTACCTCGAGCGGGTCTTGCAGGAGGGTTCTCCCCACCCCCCCACTCAGCCCAGGCCCTCCGGTGCTTACCATCGGGCCTCGGCCCCGCGAACTCCCTCGGCCCCCCCATCCTCACACCCCAAGCCGCCTGCTCAATCTGCAGCCGGTCCCCTTCCAGACCGCGCCTAGGAAACATCTCTATGCACTCATGCTCCATACCCTTCACTTCCTTGCCCTCGCATCCCGCCCAGAGACCAAGTGGGACCTCTTACCACCTTGCGCCCACCCACCCACCCCGGATTCCAAATAGGAGCACCCTTGCATAGCCGTCTGGCCTGGCCCTGTGACACAGGGAACAGCCATGTGGGATGGGACAAAGGAGATGTTAAGAATAGCAATTTATCTATAGCAGCGCTGGGAGAATCTGCTCTCCTTTTACAGCCTGCCCTGACCTTGGCATTATCAGGTGGCTACCCTGGGCACGGACGGGTCACACTTTGCTCCACTGCTTTTGCTCTCATTGCAAAAAGGAGTGTCACGTGATCATGTCATCACTACCTGCTGGCTCTTCTCTGCACTGGCAACCAGACCCGCTGCTGCAGTATTCAGACTCTACCACACTGCAGTGAACAGATACACAGTAGCTCAGACCTGCTGATGGATTGGTGAGGGGCCGAGACCATTGGAGACCAGGACATCTGTACTAGCTGTCTCCCCACTTCCCTCTCCATCATCGTTAATCTCTTTCAGTCAGGTTAGCCACTAAATCAGAATCACATAACCTGAGAAGATCCAGACGCACAGCCAATGCCACTCCACATAGCAAGGAGCCTGTACGAAACACATACTTCCTTCCATCCCAGTAGTAATATTCCACGGGGAGTCCACTGTGCTTGAGCTTTGGCAGCTGGGCTCTGGATTACCCTTTCTGCAGCTCACAGAGAGGCTGGCACAATGAACACAGCTAAGGCTGTATTTCCTTGCACACTTCCCCCGACCATACCATGAAACCCAATATAGTGGACGCTCAAGGAGCAGTCCTCACTGGTGTAATACTTAGAAGCATGATTCCACAGGAGCCAAACTGTCCTGGACCCAGAAGGAGCCTGTGGGCCTTTCAGCAGAGGTGAGATATCTGGTGTCTACATACATGACCCTGATTCTCCTGCAGATCTCAGGGAATCTTTGAACTAGGAGAGTAGAAATCTTGGTTTCTTCCATAGGAGTCAAAACACCAACAGAAAGATCCATAGGTAATGCCATGTCCCCTGATATGGGTTATTCATGTCTAGGGGCCAGAGGCTCTGAGTTTTGAGCTTCATGTTGGACATGTTGTACTTGAATGTACCTGAAACAAAACGTGAAACACAAAGGGTGAAAAACTATGTGAACTGAAGCTACTGGAAATGTTTGTCAAAAGGAGAGATGGGCTTAAAACACAGAGTTTGGATCCAAATTGGAATCCAGACCTCCCTAAGTTGGTACAATAGGTATTTGGATATAATGTCCTGGTTTGAGCCCATTATAGAAATACATCCAAGCCACAATGTTCAGATCTGAGTCTGGAATTCAAATCTCATGTTCCAGTCCGGGGCAGAGGTCTAGGTGAAGTCCATGTGAACTAAAAAGGTATGTTTCATGAAGCTCTAATTCTTAGCCTAACTGGACTGATTATTTGAGCTTTTGAAGTGAAGTTGTCTCTGTATAGCAGCTGTAAGAAGAAAATGAACCCTCAGTGGCTGGGTCATTTTTAAGGCAATTGGTTAAAGTGACCAGATATAATTTTGCTTAACTCATTCTGTCATCAAGACATAACAATAAATGACTGTTGTTTCTTAATTATGATCCTAATGGAAATATATCACAATGCTGTGTTTAAATCAGGACAGTTTAACTGCGATAAGGTTGCAGTTTGGCTTTTAAACCTTTCTGTTTGTTTGTTTCCTTTTTTGTTTGTTTGTTCTGGCCTTTTGAATTTCCAAGCTGGGTTCTCTAATCGTTCCCTCTTAGCTGGGAGCCAATGATCATTTTTTTAAGAGAACAAATAATGGGCTGAGAACTAGGACTCTTTGCTGTATTCAGCTTTGAGGATGATCAGTCCAAATCTGGGTCATTTTTTATGACTACTTATAGTACTGGTATATAAAGCCAATCAGTATTTGGAACTGAATCCGATTCAAGTACAAGTCAAACATAATTCAGCAGAAAGAGTTTGAGAGAAATCACTTCTTACATGCATTTAGGGTAACCAGACGTCTCAATATTTGAGGCTTTGCCATTTATAGGAGTCTATTATCCCTCATCCCCTGTTCCAAGTTTTCATCCTTGCTATCTGGTTACTCTGCATGCATTCATACTAGAAATACCTGAACACCATGTGAAAGGCTGTCTCACTGTATTTTATGTTACAAAGCATTGCACAATCTTTCATTCCTGGTTTGTTTAAAGAGCTGCAGAGACAGAGAGACCTTAAAAGAAAACACAGCTCCTCAGTCTTTTTAGAACATAGGGCTAATTAGTCCCAAACAAAAAGAGATAAGGTTGCTAAGTACAGTTCAAAAGAAGGCGTGCTATTAAAACATATCCATAAAAAAAACTCCCAAATGTTTAAAAACTCATGGAATCAAGCTACAAGCTAAGGTTACGTAAACAGTTCTGACACTAACCTTAACACCCAATTGGTACACATACAGGCCATTAATCAGGAATGTTCTCCCAGAGAGTGCCAGGAGGACTGGTTGGGGGTATTTTGAACAGTGTGTCAGTGGAGTGGTTGCTCGAGTCTGGGATTCAAATCTCATCTAAGACTATTTCCTGGGTTTGCTCACTTGCTGAGTTATGGAGTGTGATTGCTTGGGGGATCCCTGTGGGGCAGTACTGGGGAATTACTGGTAAGATGTGTTGACAAGGAGCCAAATCCTGAGTTTTTACACTGTCTTCGGTCAGAAAAATTACCACTGACTTGAAAAATGGGAGGAAAATGGGAGACAGGTTCTTATCCAGTGTCAGGGGCATTGCTTGGGCAGAAACTGGTGGGGAGTCAGTCAGTGCTATCTCTTTGAAGCAGGCCAATGGAGGAAAGACTTGATCTTTAAACAAGGACAGTCCAGTCATGTAGGATGCATCTATGCTGTGCCTAAGAGGCTGTGTCTTCTATAGTTCATACATCAAAGGAATAGTCCCACAGCTGGATCTGGGGCTTTTAAGACCCTTTATGCTACTCCAGTACTTTTACGCAGCACAAAGGAGCCAGAGAGGTGATCTCATTCTTTTGTGGCGGTGCCAGAAAAACAAAGTTTGAAGTGAGGGCCAACAGAAGCCCTGTCAAGGGAAATCAGTCGGAAACATAGTCAGAGTCACAGCCCGCACCTCCATAGAAAAGGTTTTTCTGTATGCCCGTAAACGTGAATGAACCCACTAAAATGTATTTCTCCTCTCGACGTGGTCAACGATTTAGACTCATTTAGTGTTTTTGGCCACGCCAGTTTTAAGATACAAGACTCCTAAAGAACAATGTTGGGGGGAAGGGGAGAAAACTTTCCAAAAGTGAAGGTCAGTAATGTTTTGGAAGCAGCTTGTCTTTAGAATTCCTAGTGTGATCACTTCCAAACTTCTCGGGGGGAAGATGTATAGCAGGGTAAGATGTGGCTTGTGACATTTCAGGGTGAAAAATTTAAGGCAATACATGGAAGGCTAGTTTCAACCTCAGGCTCCAGTCTTGCAACTTGAAATCAGAGAGGATCCCTGCAGGAACAGCAGCCTACCGCAGGATCGGGGCCTTAAATTGCAGGACAAGTGCTCATTCATTAAATTCCAGTTTCTTTAGAGACAAATATTAGATCCTAAATATATAAATGAAGATCAGCCTTAGTGCACACACCTATTGATAATTCTCTGAAAGATTTGTAATTATTTCAGGAAAGTGTGTTAGAATGTGTTGATGGAAAATGACCATGACCTGATATTTATCATAGATTTTAAGGGCAGAAGAGACCACTAAATAGTGTGCATTGGGCCCAATAACTTGTGTTTGACTAAAGCATATCTTCCAGAAAGGCATTCAGCCTTGACCTGAAGACACCAAGAAATGGACCTTTTTGTTTATCATATACTGCTGTAAGTTTCACCATTACCTGAGCAGCCATGAGTTTTGAATGGAAAAAATAATTGGAGATATCATTTTTAATAAAGCCATAGCCAACTAAGACAGCATGGTGTGGCTTAAAATATTCAAAGGACCCTCCCACTTGATCCAAAGGAAAATCTCAGGTATCTGTCTGCAGTGTAGGACATGCATTTGAGGAGTTCTGATTCAGTCCATTAGAGCACAGGGCCACCTCTACCCACCTACCAACCACTGTCAGGACATTACAGTATTAAAATAATGAAAAGAATGCTAACAGTATAATAGTAACAATACTCAAATTCCAGATGAAATGCTGCTGTGGGGTTCTTAAACTGCAGGAGGAGAGGAATGTAAAGCTGCAACGAGAGAGAGGAAGGTCCTTAGACTGCAGAGGGAAAAAGTAGGGACAAAGGTCTTTAGAAAGCCTTCTTTTTTATTTCCCCATGTAGATTAAGTTATATATGTTTGTTATCTTGTTCATATATTCATGATTACAAAAAGGTCTCCAAATTTAAAAGGAAGCTCCAAACTATGCAGAAGTGTTCATTAACCACCCTATTGGGATTATAAGAAAACAACAACCAACCCAAAATCTCTCAAACTAAAATTTTTACATCTATTTTATAGCAGGCCAATATTGCAGTGTTAATGCCATCTCAGTACATTACTCAAGAGTAGCCAAAGCTACATCATGATCAAGGATAAAATAATAATTAAATCACTAAACAATTTCTTCTGTGAGCCCCACAATAAACCAACCAGCTGATAAAGGGTAAGTTATGTACAAGTGAGTAAAGTTGATCTATACTGATTTTTGTATAATGTTATTAATCCAGCTGGTGAAAACTGACTTAAGTCGATTCTTCTTATTCCTCTTCCTCCTATTTCATATGGCTAGCAGAGAGCAGCAACTACAATTTCACCTGAAGTTGATCAAACTAGATGGCTACATCAGGAGTGGTAGAATTTATTACAGCGATGCCTCCTTCATATTTATAAATTGGGCAATGGGTGGTGAGATGTTTGACGAGTCTCTCGTGGGGAACCACTCTTGCACACTGGGAAGTCTTTGATTTTCCATTTGTGCATTAAATGTCCTCATCTACCATGGTTGGCTTGGATTCGGGTCAGAGTTGACCAAGATGTCCATGGGAGGTCAAACCAAGGAACCTTCTGCATGGAATCTGGCACAAGGTGCTTATTTTTAAAATCTTGTTTAGCCCAATCCACTTTCCAAGCCTCCTTCTGATCATAGCCTGATTGCATGAGGCTAAGTGAATATTCCCAGAAAGGCTTGTGGGATTTAAGGTGTTGGACAGGCAGACTGGGGGGGAGAGGGAGGGCATGTTCTTGAGGTCTTTGTGGGTAGGAAGACATTAGCTCCATCTAAGTCAATGAAGTGATGCCAGATTACACCAGCTAAGGATCTAGCCACGCCTGTACTTTGATAGTATTTCTCTAACCTCATCCCTTCCTTCATATACTGTGTGTGCTGAGGTGAAAAAATATAGAAGACTAATGCTTAAATCACCACCCTTACTACGTTGGTTGTATATTGTATCTCATTCCCCCTTCTCTTCATTTCTTTGAGTGTAAACTATTAGAGGCAGTGATTTTTCTTACATATGAAGCCTAGCACAATGTACATATATATTTTTTTAATCTGCGAAGACCTGAGTCCAGGGTCCAACTTCATTTTATGTCAGCCAGGCCAAATTTTTTTAAATGTATTTAGGTATCTAAAGATTAAGAAAGGCACTTCATGGATTTTCAAAAGCACATAGCTACCCATGTCCCAAATCAATAGGAGTTAGGCAACTAGGCACTTTTGAAAAAATCCCATTGAGTGCCCATCTACACTTTTAGGCATCTAACAACCTTTACAAATTTGTCCCTAAGAATAAGAATTTGTCCCTAAGAATAAGAAGTGCACGGAGACGCTCCCATCTACTCTGAGGCATATGGAGATGGTATTTACTTGCCTAAACTGTTACAGCTATTAACTACTGTCCTGTCATAACTCAATTATTGTTGAGCATATACAAAATGCAACGTATCATGCAGGTGCAGGATGAAAAATCAGCAAATTTCTTCATTTTTATTAGCTGTGGTGCATATGTTGGGGGGGGGGAATGTTTAATACAACCGTCAGCTAATAAAATTATTTTTTCTGAAGTGACTGTTTATACAAAGGAAATGAGACCTTCCAGTAAGTTTGCTTTGACGTTATTAGGAGACATTTTACAGCAGATATTTACACTGGGCTGAATTCCTGTGGCATCCTCCAACTGCATTTGACATAGCATTTCAGCCCCAGCTGCCAAACGATGAAAGAGCACTTTGTTCAGCACCTTATCAATTTTCTGTGACGGCTACATAGTGCAATTGCGCTTCCATCACTTGGAAAGCTGGCTAGACCTCCCTTAACGTGAGCCATTACTCTCAACAGAGCTTTAACTCTGAGGATTGCTTCAGAGATTTCTGTAAAAATAGATCACAAAGAATGCATCGGAGACTAAAGTTTCAAGATAATCTCATTGTTTACAATTTCTTGACTTTCTTTGGTACAGCCTTATTAATAATAAGCATTAAATTAATTATTATGGTTTCTCAGGGCAAAGCAGTGATTGATTTGCACAGCTGTTCTTAGTCATGACTGTAAGTTTATGTCTACAATACAGGGGCAAAGCGATGGCACTGTAACTGTGCCAGCATAAGCCCATGGTGGAGATGCAGCCTTCAGCAGCAGCAGCAGGGGTTTTCCCATCACTCTAAGAACTGCATCTCCTTAAGCGAGAGTCGCTAGGTTAACAGCGGCGTTCTTCTCTTGATCCATCTACAGGTACATGGGGTTTTAGTCAGTTTCACTACAGCACTCAGGGTCTTGTATTTTTTCACACCTTTGAGCACTGTCGTTATGCTGACATAAGTTTTAAGTATAGACCAGGCCTTCGTTACGCTACCTCCTCAGTTTTATTTGGTAGTGCACTAAATACGGTGCTTGGACAAACTAGGGCCTGATTCATCAATGCTTTATTCCAGCTTTACATCAGCAGCTCAGATGTACCTGTCTCACACACAAACATGCCTTGATTACTTCATTTTATTGTAACACCATGGACTTCATTGGATTGACACTGGAGGAAAATAGTAGGGAGTCAGGCACGTGTTCAGGGAGGGAACATTTAAACAGATAAAGCATTTTTCTAACCTCTGATCAATGTTTACTTGATCATCAGTCTTTATTGCAGACCAGCTACACCTGATAAATTTCAAAATTAGACAGTTACTGCTGGCACAGGAATATAAAATACACTGTGACAAACTGCCAGCTCCCCCCTGGTGGGTCTCTCGCTTTACCTCTGTCGCTTGTGGTCAGGACGCCCCCAGCTACCTCAGCTCCTGACTGTAACAGAGCTCTGTCTCCTGACCAGGCAAGAACCTTCTCCTACCACTGCCACAGACCTTCTAGCAGCTTTTCCTGCATGTGTTCCCTCCCCTTCTTCTAGGGAAGGCAGGGTTTAAATACCCCTGGCCTGGCCCTTCATTGGGGCCAGGTGCCATTAATTGCCCTGCTGTGCCAGGCAGAGGGTTTTTAAGCTTTCGGGCCCTCATTCTGGCCCAGGTATACTCTTTTGTAGCCAGCTGGCCTGACTTTACCTCAACATACAATTAAGACAATTAATTGCATATGTCCTATGTCCATAAATGTATAGGGTACAGCACAATTTTGAGCACAGACTGGAAAAACTTAGCTTAAAAAAATTATTTAGAGTATATACTTTCCTTTACTAATGGTATTTCATTTGATACCATAAAATATAGTACAACTTTATCTTATATAGTTCTCTGACAAACTGAGCCCCAAAGAAATTTATCAAATAAAAATTAAAGGACAGTGGAGATAATAGTAATAAGAACAACATTAAAATGAGAGAGAAATTATGAGAGGTAGACAAAGAAGGATCAAGTATATTTTCAGAGGCATTGACAAACCAAAAGCTCCCCATAGCACCCAATGCACAATTCAAATGCATATGCTCTCCTACTTTTTATATGAAAATAATACATTTACCATTACATATATTTCTATGAAGATTATGAGCTACATCTTCAGCTAGATAGATCAGTGTAACTTCACTGACTTCTGTATGTTACACATTGTGGCATTGGACTCACCAATAACTATAACAAAGTAATACAGATTTATGCCACCTGATGATCCAGCTGTATATGTTCATTTAGCCGTAATCAGAGTTGTGCGTTTGAATGTGCACAGGAGTTTCCTTTGGCCAGTGTGGTTGTTTGTATGCTGGACACGGAAGGAAGTTTTTTAGGGAGGCAGAGAGTCTGAAAGTGCATTTGTGTGCATAGTATGCCAATTCATATGAATGAAGGTTTCTGTTCTTGATTTTTAGTGATTGCATTGGTGAAATTGTCACTTGAACAAAAAACACTAAGGCAGCAAAGTTTATTTGGCTGGTGGTATAGTTAATGGGACTTCAATGGAGCTGTGCTGATTCACAGCAGCTGACAATCCAGCCCAAGCTTATGAAGGGAGTTACCAAGCCTAGCATGAACAGGAAAGCTTTCATGATTCTATTACTTTATTGTTTCTTCAGTAAAAATAGTTTTAGGTTATGGTTATATTTTTAGGATTTAAACATACCCATAATGTGGTTTTACCCCCAAACAAACAGACCTGTGCTAGTGCACGAGAACAAGAAAATTAAACAAGATTATTAAAATTTTCAATTTTTTGGAATCAAAAGACATTTAAAATCTATGTGTTTTATGCTGTTGGCATTAATACCACCACCCCTCACCATGTGCCACAATTTTGCCATAATTCACACTAGCTCTTTTATCTTCCATTTTTGTAACCACAGTTTGTAGCTGTAGTTAGGTAAAGGCTACATTGTTTCCCACTGTGTGACTGTGTTTGGGATTTCTGTTTGAAATTTGGTGGGCATTTCATCATCATCTAACAGCTTTTGACTCATTCATTCAAAACTACATGCATCAGTCACTTTAATAGTAATGTTCAAAAACAGGAAGTTAAATGTCATTACTGCCATCTAGTGGTGATCAAAGTGGGATGGAAGCAAGTATTTCTACCATCCACTGGAATATTTTAGAAACATTGGTTTGATTTGGATCATATTCTACTGTGGATGGTTTACATAGTCATTCTTTACCGTCATACCCATCTGAACTGGGTACAAAGAGTTGTCATGATTCCACTTCTAACCTGCCTCATATGTTTTTCTTGTTCAGTTATGATAAATCATAGAATCATCAAGGATTAGGGTTGGAAGGGGCCTCAGGAGGTCATCTAGTCCAACTTCCTGCTCAAAGCAGGACCAATCCCAGGTAAATCAGCCCAGCCAGGCCTTTGTCTCTCTCTCCTATGGGTTGCTTAATTTTTAATTCAACTAATTGCAGATAATATTTTGACAAAGGAAAAAAGCAAGCCTAGAGAAACAAAACAAAACAAACAAACAAACCCCAAGAGTTGAAAACCTGACACAGTTGGGATTAAAAACAAAAGGGCATAATAATAATTCTGTGGCATGATAAGAATGGTAAAAACAAAAAAGCTTCATTGCACAATCATAGAATCATAGACAATTAGGGTTGAAAGGGACCTCACAAGGTCATCTAGTCCAATGCCCTGCTCAAGGCAGGACCAACCCCAACTAAACCATCCCAGCCAGGGCTTTGTCAAGCCACACCTTAAAAACCTCTGAGGATGGAGATTCCATCACCTCCCTAGGTAACCCATTCCAGTGCTTCACCACCCTCCTAGTGAAAAAGTTTTTCCTAATGTCCAACCTAGACTTCCCCCACTGCAACTTGAGACCGTTGCTCCTTGTTCTGTTATCTGCAACCGTTGAGAACAACCTGGCTCCATCCTTCCTGGAACCCCCCTTTAGGTAGTGGAAGGCCACTATCAAATCCCCACTCACTTTTCTCTTCTGCAGACTAAATAAGCCCAGTTCCCTCAGCCTCTCCTCATAAATCATGTGCTCCACCCCCCTAATCATTTTTGTTGCCCTCCTCTGGACTCTCTCCGATCCACATCCTTTCTGTAGTGGGGGACCCAAAACTGGACACAATACTCTAAATGTGGCCTCACCAGTGCTGAATAGAGGGGAATAATCACTTCCCTCGATCTGCTGGCAATGCTCCTACTAATGCAGCCCAATATGCCGTTAGCCTTCTTGACAAAAAGGGCACACTGCTGACTCATATCCAACTTTTTGTCCACTGTAACCCCCAGGTCCTTTTCTGAATAGTCCTCAGCCCTTTTATATTTATTAAGATCAGACTACTCAAATGAGTAGCCTTAACAAAATCAGTGGGCTATAGGAAAGCTATACTAGTTGTTATGAGTAATGGAGGAGAAGGCTCTAGCACTAACAGTGATGAAAAATCAACAGTACTACTCATATGAGTTGGGGTTTTGGGCTCTAGTGTATCTACCAAAAAGGTTTGGTGAGCTGAAGGCTGTCATTGTTAATCATGCTGATATGAAGAATAGAGCAATACATTGACAAAAAAATATTTCACATTTCTGTACCTGCCGCTGGCACCTCGGATTTCTTTCTCCTTGAGAAAGGCATCCCTGTGGCCACAGCTGAAGCACTTATTGAAAGTGCTATAAGCTGAAGCACTTATTGAAAGTCCATAGCTACATTTCTGGATAATGAAGTCCCTTTATTTAAGCATGGAATAGCATAGGCAAGGGCCATCTGAGACTCTCCACACTGCAGTGTTAATGTGCCTCCACCCCATCCTGGAAAAACCACATCTAACAGTGAGAGGGTCCATCCGAAATTTGGTCTGCTGATGCTGTCATACAAAGGTGCTGGTTAGTTCCATTTGCAATGGTAGTTTTGTGGTGTGGACACCTATCTACAAGCAACTGGAGTGAAATCAGGGACTGAATTTTATAAAGGCCAGCGAACTACTTATCTGATGGAAAAGACTTCATTTGCTGCCAAACTAGGCTAAATTTGAGCCAATGACCCTTGGGAGGAAAGCTCTGTAACACTAACAATACCCTGAACTATTTAGTCATGAGAACGTAAAAATGGCCATACTGGGTCAGACCAGAGATCCATCTAGCTCAGTATCCTGTCTTCCACTAGTGTCCAGTGCCAGATGCTTCAGAGGAAAAAAACAGAACAGGGCAATTATTAAATGATCCATCCTTGTTGTCCGGTCCCAGAATTTGGTAGTCAAAGGTTTAGGGACATCCAGAGCATGGGTTGTGTCCTTGACCATCTTGGCTAATAGCCATTGATGGACCTATCCTCCATGAACTTATCTAATTCTTTCTTGAACTCATTTATATTTTTGGCCTTCACAACATCCCATGGCAATGAATTCCACAGGTTGACTGTGCAGCGTGCGAAGTAGTACTTCCTTTTGTTTGTTTGAAACATGCTGCCTATTAATTTCATCAGGTGACCCCTGGTTCTTGTATTATGTGAACAAGTAAATAACACTTCCTTACTCACTTGCTCCACACCACTCATGATTTTATAGACCTCAATCATATCCCCCTTAGTTGTCCCTTTTCCAGGCTGAACAGTCCTGGCCTTTTTACTCTTTCATATGGAAGCTGTTCCATACCCCTAATCATTTCTGGTGTCCTCCTGTGTACCTTTCCAATTCAAATATATATCTTTTGAGATGGGGTGATCAGAATTGCATGCAATATTTAAGGTGTGGGCATACCATGGATTTATATAGGAGCATTATGATATTTACCCTCTTATCTATCCCTTTCCTAATGGTTGCTAAGAGTTCTGTTGGATTTTTTGGCTGCCACTGCACATTGAGCAGATGTTTTCAGAGAACTATCCATGATAACTCTAAGATATCTTTCCAGAATGGTAACAGCTAACTTACACTCCATCTTTTTAACATATAGTTGGGATTGTGTTTTCCAATGTGCTTGAATTTCATCTGCCATTTTCTTGCCCAGTCACTCAGTTTTGTGACATTCCTTTGTAATTCTTCCCAATCAGCTTTGGACTTAACTATTTTGAGTAGTTTTGTACCTGCAAACTTTGTCTCCTCATGGTTTATCCCCTTTTCCAGATCATTTATGAATATGTCAGACAGCACTGGTCCCATAATAGATATTTCGGGGACCCTCTTATTTACATCTCATCATTGTGAAAATGACCAATTATTCCTACCCTTTGTTTCCTACCTTTTAACCAGTTACTGATCCATGAAAAGAAAAATCTATTTACTTCCCATGATGGTTTACTTTGCTTAAGAATCTTTGGTAAGAGATCTTTCTGGTGTCAAATGCTTTCTGAAAGTCCAAGTGCACTGTATCAACTAGATTACCCTTGTCCGCGTTTATTGATCCCCTCAAAGAATTCTAATAGATGGGTGATGATTTCCCTTTACAAAAGCCATGTTGACTTTTCCCACACAAATCATGTTCATCTATATGTCTGATAATTCTGTTCTTTGCTATAGTTTCAGCCAATTTGTCTGGTACTGAAGTTAGGCTTACTGGCCTCTGCTTGCCAGGACTACCTCTGGGCCTTTTTAAAAAGTCCCTTGAAACAGTAGAAATTTTAATCGCTTCAATTTTATTATAATGTGATTCTTTCAACACCTGCTATTTCCAAACAAGTCTCTAGGAATGAAGGCAAAGTTGCTAAAGCAAAAAACACAGCAGCAAGTGCATAGCAGCTATGGAAGCAAAAGTTTTACAAAACAATTTAAATGGAAAAGCAATTATCCAACAGAAAGAAACTGACATAATATAATTTGTGACATAATATAAAATTTGGAATTTTTCAACAAAACGTTTTTTCATCAGAAAATGGTTATTCACTGAAACCAAAACTGTTTTGGGAAAGGCTTAGTTTTGGTTAATTTTAATACGCAAAAATTTTGGAAAAAAAAGTTTCAAAATTATTGAAACAAAATATTTTGACATTTTCCAAATGAAAAATCCCAGTTTTCTAGTTCAAAACAACTTTTTGTTTCAAAATTTAAACTAATTACACTATAAAAAATAAACAATAATAGCCAAAATCGAAAGGAAATGTTTTGATATCATCAAAACAAAATGTTTCAACTGATCCAAACTGATTTTTTTTTCAAGATGTTTGGGTTGCAAAAAATTTTGAGTTCCATTTTTCATCCAAATTCGGTATGTGGATTTTTTTATATATATCAAATCTTCACCAGGTGGGAAAAACATTTCCTGCCCAGCGCTAACTGGGAGCCTTCTGGGCCAAGGACTTCTTACATGTTTGTACCACTCCTGACATACTGGAGCACTAATACAAATGATAAATTATAATGAAAAAATATAATGAAATCATTGGCTTTTCACATATTGAAAGTCCTGGGTTTTCAAGTTGCAGGATTCAGAATACACCACAGATTCACCTTTATTGCATTATTATCTTTGAAAAAGGGGTTTTCTTCCATGTTTCAGAATGATGGGATTTTAATTAGAGATGGACCAAAGCCTGAATCTTTAGCTGAACTGGAAAAAACATGGGAAATAGTCATGCTGAAAATAGGAAAAAACAGGCAGCAAGCTACGTGTACATTTGCCATGAGATATGGCAGCAAAAGAAAGATGAGTGCAATCGAGGGCTTCATATTGCAGGTATCATATCTTGGGCACTGTTTGTTACAGATAGCTGAAACATGAAAAAGTATTTTCACAGAATATATAAAAAAAATTGAAGTTGTTTTCAGGTCAAAAGATCAAAACAGACCCTTATTTGTGAATTTTTACAATATTTCTCTCCTTTAATTTTTGTTATTGGAAAGTTAATGAAATGGCTTTTCAAATTTGGTTTTCAGTAAACTAAACATATCCCCTTATAGAGATTAATTGGGGCTAAGGTGGATGTCGGCTGAACACTACATAAATGCCAAATAATTTTGTTTGTGATGCTGAGGAAAAGTGTCTGTAATCTTGATCACTAGAAAAATCATTTAGAGTTTAGGATTCACTCTGGATATTAGTGCATATATAGTGGAGCAGCAGAGCACTGAAGATATATAATAGGGGATGGAAACTGAAGCTTGGTCTTCACTACATTCTTATTTCAGTATAACAACATCGGTAAATCTGTAGTGTAGACCTGCCCTGAAACTGAACAGGGTTTGAGCTGCTGGTCTAGGTGATGGTCAGGTAGCTTTGTTAGTCTTTAAAGTGCTACTGGACTCTCATTTTTCTCATTCAAATGCTTGCTGTTACTGGGGTGCTAAATCTGAGAATGGTGCAAACAAAGCTACAGGTGCACTGCTAACAGTGCAAAATATCCCTCCTCATCTCAAGACACTGGTCAAACCAACCAGTTAACAAAAATCAAGGGGGCTGTGAACCAGAAGCCATAGACTAGGTAAATAAGTGAAGCATGATCATGAGTTCTGATTGACAATGGCTCTGTTTCCATAGCAATTTCATTCCCACGTTTATTCTATAACTTTTGGTCTAGTTTTCAAAATATTATGATGAGTGGATATCAAGATTAAGATGACTATAAAGAAGGGGAAAGTAAGAAGTTGGAGGTAGCAGGTAATGTCCAACATGTGGAAATGTGACAGACATTGTATGGAACATAAAAACACATTTTTTTCTTTTTCTTGTGGAGGGGGACTTACTTGTTGTCTGCTACCTCATCCTTTACATGAAAGACCCAGGTCCACTCGTTAGGTCTCATTTGGATCAAGTATTTCAGTCCAGCTCAACCTCTACTCAGCTCAATGTCCACTTAGTTTAAGCAGAAATTAAATTAGTATTTTTCCCCTTACAAAAAGGATGACATTTTAATGCATATACACCCACCCACCACTAGAGGCCATTATACACCTCATTAAATAGCAAACATTCATGGATGTCTGAAAGAAATTCACAGGAGATACTAGCATTGGAACTACAAGTTGTGCCCTCCAGTTTTGTTTTTAATGTGCGGAACCAGCCAGCTGGGAAGCTGGAGAGGTAGTTGAGTTGGCTTTAGCGTTTAACGTAAGGATTTGACTCCTTTTTTAAGGACAGGCTATAAGAGTGAACAGGATTTCCCATGCACGACATTCGTGTCAATCTAGAGTTGGAATTGCTCTCTCATCTTATTCCTACATGGAGGAATCTCTTTCTTTCTCTCCTATAACGTGACCTGGCAGATATCAAATTATGCTGTATTGTACACATTAATTAAGAAACAAGGCTCTAGGTTCTACAGTTCTTCTTTCAGAAAATGTCACCGTTTGACCAAGTTCCAACCTGTGTCAATAAGAGTAAAGGCTGTTATCGAGATTCAGATGACATTCAGATTCAGGATCCCTAATATTCAGAGGATACTCGAATCCCTGTAGATCTTCCAGCTACAAATATCAGCCTGATGCAGCAACCTTTCCACACAGGACCTCACCCATGGCCCTCTGGACCCTTGACCCCGAGATGGCTCTCCTCTGTTTAAAGCATGTTCCTGAGAGAAGCCTGAGGGTACTTACTTCCCTCTCACATACAGCATATTCAGAGAGCAGCCAAGATGACCCCCTCAGTCCTCAAGGAAAACTTCTGTTCGTTGTGCAACAGTCGTCAAAGCAGTAAACAAAAAGTTACAATCTATAAAGAATGGGTTAGGAGATAGTACTGAAAATATAATGCCATGATGTAAATCCATAGTACACCTTCAGCTGGGACACTAGGTGCAGTGTTGGTCAATCCATCTCAAAAAAGAGATAGCAGAAATGGGTGGGAAGAAGGACAATGTGGATGTTAGGAGTTGTTGCACCATTGACCCAAGCAATTAGAGACTATTCAGGGCCTTGCAGGTTTGTTCCTTTCATTAGGATAAGAAATCAGGGATATGAGCCAGGTGTATTCCTTGGCGTAATATTGTTTGTACACAAAGCCTTGTTTCCCAGAATACTGTAGAAACAAGCATAACTAGCAGTTTCCTTACTCAGAAATCTCCACATATGCCCCAGAAGCTCTGCCTCTACTGCCTTTGGTGTCATGGACACCACTCTTCTCCAGGCTTCCTGTCTCTCACACACACAAGCTGCAAAGTCAATACTTAGGTCAATTTGCAACTCCAGATCTCACCCATTTTAGCTCTGAACCGCCATGTGTCTTAGTTGATCCTCCATTGTTTGCAGCTGTTGATTTCTTTATAAAGAGGCTTAGTTGTGCATTCAGTTGAGTCTGAAAGTCTGTGATTGTCTTTCAATGGCAGCCATTAGCAGCTTTTAGCATAACAGGAGGCACAGAGAAAATGGAAAGTCTTTTGTGTGAAAAGCAATCAGAAAGATTGTCAGTATTGCGTGGAGGAGTCAGAGGAGTGACACAGGTAAACCAAAGAATGACTGGTATAGAGAAGGTGGACGGGGCTCTTATTCCTTGTTTCTCATAATACATAATCACGGGGTCATTTAATGAAGTTGAAAGGCAACAAGTTTTAACCTGGTAAAAGGAAAGACATTTTTATACACCACATCATTAACAGGCCATGAGATATCTTTGAGGCTGAGAACTTCAAAAAGGATTAGGCATTTGTACAGATAACAAAAATGCCCAGAGTTGCACACATTAGGATTTTAAAAAGAGGCATAAACCCTCCTGCTTCGGGCCATAAAACAACCTCTAATTGATGAGGGTTAGGAAGAAATTTCCCTTATAGGCACAGTTGTCTCCTATGGGCTTTTTTGTGCCTCCCTCTGAAACACCTGGGACTGCCCACAGTCAGAGAGAGCATAACTGATGGACAGTGGTCTGATCCAGCACGCAATTCCTATGTTTTCATTTCTAATATAAAACTCTTTAAGAATTAAATCTTGAAAATGCTGCAAGGATTCTTTCTCTATTTCTGTTATAGTGAAACCTGTAATCGCTACGGCCTTATCTACGCTAGCACTTATGCCAGCAAAACTTTTGTTGCTCAGGGGTGTGAAAAAGCTCCTCCCTGAGCGACATGACGTTTGCTGGCATAACCACTTATGTGGACATAGTGCCATCTGGCCATTCCCAGTTATGCTACACACTACTCTTCAGAAGCAACTGCCAACCCATTGGCAGATCTACACTGCTTCTTCCTTGACTCCCTCTGCTTGGCTCTGCTGTATGTTCTACCTCAGTTCCTTATAGGTACTCACTCTACCACTATCCACACAAACTTCAACCTAATGCTGTCCTACCAAGGTGCTTGAGGAGCTTTCTTTCTGTAGGGATTGGCAGGGCTCAAACCCAAGTTGGCAGAGCCCCCAGGCAACAGCCGTAATCTGGCTGCTTCCCATGAGCTGCTACCCCCCGCAGGCATATATTACAGGACATCCCGCCCAAGAGACATGATTGGCAGCTCCTGATTGGCTCTTTGGCCCCACATAAACACACAAGGCATACCAGGAAGTGTCCAGGCAACAAAATAAATTACCAATGAGCTTCCATGACAGACACTACTTCAGACCTCCCAGAATTGAGCTTGGCACTGACTTGGATTCTGATTCTCGCTCTGAATGTGGGACCTTGACACAAGTTCTGACCTCAAATACTGACCTCATCCTGGAAATTGCACCTGGAATTACTCAAGTTCTGCCTCAGAATTCTGACAGTTTCTTTCTACAGTGTCCCAACCTTATTCCTTAGCCTAGCACAGGCATTCTATCCATCTATTGCTAGTGCAGTTTTGATGAGTTCTGCCCTGGACATAATCAAATCAATGATAGCATTCCCAAGAAGAAGTGGAAATATGATATCAATTTAAATAGGTAGCTTTTCTGTAGGAGGGGAAAAACAAGAATTTTAATATAGATGATCTTTAAAGTTGTTTAACTTATGAATGAGGTGACAACAAGAACTAGCTTGCTGTCAGGTTCGATTTATATGGATCCCTCAAATAAGGAGCGACAAGGGTTGCTTTGCATACAGCTTTGTTTTACTTGCAACAATCTATACATCATCAATTACAATTTAAAAGATCCCCATTAATTCTTATTTAATACAGCAACTTAACTACTTAAACACAATCACAATTACAACTATACAATTATATTTACAAAGCTAGCTTACACTATAGGATTATACTTATGCTATTATACTTACACTGCAACGGTGAGGTTTGTCAGCAGCAAAGCAGTACTCCAATTCTATTAGTAGGATTCCCGGGTTTTCACGTGAGTGGAAAATACCGTCACACTCAGGTTACACAGCCACACGCTCTATACTTAGGTTTTGAGCGGCAAACTGGGGAGAGACGGTAGGTAGATCAAGCCTGCACGTAGAGCTATTCTGGTGCCCTTCCAAGATATGGGACATCTCCAAATTACCTTTTGATTTTGATCACCTTATATTCTCTTCCTCACAGCAATGTGTCCACTTTCTAGCCAATTATCAGATTCCTAAGAGTGATGAAGTGATTGGGGACTGCACCCTGACACAGCGAAACTTGATTTTATTTTTCTTAACTGTCCAGCTGCTGTTTGCTGTTGACAAAGACTCACCCATTACAATACATGTCTGAATATTACTTAAATGAAATTTACTGAGTTTCGAGCAATAGGTTTGCCGAAACCTACAGGCTATATACTTGATTGCATTTTGATTGCCTTTAGAACTTAACACCGGCTGGGGTTTTCCTGATGCTTGTCACAGAGATTTTGTTACAATACATGAATGGATACTATCTAGATGAAATTTACTGAGTTTCAAGTAATAGGTTTACCAAAACCTACGGGCTACATGCTGATTGCATTTTTGATTGCCTTTAGTACTTAACACCTGCTGGGGTTCTCCCGGTGCTTGTCAGAGGTTTCGTTACAAAGTAGTTAACATTTTACACTTCAGCCCAATGAGTTTATATTTCTATTACTTTAAAATGGAGTTGGGTCACTTTAATTATAAAATGAAACAATGTTACAACAATGAACATTGAAAAGAGATTGTTTACCTGTATATTCTTCTTCTCCTTTCATGAACAGAATCTATTTTATTTACTAACGGACAAGAAAAAATAATGCCAGTGGCTTGGATATGAATGGATTAGATATTTAACATATTTTTGCTCATATGTACATGGCCGATCTGACTTTCCATTTGGCCTTGGGATAGAATTTTCCCATAGGTCATGTTAGCTCACACAAAATCTTTGGCTTCCCACTCCTCCAGTCATTGAATCCTGGTCCCTGTATGACAGGAACTTTCACTCCTGGAATGATGCTCAGCCCCAAGAAGAGGTTTATGGGATAAAGGTTTTGGAAGATAAAATGTAGATTAACTGGGTTGAATTTGATGAAGTGGACAAGCAAAACACAGCTCACTTTGTCAGCGGGGATTCCGAGCTGCTTTTCTCAGAGCATCAACACAGCACTGATAACGTATTTTAACCTGAAATGATTTCTGGATCCAGACAGGTTGGCCTGTGAGAAAGTTCAGGACCCGCTCGGAACTCCGTTGCTGACTGTGTTTAGCATTAAAGTTAACCCCTAAAAGGTGCAATATAAAATAGCACCTTACTGGCAGGCCTGTACCGTCACAATCCAGCCAGCAGGTGGCAGTGGTAGGTCCACAGAAAAAGAAAGGTTGAGGTCAAAATTATGCAGAAATCTGTAAAGAAAAGCACAGATATATTTCTCTTTTCCCTCTGTTGACGCAAATTGCAGGTGATTGTCCTGGTGCTGAGGAGATTCAGAGGGAAACAACATTTTCCTCAATAACTTTGAATAGGTGGACGTTTCTTACTGCACTGTATGTAGGAACATACATAGAAAAGGACATGGGACTGGAAGAGACCTCCTGAGTCATCATTCTACGGGCTACATCATCAGATAACCCTGTTAATACATTTATCACCTGAATTAGCCTTTATCTCCCCTCATGAATGACCTGGAATTGGAAAACTGGGTAAGCGTAAATATAAGTGACTGTCAGATCATCTTTGATTCATAAAGCTCCCACCCCTTTTGTGCTCACATTTTTATCACTGTTAAGATTGTTAAAACAATCCCTAATTTCTCCTTCACCTCACCCAAGACTGAAAGCTACATAAAGGAACAGATTGATTCATTTAAATTCTAGTCTTCAGTTAATAGTACACTTTATTTTGTTACCATAGTACCTGAACATTTTCAATTACCATAATCCTTTGTCTTGGTAGGAGGGAAAGCTATAGCTCAAGTAAAAACTGTGCATCTCATTCAGAGTCAAATAAAGAGTGGTCATTTTAGTCCTGTATCCCTTCATTGTTTCACAACCCACTGGACTCCAAACAATGCTGAACCACTTGCGTCTATCTCTGCATATACACATCAATAATCAACTGGTTCCAGGAAAACAAGTAATAAAAATCTGCAGGCAACCCCAAACAATTCTGGGTGAATCATTTCAAACCTTCTTTTGTGCAGGGGGAAACACAAGGGGACAATGAACAGATGTCAAATTCTAAAGGGCAGCATCTTTACAGATCACCAGAATTCATTATCTGTCACCTGCCCCATGCTGGAGACCCATCAACACCTGAATTTCTCCCACACACATGGCTCTCTCTCCTTCCTTTGTATTCCTATGGAATGATATCAGATTGAAGGGCTTTCATCCACAGCAGTGAAAAACATGCCCGAGCCTATCAGAGACTGAAAAGTAAGATCAGGTGGCAAAAGCTGTTAAATGACAGATGGGAAAAATGTATATTTTAATAAGTAATTTTTTTATTTATTAAGCAATTATTAAATTGTGATCTGAATAGGAACGGGACCAGGAGATTCAATTGTGAAATGGAAAGCTAAAACAACATGGAACTGTCAGACCCCTCTCCCTTCAATTTTCACAAGAAGGGTGGCAGAGTCCATGGATTCAAACCTGCCCCATGAGAGTGGGGCCAATTTTCCAGTCTTCAGTCAAAATCTCATGGGAAGAGTTGCTCTGAAGAGATTGTGGTCCAAGATGGAGGAAATCACACAGGATTGGTGAGTTTTCCACCATTCAGTCAATCAAAGCAAGATTTCTGCTGCGTGCAGCTGCAATTGTTTGAGAAAAATTGTGAGATTTCAATGCCATTTAAGCCTTATTTGGCCTAAAACCAAAACTCTAGCCCTAATCCAAATCTAGATGAGCACAAATGAGCACTGACTCTGGCTTTGTCTAGTTAAATACATCCTGCATAGTGGAGGCCCAAGTTACATACCCATTTATCCCAAGTCAATGCAGAGGCATCCCTGCCACAGCCATAATGAAGCAGTGTGATTAGTACCACCAGAGTGTAGCAGCTTGACTAGCATGACAGTGCATTAAGTGTGATCTACTCCACTGCCTTTACTGTTCCTAAGGAGCTTGGTGCAGTTTCTATATGTACAGTAATATCTTGCTGCCATGCTGCAGATCACTGCACAGAACTCCTTTATAAATATCTGTGTTGATGTACTTCACTCAAGTCAGGCAGCTCAAGAGATTCACAAAAAGCCTAATTCACTTCCTGTTGAAGGGCTGAGGATATATGTGTTTATATCTGTCCATCCATCCTTTCAGTGTAACAGCTGGTCTGGGAATCTAGGACTAGCCTGGACCGAGTTTAATTATTGCAGAACACTGTAGGCAAACATTCCTGTTCTGAACGGTTCATTGATTCAATCATGTTTGCATGCCTTGTTATTTACTACAAATGGATTTGTTTTTCACATAAATGTTTGGGAAATGGCTGTTCTTTGTATGAACACTTGCATGCATGTGAGACCCCGGGGTGTTTATGTCAGTGCAAGAAAATCTGTTATTCCTCATTAGCTATTCCTCACTTGCTTTTTCATATTCATAGTTACCTTGTTTAAAAAGTGTTTCAGTCATCCAATCAAAGAGAGGAAATGATGTTTCGTTATCAGTCACGCACTATGAACAGAGAAGAGTGGAGTGCACCAAGAACCCAATAATCTGAAATGTGTTTGAGCAAACGCTTTTGTTCTATCTTTTCTTCCTGTACAACATTAAGAACATAAGGAAACCACATGGACACATCTGGGTTCCAAATAACCATATTTGCTAACTATACTAGCTACGTACACACACTGTTGATCCCTCAGGTTCTTGCAGCTTCGGCAATAGAACACAGGGAGACTTATGAGAGTGCGCCTAATTATTTAAAGAGATACTACCCAATTCCTAGACACTATATATTTGCCAGATAATTCTGAACAATGGATAGGCTTATTCAAAATCCTTGCCCAAAGATTCCTGCCATCTTTGAATATAACTGCATTTAGAAGAGATCATTTGACTGTGATTTTCTAATGCTGCAATATCCTTCCTGATTCTTTTTTAAACAATTGCTCTATTACATCCAACCTGCCCCTTCCTACAGCTGCTAAACAGTCTTAGCGTTTCCTCCTGGGACGTATAGATTATTCAAAATTGATGTTATGGGGAAGAGACAAGATGGCTCTAATTCTCAGTCTGTTTCAGATATTAAATGACAACCTGTCATACAGGCAACTACTTTTCTCTGCAGGACTCAGATGTCTGGATAGGATAATTAATGAAGGCAAAGGGGCATCTAACTCCTCTTTTTCAATCTTGATCTAATAACTATGTGAATCTTCCATGGTACCATGCCATTAGATAGCATAACAGTGCTCCCCTGTTATACTTGTTTGGCTTAAACTCCACTGGTTCCCCTCTACCATGACTCTATACAGAGGTTTCTCACTGACCCTAGGTAACCTGTCCTCCATATGAACTGTGTTATTGGGGCAATGCCACTGCTCTAAAAATCTTACGTTAGGAATCTCTGTTGAAAGGACTCAACATATAAAAACTGTAAGAAATGGCATATTGGATTAGATGACTGGTGTTCCTTTTCCAGTCTCCTGTCTCTGACAGTGGTCAATACCAGATGCTTCAGAGGGAAGTGTAAAATCTCTATAACAGAGCATTGTGAAATACTCTACTCATCTAGGAAGTTTCTTCCTAACCCAAGATAGTTTGTGATTGACTCACATCCTTAAGAATAAGTTTATACCACTCATAATTGCTTGTGCTAAGTAATAAAACTGTGGATATTATTAGTCATGCCTGCCAAAGCTCATTTGACCCCACCTACACTCTGGCCTCATTGAAATATTGTAGCATTGAGTTCCATATATTGATTATGCATGGTAGAAAAAGCTAATGTCCCCTTATTAGCTTTAAGCGTGACACTTTTAAATTTGTTTTTGTGCCTCATTGTATTCTTCCCCCAATTCTTTTTCAAAAAATAAAATAAAATGTTTTAAACTGTGACAAGAATATACATGGGCTGAAAACAACAGAGTTGACAGCAGAGAAGTTTTGAGATTGTCATTGCAGGTCCTTTGGGATGCAAAAGCATTATTCTAGTACAAAATGCAGGAGTCAAGTCTCTAGGTCAAGGCTCAGGACTGCTTTCCCTGATATTCTTGAGGGGCAATAAAGGCTAACACCACTCTCAATTCCACTCCCTGCCTTCTACCCTCAGCATCTCCTAGTACCTCCAGCTCAAACTGTAGGGTGAATTAATGATCCAAGCTTTTGTAACCTTTTCCATCTCACTCATTACTGTCTTAAAAGAGTTTGCTTCCATCCCGGTCCTCCACACAAACCAGCAATTATGCAACACCCAAGGCAGCTGAATCATCCGGTGCCCGGCAGCAGCAGTAGCAATGCAGGCTTGTTATAAAAGGAGCTCACAAAGGGCTAGTCAGAAGATAGTTTTTGGTGGTTCTCCTAACAACAGTAAAGAACAGATGAGTATTAGTTATGTCACAACCTGTGATCTAATAAACACCTCCCTTGAGATTGTATTTTTTAATAGTAGTATAGTGTGACCAGCCTCAGGTGTACAAACATCATAACGCAAGCCTAAAATATTATTATTTAGAACCATTTGGGCTTTTTTTTGCTTTCTGTTGTTTGTATCTTTAGTGTACATACTTGTGCTGCCTTTCAAACTTTCCTCTGCAACCAGGATGGTTAGAAAATGTTTTTTGGGTTTTTTTGTTTGTTAACGAGAGCTGAGATTCTTAAATAACTACATGATTCCAGGAGCGAGGGCTTTAAAAATTCCTAGGTAAAATCCTGTTCTCTACTGGAGTAAATAGCAAAACATCTACTTGACTTCTACGGGGGCTAGGATTTCACCCCAAATATTTTGAGGATCACCATGAAATGATGGGAGTTGGAAACATCCTATTTTCCCCATGTTCTGTGCTTCTAGAGAACACCTGTGTCTCTTCCCTGGAAAGACTTATCAGCCAATTCCCATTGACTTAGAGATGGACAAAACACTTAGGGTATTTGGGGGGAGTGTCACAAAACCCATGTTTTCCTAGCTGTGGAGAAGACTGTATTAGAGAGCAGAGATGAGGTAGCCTATTTTAGAGGGACTGGCCTATCTGCCACATTTTGTTTATCATCACTCCTTGGTGTGATGTGTCTAATGTAGGCCCAGGGAGTTCCATGTGGGTAGACCTTGGCCTCCTGACTTTAATGGAGTTCCGTATAGGTTTAGGAGTCCATTCAGGCTGTAGAACTAGTGTTTTAGGGTTAGATATACAAATGGACTTAGGTGCAACATTTAGGAGCCACTAAAATTCTTAAAACCCACACTCAGCTGCCACCTAACCCTGTAAGTTGCTAAATCTTCCTCTGGTAAAGTTCCATAGGTGTCTACATTTCTGGTGCACGGGTGCAAAAACAACCACACGATGCCAAATGGCTCAGAGCCCATGCTCTTGTGTAAACCCTGTTGAGATGTTCAAATGAGGCATTCCCCTGGCTCTCTCACCTGTGAGGCCGGTAGATGGCCTCTGAGTATCAAATTGGGCCTCCCACAAAACACAGTTAGGGGCAGTTAGGTCAGCAATTTTGGGAATAGCCAGCCATGCTCGAACATTATAGTGAAAGAATATGCCTAGATATGACAGCCAGGTTTGGCTGATTTGAACCC
Source organism: Mesoclemmys tuberculata (assembly GCA_007922155.1). NCBI lineage: Eukaryota > Metazoa > Chordata > Testudines > Chelidae > Mesoclemmys > Mesoclemmys tuberculata. The sequence goes on from ML675616.1 coordinate 107,321,283, forward strand.
AGGACTCCCTTATCCCAGGTGCTTGCCCACACCAGGCTTTTGGGTATTCTTCCATAACGTTTTTTCAAAGTTGATGCTCCTCCTCCTCTTGTTGATGGTGTTCCACTTCATATGAGTAATTACATGTTTATGGATGCAGGGCGTTTAACCTGATTCCGGCTATCCCTAGGGGAGTGCCTTTACCACCAGGCTATAGGGACAACTTCTCACTTATTTTCTTGAGCTCTCTGGCCCAGCTTGGCAGAGGGTGGCTAGTTTACATGGCTTTCTGCTCAGCTTGCTGGCTTCTAAGAACGCCATTCTTAGGCATCTAACTCCCCCCATGCATTGTACAAGGAGTCTGTGCACCTAACTTGGTGCTGAGGCTTCTACAAAATGGCAGGGTACCTAAAAGTTAGGCATCGCAGCACTGTATGCTTAACACCTAAGTCCATTTGTGGATTTTGGCCTAAATCCTCCAGTGTATTTAGGTGCCTAACTCCCATTTCTTTTAGCCCCTAACTCTTAGTTTGCAAAATCACTTAGGATAAGGGTCTGCTATTTTATTAGCCTTTGAAGTACTGTGTGAACCTTTAGAGCAAATTAAATAGCAATACAGTGAATGTTCTGTTGCATCACTTATTACTAAAAAAAAAAGGGGATAACGTTAGGTTGACGTTGAGACCTATGTGCATTTGTTCTAGCCTCTATGCCCTGGTAATAAAATTTATATGATGTTCCATATTTTGGTTTTCAAACATTTTTCATCTTAATTCTGAGTTTAACTAGTTTAATGAAGGGTTGGTGGGTGGTTGTTTTCTGGAAATGGCATGGTGCTCTTAATTTCAACAACTTAGTTTTGCTTAAACTATGCTGATAAGCTTTTGAAAAATACAGCGGCCAGCAAATGTGACTGTGTATAAACAGAGATGGGATCTAATTAACACTGCCCTTGACATTTTCAGTGTATGTTATAATTAACTGACTGAAGCTTTTATAGAGTTGTTTTTCTCTCCATTTCTTTTGTTCCTGAATAACAGGGTTCACAGTTGAGAAAAGAGAAAACATATACACAAAGCAGTTTGAACTAAAACATATACTGTGTATTTTCATTTGAAAACCACTCTTGTTCTATAATAATGTCTCCTTTGTTTGGCAAGTGTTGTTACACACATATCAATGATTCTCAACCAGGGGTACGGGTACCAGAGGTCTTCCAGAGGGTACATCAACTCATCTACATATTTGCCTAGATTTACAACAGGCTACATAAACTAGGAAAGTCAGTACAAACTAAAATGTCATGCAAACAAAATGAGAAAGTAAGCAATTTTCAGTAATACTGTACTGTGACACTTTTGTGTTTTTATGTTTGATTTTGTAAATGAGTAGTTTTTTAAATGAGATTAAACTTGGGGTACACAAGACATCAGACTCCTGAAAGGGAGTACAGTAGTCTGGAAATGTTGAGAACCAGTGCTCTAAAGAGAGAACACATAATAGATTGATAATCAGCACCAGTCTCTGTGCACTCATTGTATAGCCACTATCAGCTATTTTATATTTTGTTTCCAGTTTAGTTGTCTTAGGCACCTGGATAGATGTGAGTTTAAGGGGGATAATGTTAGTTTTATGGTATATGTTTAGTCTGCATGTGTACATGTAAACGTTAGCTATTAGCAGCTAGAATTTATCCAACTAATTTAGTCTTTCAGTCTGTTCACGAATTTGGAAGAATCTATATGCTTCATTCTTGTTCAACAAACACCCCAGGCAAACAAATTTCAGCCTATAAATTTTCTTTGACTAGGTTTTAAGACCATTTACTATTCATGGTGTGTGATGGATCAGTCATGTGAGTAATATGGTAATTTTTCTTCTCCAGGCTTGGGTGACTGATTCTTTATAAACCAGGGGTGAGCACTTGTGGCATGAATGCCCAAATTTGCATGTGAATGCCCCTGCTCATGCATGACTGTAGTATTCAGACCAAGAATGGCCATTTCCCATAATTGTGTGAGCAACCACCCCTTTTGCGTAAGTGTCTTTGGACAAATAACACAGAAAAAAGGGTGTGAACATGGGCAATCTAAAAGGGATTCAGGATTTAGGAAAATGTTCCTGGATTATTTTCCAGATGATTTTCTGTGGTTTTTCAAAAATCCAGATAATGAGCAATCAAAAAGATACCGCTTTTAAAATATAAAACTATGCCATCTGGCAGCTTACCCCTTCTTCAAAAGTGACATATGTCTCACTCGCTGTGAGACTGATGGAACTGGATTTCTTATAGAAAAGAGCACAGCAAAGCTTGAAGTATGTCAATACCGTTAGGGTGACCAGATGTCCAGAATTTATAGGGACAGTCCTTTTTCTTATATGGGCACCTATTCCCTCCTCCTCCTCTTTCCCCCCCCACCTGTCCTGATTTTTCACACTTGCTATCTGGTCACCCTAAATATTGTTTTGACTTGTAATAAGAATTTACCAGAGGAGGCCTACAGAGAATAGTAACATTTCTACTTTGTACTACTAACATTAGTACTTTGAAGTCAATGGAGTTTGCAGAGATAGGTTCTAAGTTAGTGGCTTTTTTGACAAGATTCTCTGCTGGTGTGACTCCATTGACTTCAAAGGAGGACCCAGCGTTGTGCCTTTAAATATGGCTCTGAACAGAGCGCAATGCACAGATGACCTATTCCAGAGGGAGCAGTGAGAAGCAACATGCTTCAGAGACACCCCTCTGAGCTACTCCCAGAGATCTCCTTTTTTTGTCTGTGGGGAAGGATTGGGGAGTAACTCGCTACTCCCTTCATGGGATGTAACGTTTCCCCCTCTACACATCCAGCCAGCTCTGCTGACAGGTGCAGGGGATGGTTGGGAAGGGGTTAGAGATATATCTCTGCCTGTCCCTGTCCACTGACTCATGGGAGAAGATCTGTCAGCACAGTCCCCATACACCTTTGAGTACTGTTGTACTGGGATTAACTGTAATGTGAGATTAATTCTAATGTGGCTGTGCAAGAAAGTGGTGAGCCTTTATTCTCCGGGGCAGCCAGGTAAGGGTTAGGTACAGTTCAGACCTACATATCTAATAAAGGATTCATTATAAGGAAGAGTCACTCTTCAGTAGTAACTGCCCTCGATTAGTTCCTGATCCCATTACCTGTGTCAGATGACTGACCCTTGCACAGAGCACAGCTGGCGTCAGTGGGGCTACATGTGGGGAAAGTGCCAGGATCAGCGCCTGCATTACTACAGGGAGACACATGTTCCACCTCCCTTTCAAGCACGACACCTGGGTAGTTACATTTAACATCAGTTGATATATCAGCGACACACTGAAGCACACATGGAAGTACAGACATGCTCCCTAGCCTCATTTTTAAGTACCACCCACTTTCAATGAATTTGCAACAAGCCTATTACTATCTTCTGGTTTTGTACAGCCATAAATTAGAAATGGGGACTGGGAATCAGGGCTCCACTGATTCTGTTCCTAGGAGGCCTCTGACGTGCTATGTGAACTATGGCAAACTACACAGGCCAAAATTTTCAGCAGTGGCCACTAATTTTGAATTCCTCAGCTCTGGGGAGCCCAGCCTGAGACATGTAAACTCTGATTTCAGAGATGTGGGGCACCTACAACTCCAGTTGAATTTAGCACTTGTGCAAATCAGGACCTGTGCATGTAATTGGGCATGCAGAATTAATAGCCACTTCTGAAAATGTTGGCATTAGCCTCATTTTCTTCCACTTAACCATCTGTAGTATGACTGTGGATATGTACTACTATTTACCTTGTGGGGTGTAGCGAGGCATCACGAATCAATGTTTGTACAGCACTCTGAGGGCCTCAGATGACCACCCATTATGATAGCACAAATCACTACTATATAGACAACATTAGGATTTAAAATGGTTTGCCTCAAGAAACATTAATCACAGTATAACAGCCTGAGACAACATTGATCATCGCTCAGACCAGCAAGCTCTGTGTGCCAGATTTGGAGTAGCACTGTAAAGCAGGTTGGAGAAATGAGCCTTTATCGGTGGTAATGGGGCATACTAGCAGCATCTGCTGTTCGTTTTGGACCATTCTCCCTGGAAAAGATCATAAAGACCAAAGCATAATTTGCTGTTTGAAAATGTAAAACAGCCAATTGGATGGAACGTTTGAACAAACTGACCCATATGCTGTAGGGCAGACCCTAAAGCATCAGCAAAGTGTGACCTGCCATCCCAACTCAGGCTGAACTCACACTGAAATAATCCAAGGACTGGGGCTTAATTCTGAGAAGCGCTGAGTGCCCAAAATTCTGGCTTGAAGTCAATGGGAACAAGAAGTGCACAGCGCCTTCCCAGCCTGATGCCCACTGAAGTCAGGGAAAAGAGTCCCATTGTTTTCAATGGGCTTTGAATCAGGACTTTAGTGTGTTGCCACTCATATTATTATAGGAAAGGGAAGGGAGCACGTTACTCTCCCTACGCCTGACCATCATAGTTGCGTTATCACTCGTGCTCTTCGGTTGCGTGTACATTTTTTGGGGGGAGAGGGGGAAGGAGGTAAGAATCCTCTCTTGGACTTGCTGAGCCTAGACACTTTCCTTTGAAAGTTGAAGCAAAATGAGGTGAACTAGTTTTGAGTTCAGGGTAGATTTGAACCAAGCCACTTTCAAAGTGTTAGGTTCTAAGTCCCATTACTGTTCCTTTGCGAACATCAGCCATCACTTAAAATGTAGCAAATTTTGAATTCCTTGCTGCCAAAAATCACGGAATAAAATGAGGAACTGCATGGTTTATCTTTACATTTATACCCTATGGACCTGACTCTAATTTATGCTAAGGCTAATGTACATGATTCTGGCAATGTAAAAAGACCTTAAGGAGGGTGTGTTTGGGGGAGGCAGATCCACACTGATCAGGAAAGGGTTAGAGCTGGTGTGACCACATGTCCAGTTTTGGTTGAGACAGTCCCCCTTTTTAAACCCTTTCCCGGACATCCAGACTTTTTTGGCAAATCTGGGCATTTTTCCTGTTTAAGCAAATGGGACAAATGCCCAGTTTTGCCAAAAAAGTGGGGGGCACCCCCATAGTGGGGAATATAGGAACATTGGTGGGTGATAAGTGGCAATGCCAGGGGCACAGGCGATTCCCAGGTGTGGGAAGGACTCGGGTGAGTGGCTCAGGCCAGCTCCATGTGGGAGGGGAAGGGGGGCTCATGCAAGCAGCTCATGTGAGCCCCATGAGGGGATGGAGAGGGCATGACTTGGGCAAGCCCTGTGCAGGGGCCCATTTTCCCTCTGGGAAATATGGTCAGTCTAGTTAGAGCACCTCTGAGCACGTTCAGTGTGAACGTAGTGCACCTGTGAGACTTATCAAGCCTGGAGATGAGCCGGTCCTTAAAAGGGAGGATCGCTGCTCAGGGCAGGGTGATGAGTGAAAAAGTAAGACTGCAACTCAATGCTGCTTGATCCCTGGAAGCAGAGGTCGGGTTGCTGACTGGGGAAATGGCTAGGGAGATTTGGCCACCCAGTCCCCCTTGGAAAGGAGAAGGGCCAGTACTTTCTCTTTTCCTCTTTGACTTCTGAAAGGCCTACGACTCTGTTATTGTGCGCTGTGGAAGAATACTGATGTTTTGGCGGACTACTTTAACTTTCCCCCACAAGGGGGCTGATGCCTTGAATAGCAACAACTGGAGGGCTTTGCTCTGGTCTTCAGGCGGGAGCAATATCTATCCTCTTTGCAAGGGGGTGCTAGAGAGCTATAGCCTCCTACACAGCATAAATTGGATCTATACCAACTTTTAAGTCTCTTTACTGTTAGAGCAGTTTAAAGTGGCCTTGGTGTTAATGACACTCAAGTGGTCATCAGTGCAGCATGTGGATAAGACAAAGACGGTGGTTAGGGCTTGTCTTTGAGAGGTCCTGAATACCCGTAGCTCCCACTGAGTTGCAGATGCTCAACGTCTCTGAAAACTAGACCCTTAATCCATAAAATCCTGATCCTGCTGTAAGTTTCAGGCAATGTAGGATGTTCCCATGCAGGGCTCATGACAGAACTGGGGGCCTTAGTGTCAAAATGCAATAGATTTCCTGTGGAGTAGTGACTGGCTAGGGGACCTGATGGCTCATGGCACAGCTGAACGGGGAATCACTAAACTCTAAAATAGTAGGAGTATGGATTCTTTTTGTAATGGGTGATACCCTGCATTTAAAAATTGAAATTGTATTTCTGGATAATTTGTCTCCTTTACGTTAACCAGACAAATGGCTTGCATCACTTCCCAACATAACTGAGTTTATAACTGCAAGTGTTGTCAGAAACTTCAGTTCTACTATAAACAATGTTCACAAAATCTAATGTCAACAGGTCATAGCAGTAGGATGTGTGATTGAAAGCTTACTCATGGGCATTTTATCCTATTTGAAGGTGTTTTTGTAAACCCAGGAAATAGTAAAACTAAAGTATCACAATTAGACAAGCAAGAATTAGGTTTCTACTGGTAATTTTAGGTATAGAGCAATGAACCTTAAGTGTGGGAAAAGTCACATAAGACAGAAGAAAGAAAAGGTGATGATCTATAATTGGGACCAGAGATTTTAAAAAGTTAAAACCCCACAGTCCTTTGGATTCTTTTTATTTACCTTCTGGTTGTATGGGAGGAGGTGGGCTTTAGAGTACATTTGTCATGTTTTCAAGCTTTCTTTACCCGCTTATGTCTATATTACATAGGCCTTACAGCTATGCTGCTGTGATGTAGATGCTTCAGACCTCGGTGGAAGGGGTTTTTTAATCAACCTCTCTGAGAGGCAGTAACTAGGCTGATAGAAAATTCTTCCATCGACCTAACTGTCTAGAAGGGGGCTAGGTGAACATAACAGTGGCACTCCAGGCATAACATTTTTCACAGTGGTATATCTAGGTCGATCTAATTTGAGTGTAGCTCAGGCCTCATCTGTGAAAGTGAAAAGTTTTCTTTAAAGAACTTGAGATTCTAAGGTACTCACATGATTCCAGGAACTGGCCTTTGAGAAAAATGCCAAATATCGTGAGATAAATGATCAAATCATCGGTAATGATGACATCACTGAGTTCTGAAATACTTGATCTTGTGGTAAGTTAAACTCTCTTTACAGTGTAGAAAAAGCTTTAACTGGCCATCTTTGAATTGGTTCCCATGCATAAATACTTCCTTATTTATCCACTTGTGTAACGTAAAATGGATTCACATTGGAGCAGTGCAAACACCTGAATTTTTTTTTTGGTTTAGTGGCTGGACCAAAAACAATTTAAAAAAATTGGTTTAAGTAAACCTGAAATGAATTTTTTTGGTAAAAGGAAAGTTGAAACAAGAATACGTTTAATGAAAAACATTTTGTAGACCCCAAAATGAAATGTTTTGTTTTACTTTTTATTTTGAGTTGAACAGAGTACTTTTTTCCTGAGGTTTTTCACCTTGTTTTTCCTAAAATGGAAGTAAAATTCAAAACAAAACTGTTTTGAATCAAAAAGTTTTATTTAGAAAATAACAACAAAACCTTGTTTTTCATTTTTTTGACCAAAACAATTCAGCAAATGTGACACAAATTTGCAGAATGTTTTGGTTGATTTGATTGTGCTTTTTTTCAGCCAAAAACACCCTTTGTCCTCAAAATTTTACCCAACTGTAAACAGATTAGATCTATTGATTATCAATTTATCACATGGCCTTAGTGGAGTTGTACCCATTCACATCAGCTGAGGAACTGGTCCAAAATGCTCAGCACCAGAAATTTGATCTTGCAGCTGCCCTTTGTTCTAGGCTCTTTAGTTCAAGATCAGCGTGTGGAGGCCATGACGGATCAGACACAGGATGGAGAACTCTCATCACTGTTGATGTCCGTGTTAACAGTCTGGTCACCAGCAGTCAGACCTCACATACCTTGGGCTGACAGTGTAATGAAAACACTAAAAAATAACTTTTCTTTCACAACCATGATTAGAAACAGCAGAAAAGCAGATAAAAAACAGCCACAATGTCTAAATGAGTCATATAAGTAGTCACAGGCAAATTAATGAAATGAATGAATGAATGAATGAAATGAATGATGAAATTAATACCATGGAAACAACTTCAGAAATGCAGTATCCTTTGAAGAAAATTAAAAACAACAAAAGAATTTCCATTCTCTCTCATTGAAGAGTGTAGTGGCCCATTAGGGAAAGCTACAGGGCACCTTATTGCAGGAAGATTGCAGCAAGAGAATTTGAGATGCATAATTGACTGGGGAAGTAGTTTTGAGCCCCTAAAATTATAAATACTTATCCTCTACCTTCTGTTGCTCACTGTATGAACTTTATGTAAGGCCATGTTTACACACAAGTTGTAGTGCTTTAACTGCTGGTTAAAGCTGTACAACTCAACTAGTGTGGACATAGCTGGGTTCACTGTTTATGAACTTGCTTATACGGGTATAGCTTATTGTTATTCTAATTTATTCTTGTACAAACAGAGGTTGCATCTACACTGTGGTACACACAGAAGACCAGGCCTTAATTTCAAATTGTAATAAAACTGCTCCTCTTTTTTATCTTCAGTTGACAGGGGTTGGAGATAGTCCTGCAACATGATCGCGCATGCCTCATTCTCTCAAAGCCCTGACAAAAACAATTTATGAATAGCTCAATTATTGTTTTTGTATTACACATGTGGCTAGAGACCCCAACCAAGCCCAGGACCCCATTCTGCTAGGCTCTGTACAAAGAATATGAAATCTAAACAGACAAGATAAAAAAGTAGGAGGGGAAACAGACACACCAAAGATAAAGTGACTTGCTCAAGGTCCTTGAGCAGATCAGTGGTAGAGCTAGGAACAGAACCCAGATTACTAACTCTCAGGCCAGTGTTCTATCCAGTAGCTCCACAGCAGAGCTATGGTCCATATCTGAAAAATAAAGGCTATCAATTATCATTGGTTGTGAGCTATTTCATTAATATTCTTATAGGCAAAAAAGCATGAAGGTAGAAAGACTGTATGCTATTGGAAGCCATATTATAGAGACCAATGTGCAAACCACTAACTAGAACTCAGAAAATGAGCAGGAAGCTGCAAAGATACTCTCATTCCCTGTGAGATATGGACCTGGAAAAGGAATTTCTTTCTTTCAAGAGTGCAATGAAAGCAAAGACTTGCCAGGAGAGGAGTTTGAAGTAAATGAAGCATGTGCTATCCACTCCTGGTGGGGGAAAAAGATTTCAATCGCAAATGAGAAACACATAATAACACACCTTATGGTAGTTTGAAAGATTAACTCTACATGTACAACCAATGGAAAAAACAAAGGCCTCTTCAAGTATAAAATCTTTGTAGGGCTATTAAAATGAAATTGCGACACACGACTGGATTCTGTATACAGGACATTGTGTCATACCATGCAGTATGGGGTCAGAAATGCTAAGTTAATCTATAGTGCAGTCAGAGCACTGAGAATGGTAAGGTCTGAATCCAAGGGCTGTTCAGGGCAGGTGTGAATGCTGCCATTGAAGATAAGATATATAAATATGGAATCCATAGTAAATAAAGGAAACAGGACTGGTGAGGAGGAGAAATGGCTCTGAAATTCCAGGATATTCCTGATTGTCCTTAGTCTAAACCTGGTGCAGAGCTATTTGAATGTAGTGGGAATGGTTACCTCTTGCCAGTGAACTAGTATTTATTTTATTTTAAACTGAGCCGTTGTATAACACATTCAGAGTAGTAATGTAATATCATTAGGGAGAACAGAAGACATCTAAGAAAGCCCACGGATGACACTCGCTCTTTCTTGAGGCCATTGAGAGTGCTACTGAGACTGCTTATGGGCTGACAGAAAGTAACATGGATCCTAGGATATTAGAGACACAGTGGGTGAGATAGTATCTTTTATTTGGACCAACTTCTGTTGGGGGGAGAGAGACAAGATTTCCATCTTACATAGCTTCCCAGACCTGCAGAAGAACTCTCTGTAAAATCAGAAGATTCTCTCTCCAACAGAAGTTGGTCCAAATAAAAGATACTACCTCACCCACCGTTTCTCTAATGTCCTGGGACCGACACAGCTACAACAATCTTCTGAGCTTACAGAGCTCTTCTACAGGTCTGGGCCACTGTGTGAGACAGAAAGTTTGTCTCTCTCACCAGCAGAAGTTGGTCCAAGATATTACCTCACCCACCTTGTCTCTCTAGATAGCAGTAGACCCAACCAATCTCTGAGAATGACAAATAGTAGAAGTTGCAGAGAGAATTGTTTTGAGAATGGGAAAGTGGCCAACGTGTCTTGGCTTCCAAGTCAGTAGCTGCTGACAGATTTCCAATAAGAGAAAAAGCATTCCTCTCTTCAGTCTGGGATGTGGAGGTAGTCTTTCCTGACCTCAATTTTAGACATCTCTATGGATGAGTTCTAATGATTGGCTGTATTGGTTTGTGGTAATAATCGTTTATGGATGATATTATGGTTTATTTGCATTTGATTTTCTCTCCCATCCACCCCCAAAATGGGGGAAGAGATGATAACCACTAGGTAGTGGATACTGACCCCTGTCATGTGACAGGGATACAACCGGTGTTAACCCTATGTCATGCAATGGAAGCAAAGAAACAAAGATCAGTTTGTCATCAGCACTCTTGTGTGCATTATGCCCCTATTCCAGCCTCCACCAAAACCTCTCTTACATCTCACAGAACCATCACCCCCAATCTCACAGCCAAACACCCCTACACCCAGTAGCTGCTCCCCCACCCCACCTTACAGCAGCCCTATGCCACAGCACACCAAATCTCCAGGGTTTCTTTTCTTGACCAGGACCACAAAGGATTGTGGGATAGAGTGGGTGTTAGGAAACTTTTGGCTATTTTATTGGGTCATGGACCCAGAAAGGTTGACCAAAGAGCTAAATAATAATTATTTTCAATCTCTAATGTACATAACAAATAAACAATTTACTAAATAGACCCCATTCCTCTGATAAGGATTTCTGTCTGATTAGGCAAGATTGTCTTCCCAAAGATAAAGAAGTTTCTCTGTTTTTCTTCCTTTCCTGAACCCCCATTCTAAGGTTGCAGTTTGAAAACCTTTGGTGTATTCATTGCAAGCTGTCAAGATGATCTCTTACAACACCTAGGTGGTCAGGGGCCCCTGACGTTTCTAGGGGTAGCTCTATTCATCAGCAAAATGCTGTGCCTAATAAAGAACAATGACTAATACGCTATTGAATATCCACAGTACTTGATAATGACGGCCAGCTTTCCTGCTATATAGCCTTTGCAGCATGACAAGCAGAAACATTTAGGCTCATTCTTGAATTATCCTTGGAAAAAAATTATCCATTTCATTTAAATGTCACACTTTATTCTCAGATTAGGGATCCCCCTGCTATGCTATTATATTTACTTTGAAAACAGGAAAGGGGATCATTCAACACTAATTTGACAAATGATGACTGGCCTTAATTGAAACTAGTACAGGTTAGAGTCATCTACTGAGCTCCTTTATTTGGCATTATCTTACTTTTAAAGGTGTGGACTTTTTATTTAAAATCTAAGTAACGTTATAGCATGATTGTCTTAATTTATGTTGCCGTTTCAGTACCATCTCACTCACCTTGCAAGATACTTGACCACAGGCAGGGAGCCGGTAAAACTGCATTACAATGAGGACACGCATCTTTCCTGAAACCTCTCCCATATCTGCGGAAGCCGCACACGCATCTTTGCTCCACCAGGGTCACCAATAAGAGTATCTGATTTAGGGATTAATGATGGGTATCACCTAAGCACCACTACAGGTGGCTGATTATTCAAACTATTTGAACTTTGTGGGTGCACAAAAATGGGCTGTAATGTTATCAAAATAAGCTTTCTTGTAAGTTTCATAGTACTACTTGTCTCTTACCAGGCTGTAAATAACATGAGAACAACTTCATGTTGGCACTTTCACTGCCAGTTTTGAATAGAACTAGGAAGTGCAGAAGTGCATGAGAAGAGAACAATAGCCAATAGAAAGATTAACTTAACCTTTTCTACTCTCAAAAAAACGCTCTGCAGTTTCAGTTTTGAGTGAAGGTTCAAGCTGGTGCTTATCTATGCCAGTTTTTTCACCCTTACCAGAGATTTATATCACTGGTTGAAAAATGCAGAGATTTGTTTTGTTGGAATCTTGAATTTCTAAATTGATCCAAAAAAAAGCAACAATTTTTGGTGAAATATGTTTTAAAATATTGCATAAAAATATCAAATGTTGACTAGATGTGAGAGATTTAGTTGCAGACTAACACAAGCTCCAGCACCTATAACACTGAAAGTCACTATCCCTTCCTTGAATGAATACAGAAGGAGACAGCAGTTTCTCTATTTTTAAAGTTTTGACTACCTTTCTAGTATAATGTCTTCACACTCCTAACTTGGACAAAACTATTTCAATTTGTCTGCTAGTTCTCACATGTTGTTCTCTGCCAGAGGATAGTCTGAGGGAGGAGGCTGGAGTGTGGAAGGTAAGTGACTGGGGATGTTGCAGCAAGATATTAATGACACTACATTTTGAAAACTCAGGGGTCATTTTTGTAAACTTTCCTAACTCTATATCTTAAAAATGGCTGAGCGTTGAAACTCCACATCTGGTTTACTCCTTTTTCAAGGGTGGCTAATACATTTCAGCCTTTTGGGGAAGGTTGGGTGGCTAATTTTTCAACTATTATAACCAATTTTTGTATGAGAATTCCAGAAGATCTCATATGTGTATTATAAGTCTCTGTGAGGTCTGATGATAACACTAAAGTGAGCAGTGGAGATTTAGAACACAAGTAACCTTCTCTTGATCTTCTATCCTATGAAGGGAGTTCTAATCACTCAGTCACTCTTCAAAACTATAGCAAGTTCATCTACATTAAGTTTTTAAACATCAAGAATAGAAAAGGTTTTTCAAAAAATGGTAGAAATTTCCTAACAAAACTTTGTTTCAAGAATTAAGATTGTGAATAGACAATTTACAGCAGTTTAGAAATTTCATTTATAAATAAATGTTTGAAGGACAAAAATTTCAAATATAAGATTAACTTTAATCTAAAATTCAGCAACTAGAAATTTCTATGTTGGCCAAGAAACCTCAGCACCAGAAAGTCCAGAAATATTCATCTGTGTCCCAAGCACTAGCTTTAACTTTTCCCTCCAATTGTAGTTATGACATTAAACTGCCATTGCACCACGTATAGGTCACTAACTTCTTCTGAAGCAAGGTTTCTCTGTCTGGAAAACGAGAGTATAATGCTGATCTGCTTCCTAAATAAAGGTCTGATTCTGCCATATCTGCTCACACTATGTGCCTTACTATTCAAATGGTCCTGGGAGTTTAATTCAAAACCCTCTGCAGTCAAAGTAAAAGCTTCCATTCATTTACCTGGTCATTGATCAAGCCCTAACCTAGAATAAGGCGATACATAATGTGGATAAAGGTGACAGAACTAAGTTCTAAAATAATGGCTATTAAAATGCAAAACATTATTAAGGCCAATCAATGGCAAAGATGGGGGGAAAATGGAACTTTCATCTCAGGAACCTGAAAGTACTTTTAAAAAAAAAAGTTAGCATTTAATAACACTCTGTAAAATTTAGTTATTACTGAAATCACTAGGCTGAATATTCAACTATTTAGAGCCATTTATAATCTAAATTTGGTTTTGTATTGTGCCATCTGAATACCAGGCTTTCGTGATGGATGAATAGGAAACAAAATGAAATGCTATACTAATTGTTTGTGTTCAGAACATCCATGTGAAGGATGGTTATCCAAACCAATGCTCTTTTTCTATGTAAATTATGTATCAAACTTATCAGGAAAATAGGGCACATACACTGAGAACTAGATGTGCATTTAAGATTTAGGATACTGAAAGGAGTAGCAAGAATGAGGGACATAGTACTTTATTAAGCAAACTGAGCTATGTACTTTTGTAATGCCCAGGGATGTCATTACAATTTCTAAACTTCCATGTAAGCCGAGTCTTAAACTCATGAGTATTTATTATAAAAATAAGTTTGTTCCATGTTGGTTTTTTGTTTTGTTTCTGTTTTAATATTAAATATGTTTTGTTTATTGCAGCATGTTTATAAAATCCATGTGCTGTCTTCCACTAGTGGCTAGTCTACATAGAGAAAGGCAGACTGCTACTGCTACCAGCTAATGGCATTACTTTTTAGGTCAAGTGAAAGAGGTTTGTGTTTTGGTGTAGGACATCCTAGATTCAAATCCTACTGATGACCCATCTTGGGAGTCGTTGCATTTATACTGTACAGCAGGAAGGAAAACCTGCCATGTACTGCATACTACATTCTATTGCAGTAGAATGAAAGTGCAGAACCATTCAAGTGCATTCTATGGGAATGCACCTGCTTATGAGACTCATGACTATGGCCCATTGAACCTTTATCACCTCGACTTGTGCTGTATCTTTTAACCTAGCTAGAAAATTGAGTTAAAACTAGTGACAAAAGGTCAGTTTCATGTGGTTCCCTCTTTCTTGCTGTAAGACTTGAGATTGTTTTCAGCTAACAAGTTATAAATCAAGACTCATGTAAATGGCTCAGGAAGCCAGATGTCCTCTTAGTGATTCTAATTCCAATGAGAACAGCACATTTGCTCTTAGAATATCTGTCTGTCTGCCACCTATCTGTAAGGACCCCCCTCTTTCTTCCTCCACCCTACCCCTCACCGAGTGTAACCCTAGCATCCTTGATGTAAGTGAAGTGATTAAAAGTGTCTCTGCATATATGTAATGACCATTACCACTGTTGTTCCCTCCGAATGGGACAATGTCTGTATTTGTAAGTGAATAGATACAGAATTTAAAACAGTACTATGTAATCGATAAGAAAGGGTTGTGACAGTCAGGCCAGAGGGCTACCAAAGCATAGACCAGGGATGGTATGTGGGCCCTAAAGGGTTAAAGGCCCTTCATCCTGCTGGCAGAGGAGAGATTACAGCAAGGCAATTATAGGCACCTGGACCCAATGAAGGGCCAAGCCAGGTGTACTTAATCCCTGCCTCCCCTTAAGGGGGAAGGAGGGAACAAACCAGGGGAAGTTGCCAGAAAGCCTAGGTTAGCTGGAGAAGAAGGTTCTTCCCAGACCAGGAGACAAAGCTCCTCTACAGCCCGGGGAGACGGGGTAGCTGGGGGCACCCTGGCCCAGGAAGAGAGGTAAAGCACGAGACCCACCAGGGGGAAGCCAGCAGTTTGCCATAGGGTATATAATTGACCACTGAAACACCATGAAGCTGATTTATCAGACTTTCCGGTATTGTGAATAAACCTCTTCAGTATTGTCTGTGCTGTCTGATTCTTGGAGAAAGAATCCTTAATGCTTTATACTGCAGACTTGCCAGGCCCCTGCTTCCAAGTAACTTATACTGGCCCATGCCATGTTAGGAGGGGAGAGGAAAGCTGAGAAACACCTCTTCTCAGTTCCTTCCCCCACCAATAACACTGCGCCTGATTCAAGCTCACTAACATCTTGCTTTATACCATCATGCAAGCAATGTTTTACTTCTGAAAGTCAATCCAGCTGAGTGGTGGATTAGTGATGGCAAATCTACTTGTCCAGACCTTGTACAGGCACCTACGATCAGCGAGTGTGCACAGAGGATTCAACCTTATTGGCTGGCAATCATGTTCTTAACACCCTACTTAATACGCATTCATTCTGCCTGCACCCGTGCTTTTTATCTCCTTTGATGGCATGATGCCTTCTCACAGGTAGATTGTTCTAGGACTCAGGCCCTTTATTAAGTCAAAATAGGTTTAAGTCTACCACCTATATAATACTACAAAGGCTATCTTTTCTGCTGCTTCCTCTATACAGCAATGATGTGTTAGCATTCCACGTTCCAATTTCTCATAGCCTTTAACCTCAATCACCTTTATGACACTGTGCTGCTCTCTCAATGAAAGGAAAAAGGTAGATGACTGAACAAGGAAATAAGAGTAATTAAGTTGCATAGGAAACAATGTGGAGGTGGGGGACTTTTGAGCCCTTCATTGAAATTCAAAGTGGAAATTATTCCTGTCTCTCAATGAGCACACATTTTTCAGTTTGAATTTTTTTTTTTGATAGTTTCATAATGAAACTTGTGCCGGTTTGTTCCAGGGCAGGACTGTGGGCTGCACCAGCCCTTGCAAATTCTCCCTAACTCATACCCCAGGCATGAGATTTTCTGGTTTTGAGATTTGTCACTGCCCTACTGGGCTTGAATGAAGGGAGGGGGGAGTAAAAAAAGGCTCAGACTGTGAGAAAACCACGTGACCTGAACCCTGAGGAAACTGAAACTAACATGTCTCATGCACTTCCAGTAATTACTTTCTGCCTAACTAAATTCCCCATTTCAGTTGACCAGCCATGTGTTCAATGAGCTGGTCTGAATGTTATGGTTTGCTTGGTTTTACATGTAATAACGCCAACCACAATGGCTGCTACTGAAGAATATAGGCTGGTTGGTTGTTTTACAAAGGAGGGTGGCCTTGCCTTTCTCAGACCCAGTAAGGGATGAGAAGCTGGGGGGATGGCTTTGATGGGGGAGAACCGATTGTTTGGCCTGCTCAGAGACAGTGGGTGGTGCCCATTCATGCAGAACAGTGTTAGGTGTGTAGGTCAGCCACAAGAAAGCACATTTTGGGAGAGTGTGAAGCTCATAGGGACACCAGAATTATGACGGGTCTGAGCCCCAGTGAGTTATAATCTGCCCCGGTGGCCAACCACCTGTTTCTGGGGAGAGGGAGATAGAAAGCATGTATGAGCACATGTGACAGTGTATGTGTGATTGTGGCTCACAAGTTTCTTGTCATTGTTCCTTATAAGAGCCCAATGACTATTTTCAAAGAACATTTTTTGGCTCCTGTGGCAACTACTGTCATAATTAGCTATGTCTACTGCATGAATCAACATTACCTCTTGGTTCCCCAGCTTTATAATTCTGTTTTATAACTGCCCCCAACAACATTTCCTCACAATTTCAATGTTATGCATAGAGCTGGGAGAGTAATATTATTAATTTTTTGGCAAATAGTAAATTTACTTCAAAATGCAGTTTTGAGAGCATCAGAACTATTTGTGAATTTGGGTTGAATTCAGCAAATAGTTTCAGCTGGAAAAAAAAACGTGATTTTCTTCCAGAAATGTCTAAATTTTTTTTTGTTTGTTTCCAAATGTTTGTAACAAAACCTTTCGACATTTCATTGTGAAATGGCGTTTTCTCAGTGAAATGTTGATGAGTGCTCTGGCCATTCCTTCTTTCAGCCTCAACATGTCCCTACATGGAGTCTCCAAAAAGAGGTGGTATCAGATCATGCATGCTGGCTCTGAATTGCCTCTTTGCCAGGGGAATTTTCCAAAGGGCCATTGCAGCACCCTTGCGGATCTTAAATGTTGCCAAAGAGACATAAAGGGGCCACACTGGGGACCAGAATCCAGGCTGCAGGGTCCTGAATGATTTTGAACAAATACTTTTTATAAGGGTTGGTGACGAGAGTGAAGCTAAGATTACTCATTGCTCCTGGTGGTGTGATGCCTGAATCGTTTTGAGAAGGCTTTCCTGTTTGTTTGCACTGGAATAAGCACTAATCTCATCTGGATTTTTATTAGACTCACATTGGAACCCCAAAAATTAGATTTTGGTTCAGTAGTTCGTGTTTTTAATCTCAATTCAGTATTTTCTTGCCACGTTTTTCTTATGATTTAGATTTTATTTCCTCTATGAACAAAAATATTAAAGCCGCAATTCAGGAAAGCATTATAGGCATGTGCTTAAATCTATCCCTATGCAGGATAGGATTTAAGTACATGCTTAATTTGAATTCCCTATTGAATTCAAGAATATGCTTAAATGCTGTTCTGACTAGTGATGCTTTCCTGAATCAGAACCTAATACAGTAATATCGGTAGCAAACTGGATCTGAGAGATGCGTACCTTGTGAGAGTGGATGACCAGGTGAAATTGAAGGGCAAATGATGAGAGAAGCAGTAGTGTTCACAAATTGTTTTTCAAGCAAGCTGTCCTCTAAGAGACTTAGGAAATAATGTGCAAATTTGAAGGATTCACATTTTGGGAATGCCTGGAGAGGAAAGGATTATGGGGAGATTCCACTGTCTCTTTTAAAAAGAGTGTAAATCTAGAGTAACTCTGCTGATGTCAGTGGAGTCTCTTCAGATTTAGTCAGCTATAGGTTTATGTAAAATCTGATCCTGTGACCTGGTGGGTTGGGCTGAAGCTAAAAAGCCTAAGCCACTGGAGTGAGATCTGAAAGAAAACCCTGTTTATCCAGATTGTTGTTACTGTGTCCTCACCAGAGGAAAGCAAGAACAGCCAAATGGTGGCACAACAGTACCAGCAATCCTCTCAAATGCAGGGGATAGAGACTGTGTGATATCAGTGACCACACTATCATGAGAGAAGAAACCGTTGGACATGGAAAAACAGTCTGTTAATATTGCCAGGTCTGACCCACACGCTGAAAAAAAGGGAGGAAATGTGAATTATGATTACACAAGACTTTCAATCCATGAAGAGAGACAGCTGAAGTAGGGCATGTTGAAAATTTTCTGTTCAAACTTATTTTATTACTGGGTATTTCACAAACTGAAAGTTTTCACAGATTATGTCTACTTTCCTTGAAAGGTTTTGATTTCTTCATTAGAAAATCCAAAAGCCAGAAAATATGGCCCAGAAATTTTTCAGTTTTCAGCTAAAATTTGTTTAAGATTTTGACAGCTTTTTGCTAAAAAAATCAGTTTTTGTTGCCAAAAATAACACATAAATAGAATTCTTCATTTTTTGCACAAAGTCAATATTTTCCAGTGAAAATTTTCAGTAAAACGGATGCTTTTGTTGACATTTTCTATGGGGTAAAAAAAGCATTTTCCAACCAGCTCACATTTGAGGACAGCTGATATTTATATTAAAATGAAAAACGTGATTCTGTGTTTTATTCTTCTCTGCTGCACTTTGCTTGTCCGTGTCTTTGTGGGCCCCAATTCTGCCCTGAGACCCTTGCTGGCAGGATCCCATATCTGAGCAGAGACCCATCAAAGTCAGTGGGTTCCTACCCAGTTGCCCATGGGGAATGAGTTGCAGAATTGGGGCTTAGATTTTAAGTACTTTGTGTGTGAGGGAGCAGGGCTCGTGTCTTCCTATATCTTGGGACAATAACTAGTATATTTTAGGTACTCCTGTAGTATTTCCATAATAAATAATATGTGGTCACACTAATATATTCTCTTTTAACTACAGTAGCATCTTTCTAGATAAGACTTTTCCATGCCTTCCTGGGACACTGTTTTGACATCCTGCGTCTGAGAAAAACCAGAAATATATGCACCCAGGAAAGCACTGGCAACACAGTGTGACCTCTGAAGTTGAAGAGAACAAATGTTTATATTCTGATTTTCCTCTTTGCTTTGCTTGCTTGCTAATCAGTTTGCTTCTGCATGACTTTAATTTTGACTGGGGTCATTCATTTAGATATTGTGTCCAGCAAACAAATTGTTTTAACAGAACTTCGAGATCAAGTAAACATCTGAAAAAACAATTCTCTAACATGCATTTATATGCAATTGCATACACAGTCTTTATTTTATTCTGCATTCATTTTAAGGGGGAAAAATGTCCTTCCTCATGCTATCATTGACCACTTATAGCAACCATCTCAGCAGATAAAAGACTTTTTTTCCTTCGGCCTTATTATGATATTTACCAAAACTGATCAGTACCTTATTCCATAAGGAGTCCCACTGTGGTAAATATGGAATAAGATGTCCTCAAGACTGCACAGTCTGGCCCCTTAATCATAAAAGCAGTCCCATGATTAAAGCAAGCAGAATTTGCCTTCTGGAACCAGTCCAACTCCCATTAAAGTCAATGGGTGCCAGATTAAGCCCTGTTGAACACCAGGCTGTGAAATTCCCTACCACACGTGTGCAGACGTATATATTAATGAGCAGTTTAAAACTTGACATGATTGTGTTCCCTTTTCATAGAATCATAGAAGATTAGAGTTGGAAGGGACCTCAGGAGGTCATCTAGTCCAACCCCCTGCTCAAAGCAGGACTATCCTCAGCTAAATCAACCCGGCGAGGGTTTTGTCAAGCCGCAGCTTAAAAACCTCTAAAGATGAAGATTCCACCACCTCCCTAGCTAACCCAATCCAATGCTTCACCACCCTCCTAGTGAAAAACTTTTTCCTAATGTCCAACCTAGACCTCCCCCACTGCAACTTGAGACCGTTGCTCCTTGTTCTGTCATCTGCCACCACTGAGAACTGTCATCATATTACTGCTTTCATTTGTGGTTTTGCTTTTTTGCTAGCCAAACTCTATGGGGGGAAGTTTTACTTGGATATAAATATTGTTAGTTTGTAGATAAGAGAATGTGTATTATGGGGATAGAAGTAGGAGGAAATAAACCGTTCCTTGTTTTTCTTGTACAGTTCTATTTACCTGTTATAGAAAATAATACAAAGGAGACATGAGTTGAAAAGTTTTAAGTGAAATTCAAGTTTGAACTTCATCAGTGTTCCAGGCACTTTGGATGTTGTGCCAGATCTAGATCTGAGGTGAGGTCTCAGCTATCAGGAATGGGTGCTAGACAGAGGCTCTGTATCCTGTGAGTGTGTCTACAGGCCCCTGGATAGGGACAGTATCTGGACTTGATTCAGACTTTTGAAGCTTGAAGCCCCTAGTGAATCAGTGGCTGGATCCCCTTACAGCAGTCTCGTGAGTGACCATAACAGCTATGACAAGTACTGCCTGTTTTACAGATGGAGAAACTGAGGAACAAAGAGGTGAAGTGATTTATCCAAGATCACCCAGCAGGTCAGTAGCCGGGTCAGGAACAGAACCCAGATAACTTTATATTGAATTCCTTTGGAGTGTGGGTTTTGGATTGTTTTGGGTTTTTTTAATTTCTTGGCCATCCCTAATTCATTATGCAGCCACCTGTATTTATTATCTTTGCAGTCTAGGTTTAGTAAACTGCTTTATATAGTAATTTTGGAAATCCTAGTAAAATCCCTAGCTTTATTTGCTTTCTCAGCTCTTGTGGTCACCATCCTTCTTTCTCCTCTTTTTGTTTCACTATGACATGAGAATCACTGAGAATAACAGCAAAGACTGCCACTCGAGTCTTTTAATATATTAAGTTTCCTGGAAATTTTTGGTGTGTGTGCTTCTTGGAGGCAATCTCACACTCTCAAAGCCCCCAAAGCTTCCTCATTTGGCAGCAAATCCAGTTACATGTAAATTATAAACTTCTGGGACTTGGCACAACACTTTTTTGTCTGTATCACTCAGTCTTCTGATACTGTCGTCTCCCTGCACATATCTCTGCCTGGAATTCCATAGCTGTTGGCTGTCTTACAGGGCTGCTGTGAAATATTATCATGGACTGGGAGAGACCTGAGGGTATGGATGAAAGAGGCCAGGCAATACTTTTGTGTTTATATTGTTGTGACCCAAAAGCTATAGAGTAGATTATTCCTGCATTCATGGCCTCCTGAATTAAAATGGGTGAGTGAATGAAAGATCTGGGAGGTAGGGCTGCACAAGCAAAGCTTTGTGATTGGAAAACGCAATGAGAGATCAGGCAGAGGTCAGCGAAGACATGGGGAGGAGGGCATAGGCAAGATCACCTTTGAGTTGAAAATACATATGAAAGAAGGAAATTATATAGAGAGACAGATAGTAATAGCCTCTAACAGTTGAACTTCTTCCACTTGCCTTCTTGTTATGGTGGTGTTCTTAACTGAGAGTGGGGGGGTGAAAGGTGTGTGTTTGGCACATGATAACCAGATTGCTCCAGGCAGTTGGAAATCATTAGTCATGGTAGGCAGTCCACCTTGGAGAAGGGACTCTGATTTCAAACCAAGAACATCTGTCCTGTAAAAGTCATGTCAATCACACAGGCTCTATAGGCCTTCATCTTCAGGGAGCATATCAGTAGAATGCTAGGGCATCCCCCAGAAGTGACATGTGACCACTTCACCTGACAGATGTGGAAAATGTGAAAAGGCTACTGTATTTTGGGTGCATGCAGCTAAAGAGGTGAGCTCAAGAGCTGCATTTGGCTTCCCTGATTGTGGAGACAAAGACTGGGAAATCAAGAGAAGTAGCCAACACTTTGGGAAAAAAAGAAGAGTACACATTGCCTGTATACAAAAGACAAAAATGGAAGGGGCCAAAGTCCATGAACATCAGGGAGGTTACAAGATAATGGATCATGGCTCAGAAGCAAGCAGGAATAATTGTAGCAGAAATATTGTAGGATAAGGTAGTGGACATCCAAAGGAAGAGTGACTGGTTGATGAAAAAATAGCAATGAGCAACGAACAAATAATTTATACATATATAATATGTTATATGCAGATACATGCTGCAAGTTGGTTGTACAGTTGAAGAGAAAGAGAAATTCCAGATAGCCTGCACCAAGTGATAAGTGAAGTACCACAAGCTGAGTACTTGATTATCAGATCAGATCTCAATGGACATATGGGAGAACAGTGAGGGCTACAAGGGTCATGGAGGACCAGGCTTTGGAACCAGCAGAAATGAAGCTGTTGAGGATATCTTAGAATTAGCCAGAGCCTATGACCTGACGGGTGCCAGTACATATTTTGTAAAGAGGAAGGAGCACTTAATTACATACAAAAGCGGTGCCAATGGGTCCCAGGACAGTTATTTCCTGACAAGAGGGAGAAATCTAAAAAATCTGAGACTGTAAGTGTAAAGTGATGCCAGGAAAGCAGATTGCAGAGCAACATGGCTTGCTTGTAATGGACTTCTGGGTGAAGAGACTAGCAGAGGACACAAGATGAGCTGAGAAACAAAGAATAAAATGGTGGAAACTCTCAGATAGGAGAAATTAGTCTGAGATTTAAGAATGAGATTCTCTAGAGGTAGGACAATGACCAAAGCATCCACAATGATACCAATAAGGTTTTGGGGAAAATATCAAATGATACATGCCTGTGGTCAAATGAAAGGAGGGAAATTTCATGGCAAGGAGATGTGGTGGTAGTCCAGGAATGTGCAGGAGGCAGTAAAGAAGGAAGAAAGGTTTAAGCAATGGCAGCGAGTAAGAACAGTGGAAAGTTATGAGGAATACAAGCTGGTGAAGAAACAGCCAAAAGAGCAAATGCAGAAGCTAAAGGTCAGGCATTTAAAACCTTGTATGCAGGACTACTAGCAAAGAAAGGGTGAAAAGGAATATATAGATTAGCCATGATTAGGCAAAGAAGCACAGAGAACTTGAGAGCCGTGAAGTGTGTCAAAGATGAAGACAGAAGGGTACTGAGGGAAGATGGTGTAATCATTAAGAGATGGCAGCAGTTTTATGAGAAACTGCTCAATGAAGAGAATGTGAACAAACAAATGAGGGAAGTATTAGCAAGCTACAATCTCCCAATGGTAGAGACTCCAACAACACTAAAGATGATGAAATGGGGGAAGGCAGTAACTTGGACAGTGTACCAGTTAAGGCATTTAAAGCATTAGGCCATGAGGGAATAGTGATGATGATGAACTTTTCCACCTTAATTCTCTGCACTGGAAAAATGCCCATTGAAGAGGAAGAGCACATTGGTCCCTATTTTCAAGCATAAATGATATATAGTAATTACTGACCCATCAAGTTAATGAGGCAGTGATTGCTGTTATAATAATCTTCTACAAAAAAAGGCTTATTAGAGAAAGGGTGCATTGGTGAGATTATTCATGTTAAGACATGGCTCCTGAAACATGGACCTAACAACCACTTCTTTAAGAGATGCTGTTACCTTGCCCTCCTGGAGGGAAACACTGACTGTCTTGTTCAATAATGAATACACCATCTCTATGCAAAATGTTACCAGTCAAGAAGCACATTGGTCTAAATCACATCAGAACCTGCAGCTTCCTTGGGACTTCCAGAATCTAAGTGTGTGAAACTGACTGCTGTACAAAAAGACCATTAATAACCAAACCTATCTAGAAGTTTAGTTTGACAGCTTCTCAGAAAGACATTCCTTTGCATCATGCTGGGGCACTGGTTCAGTAATGACTCACCAACACCAGTTACTAGAGCATTCTTTGTAAGTGTTCCTGGAATGTTTCCCATCCATAGACTAACCCTTTCTGACATTGTTTAACTATAAGAGCCCAGGAGATCATAACATAAGGTGTTATAATGGCAGAGCAGAGTGCTAGTATATGAGCAATATCAGGGATGGAAGTCATAACAGTAAATGGAAAAAGGATGTGTTCCTAGAACCGATATATTCATTTTCCTATGCTAGTGTTTTAGGTACTTAACATACCACTGCTCAATGACACTGAACCACTGCTATAAATATATCAGGAGGTACATGACCTTGGCAGTTGGTATGGCTCACACAATAATACCCTTTTGAAACTGGTGTGGGGCATAAGCTGAACATGTGCCTCAAGCTCTCTGCAGAACGCTGCTCAGCAGACATGCATGACCTTCGCATTACTCTGCAACGTAGGAATGGATTATTATGTCCCAAGTTACTTGGGCACTCTGAAACCATAACTCAGAACTGTAGAGATCATTTAGCATCTGTGCACCATGTGAGTATGCACACTAGATCTGAGTAGGAAAGTTTCCCTATCATGTGAAAATTTTTGAGATACTGAAAACTTTCTCCATCCCAAACTGGGATGAAAAATCTCTAGAATTTTCACAAACTGAAAATCTTGAAGGAAAAAAATGGAATAAAGATTAGTTCAGGTCAATTGAAATGTTTAGTGTCAATTTCAAACATTTAATTTCAATTTTGACCATTTAAAATATATTTTACTATAATTAGCTTTAATGATGCAACAAAAAGGCATTTCAAACAAGAAAATTAGAATTTGTCTTTTCTTTTTTGTTGTTTTTTGTTTTTAATTTTTCAGAATGAAAAATTCACAAATTCCCTTTCCCATGAAAAGTTTCAGTTTTGACAAATGGGCATTTTCCAATTGAAAAATTTTCCATTAAAAATTCTCAACCAGCAGTAATCCACCCAGCATTGACTAAAGTCTAAGATGAAATAGGAAGAATATGTTAAGATCCACTTTTTCCCATTACAAGTGCCAATAGCCTCACTATATCCATCTTATTTTCTGATATCACATCCATCACTGTGTTTATCCGAGTGCCTACTTTACTCTTCCTCTGTCTTAACAACATCAGCCTTTTCTTATGCATTATATACTTACTGTAACTTACAACACATCATACTTTGGTACAATGTCTTCCATTGAGGAAGAGGGATTTATTACAAACTCTCATTGTTTATCATGTTAGAGTTTGGTCAGGTGTCCCAATTTGGACCTACCTTATAATTCTCTGAATTTTGGAGTTCAGATTCAGATCCATATCTGTGGCTTGAACCCATCATTACAACTAACCTGAGCTACAGTAGAGACTGATTTCTCCTCTGAAGTGTAGAGAAATCTGGATTTAGATCAAGATTTGGAGATGAACATTAAAAGCAGTCATTTGGGGTTATATTTAGATCATAGCTATTCTGCTATTCATGTTACCAGTTAGATATGGACCTAGCATTTCAGTAAAATCCAAGTACCCCCTAAACATCAAGACACTTCATAGACTGTTAGGGTTGGGAGGGACACCAGGGGGTAATTTAATCTAACCCCCTGCTCAAAGCAGGACTGACCCAAACTAAGTCGTCCCAGCCAGAGCTTTATCAAGCCGGGCCTTAAAACCTCTAAGGATGCAGATTCCACCACTTCCCTAGGTAGCCCATTCCAGTGCTTCACCACCCTCCTAGTGAAAAAGTTTCACCTAACTGCATTTTAAGCAAACCACACATTTAGTGGTCTTTCCTAATGCATATTTTTGGTGTTTCTTTAAACACTTAATAGACGTATTAAAAACAATAAAAATCACAACACTCACTAAAGATCATTCAAGCATACAGTGGAAGTTTGTTATTTAAGGACTGATTTGAGCAAAACATTATTTTGATTCCTACAGCATATGGGTCATCAGACAGCTTTTGATATACTTCCTGAGCTACAGGTACATTGAGCGCTGTCCATGTCTACACTACAGTGGTAGAGCTAAGGCATCACAGCTATGCCACCATAATTCTAGTATAGGTGCAGCCAAGGCTGACGGAAGGGATTTTTTCAGTCACTGTGGGCCCCCCCATCCCTGGTTGATGGTAGAGGTCAATGAAAGCATTCTTCTCTCAACCTAGCTACATCTATACTAGAGGGGTAGGTGGGCACAGTGATGTCATGCAAGGGTATGGATTTTTT
Organism: Mesoclemmys tuberculata; assembly: GCA_007922155.1. Classification (NCBI taxonomy): domain Eukaryota; kingdom Metazoa; phylum Chordata; order Testudines; family Chelidae; genus Mesoclemmys; species Mesoclemmys tuberculata. Next base: position 107,347,586 of record ML675616.1, read on the forward strand.
CACATAATGATCCATGTCGACCTAAATTTTCAGAGTAGATCAGGCCTCCATCTTCCAAGGACAGAGCCAATCCTCACAGGTATTTTAGTGCAACACAGGTCAATCAAGTTATAGATGGAGCACACCCGCATGCTGTTACATTCTTTACCTGCTTTCAGAGTGGCTTTAAAAGAAACATGCAAAACTCCTTCCTCCCTTTGGAAAACATCAGAGAAATCACTTTCAATATCATCTTTATAGCCCAAAGCCCCCCAGTAATCATGTATGGTACAAATACTTTGCTCCATTTAATCTACTGAATTCAATTATTGTTACAAGTGGCAATCAGTAAAAGCAAAATACAAACCGAGGACGTCTATCTGCTTTTCCCAGATGTTATAGGCAAATTGAAGAAACATTCTGGGAACATGAGTAAAATTTAGTGCTGTCCTACACGCACACGCATATCCTGCTGCAGCTCACCTGTGTATTTGTTTGCACAAACCACTGAGTTTGAATGTTCTCAGTGATTGCAATTGTAGCCTCTAAAGCAGGGTGGCCCACCAACCTTTTTGTTCCGGCCCCTGGCGGTGTTGTGTGACATCTCGTGGCGTTGTACTTTCTGGCAGTGTCACGCGCTGCTGTGAGATGTTGCGCGCTGCCTCCAGAGAGTACAATGCCATGAGATCTCGATGTCATGTGCTACCACGAGATCTGTGTAGTCGGGCAGCAGCGCTCCGAAAGGCGGGAAAGGGATAGTGTGGTCTTGGTGCATTGCTCATCATTGATTGATTCTTTTAATCGTAAAATAGTAGTAGTTGTAGAAGTGAATTTACTGCAGTTTTTATATTGCTGATATCTAGCAACATAAAAATGGTTGTGCCTAGTATTTCGATTTATGGTATGTTTGGCCCACTTGAAGTACATTTAATTCAAATCTGGCCCGCCATAGCAACTGAGTTTGACACCCCTGCTCTAAAGCCATATGCATAACTCTGGCACTTACTAAGAGGAAAATGTAATGTTTTCCTCTCCATTCCTGCAACAGTGTAGCCAATGTTCCTAATGGAGTGCTGGGAGTCATAATGACAATAGCAACAGATCACACTCCTCAGTACTTTATGATTTTAAGAAAAAAGAGAATCTAATACTCATAAGAGGTTCCGGATTTACAACACTGGAGACAGAAATCCTCCAGTTATCTACAAAATAGTCACCACAAGGGTAGTGGGAGTATGAGCTCATTCATGCTGTCCCTTAAGTCTGTTTTGTAGGGGATCATTCCTACATCTAAGAAGGTGGTTCGCACTCCATGCTTTATTCAGCCTTTGGCCTCTTCGCTCTCTGTCGGCAAGGGGGCAAATTAGTGACAAAAGTAATGTGGACATTTGTCCATGAGGAACTAGAGTGAGCCCACCAATTTCAGAGAATTACAGCTCTCAATTCCTACTGACCTAACCCAATTTTGCAACAGCGAACTTGAGTTGAAGGGCTCCATATCCCACTTCCAAATCCCCAGTCATCCAGCCCTTCACTGCCTCTAACTTCATTACACAGTAATGGTATGTATTTAGAAATTTCCTCAAAATAATTCAGTAGTGCACTGCAACATGTAAGTGGGCTTCTGTTTAATCTTAAACCAGTTTATCCAAAACAGAACTCAATGGCTAATTGCAGAAAACTGGCTTTTTCATGGCTGTATGGATACAATTTGAGCATCTTAAAGTCTCACTGAAATTTCACATAGCAACACAATGCTAAAAAAGCTAATTAGAATTATAAGCCTTCAAATGCCCTATGACACACATTGCTCTCTAGTCATAAATCAGAAAAAATATGTTAAATAATGTTCAAAGGGAAAAATAGCTGAAGTACAGCTTTGAGCAACAGATTGTAATCATAAAGCTAAGTTTCAAGACCTAATTCCATCTTGCCATAAAGAAAGGTGTGGGCCTGAAACCTGATAGCAGTCATCTCCAGTTGAGAATCTATGAACTAGAAAAATATATATTTGGAACTCATTGTTCAGATGTGAGGACCTAAGTTTACTAAAAGAGGTGCTTTTAGGAGCTCTGTGTTCTATTCCTTGTCCTGCTGAAGACTTGTGTAACATTGGCAAAGTAACTGAACATCTATCTCTTGCATTGGTTTCACCATCTGAAAATGGGGACAAAGACTCTTGTGCAGCGCTTGGAGATCTATGAACAAAGAGTGTTTATAATTATTATGTATCGAAATAAATGTTTTGCTCCCTAAGTTCTAAAATGAGCAAAATGTATTACTGATTCTAAAACAAAGTACCATTAAAGGGGAGGAAATGGAATGGTGTGGGGCTGATCTGTCTAAAGTTCAGAGTGGACATTCAAAATATGTCTATCAGTGTCTTGAATAACCTTTTGCATACTGCACTCTGGCACCATTATTGCAAAATGTAACCCTGTTAACTTTGAGTGCAATGTACATATCTCTTCCCTTTCACTGATTTTCTGCAGAACTGTCCATCCAAATGAATGGGGTAGCAGAGTTAACAGGCACTCTGGTCTCACTGGATAGGTTTACTTCTTGATATGCCACCCAATATGTTTTTAAAGACAAGGAATTTTATTTTTCTGTTTTTCAAAAGTAATTTGATGTATTGATGTTTAAATAAATACAAGGCAGAAAGTGTTTTAGAGGGCTCACACTGGGCTAGATGTATCCTTCTCTTGACTTACATCGTCAACTAACACACAAGGTGACACAGAAGAGTAAATTATACCTTTGCCACAGAGAGCAGTGACTATGTTGCTGCAACTGTCATCTCCCAGTGTACAGTGTACTTTACTTTGTCAGTGACATAGGACTTGGCTTGTAGTAACTGTTAGGGAGTCAATTTTCCCCAAATACTGGAAATCTGGATTAAATAAAGCACCCTAATAACTGAACTAAGATTACTTTATGAACTGCAGATTAGTACTGTAAAAGAGGCAGGACATTCAGCCTTACTCCCCAATGTCAGGGATCTATTTCAAAGCAATGGTTGGAAACCTCAGCTAGAATTGGCTAAATGGACATGTGTTGATTGGTCATGCCATGTAATCCCACAGTACATATTGGTGGGATGCCAACAGGATTTTCTACATTACGGGAGCTAGAGTGGCCCTGTGGTGCCATAGCTATTCCACTCTAACCCGGTGGTGCAGAGGCGGACTACAGTGACAGAAGAGGTTTTTTTGCATCACCGTAGAAACTTCATCTCCCCGAGCAACAGTAGCTAGGCCACTGGAAGCATAGTTAGGGTATAGCTATGGTGCTCTAGGGTGTGACTTTTTCACATACCTGAACACCATAGTTGTCAAACTGATTTTTAAGTGTAGACCAGGCTTTCGTCCTGCTAGACAATCAGCTTCCAAATTCCCCACTCTCCCCCTCAAAAACAGACATGGAGGCATGAATTTAGTGCACATTCAAATAAATGCAGCTCTGTGTGTGTGTCTGGATATGTACCCATTTAATACACTTCAAATGTACAATCATTTAAATTTAAAACTGTCTATTTAGAAGGGAGTTGAGGGGGAAATGTCTTCTTTAGATACAGATCAGCATAAGCTATGTCAATAATCCTGTAGATAATCTAGTACCATCCCCAATTACTCCATGTGTTGTAAGGAATATTTGAATTGAATCCCAAACAGGCAGCATAGATGTACTCAGACAATTGTGAACATGGTTTAGCTTAATGTGGCTTTGTGTTTTAAGCAAAGTGGTTTCTGAAGAATGGTTTGAATTTTTGCCATATGTGTAAAGAGATTGTTTGTTGCTGGTAGGGTTGCCGAACTGGCCTGCAGACAAATGTTAGATGTGAACACAAACTGACTGTCAACTTATTGATTCCAGCTTTATGAGAATTCCAACAGAGCATCCCATTTATCTGCAAATTTCTACATGTAAAACACTAAGGGAAGGAACCAAGAGGTCTATCATTAGCAGCAGAAAGTTGTGCATTACACTTCCTCATAGCCAGAATGACTGCAGTTTTGGGACATCTTCTGCTTCCTTTTTTTCTCCCCAACCTTTAAACACTGATCCCTTGTCAAAACTATAGTAGGAGATGGAGCTGTACCAGTTTAGTGATACTGATGTAGCTGTAGTGTAAGCACATTGCACTGATACATTAACAAGTGACTAGCACCATTAGGGGTTTGCATCAGCTTTGATACATCGGTGTAAAAAGGTTCCTAGTACAGAAAAAGGCTTGCATTTATGTGCTGGTCACCTAGAGGTAGTAGTACTGATTTATCATATACATGTTGAAGGACAGATTCATACAAAAATCTCAGGATAGCTAAGTTTCCAATAAATTAACTTGTAGTGCTTGCAAAAATATGTGCAGAGAAAAAAAACGCTACTTATCACATGGACTTAAACTCTACAAATAAAAATAACTATCCATATGTATAACCAGTTACGTACAATTTTTAATTCTCTCTATACTTTTGTCTGCATTGAAATGTGCTGAGTTGACAGTGATGGAAAAAAAGAGTACTTTATTTAGCCATAGAAGAGGCATAAACCAGGTTGCAAGAAAGCAGGCTTCCAAACATTTCCTCATCAATCTGAGGCTGCTGAATTGCCCTGTAATGCAAATTGTGGTGATGTTTTTATGTTATCTCTTGTCCATTGGGAATTACAAAGAGAGAATCCTGAACTAATGTCACATAGGCTGCCCAACATCTCTCAGGGGACAGTGACTTCCAATTTTACTGACCTGAGCTTGATGTTCATTTTGTTTTTGAAAGTAAAATCTCATTTAAATACAGATCTCATTCATGGGCATAAATAGAAGTGGAGAGAAAAGTGGGGAGACCCACTATTTGCAACAGCTAGTACAAGGCTGTACAAAACATTGCAAAATATGCAAAAAGGAACAATCCTGCACTGGCAAGAGGATGAACTAGGTGATTTAAAAGGTCATGTATTTCATGAACATGTGAAGGACTGGAAATAATGCCCCATGGTAGCATAGCTCTGACTGCACTATTAAAGAAATGAATCTTGGTCTGTTTTCATAAGGCCCATCAGTGCTTTATCAGCACTTCAAACTAGACTAAGTAAAGAAGGATTGTAAGGAAAACATTCACTTTAAGCCCCGGAGCTGGAAATCAGAACCCCTGGCTCTGCCTCGATTCACTGTGTAACATTGGCCAAGTCTATGTTTATTCACTTGTACCATGGGAATAATTACCCACTTCACTGGAGTTTTCTGTTTCTTTGAAAGCACTAAGTGAAAAGCTCAATATAAACCTATTTTATTCAATATATTACTTTTTTTGTCAGTCACTCATTAATATGGTAGTTGTCATGGTCATGAATATGAAAAAAAATGTTTAATGTAAGGTGTGTGTGTGTAATGTAAACACACTACTGCATATCACTCCACTTGTATCATTGCTTTTAATGTCTGGCAGCTGCTGGGTTTTTTAACATTCACTGAGCCAGGGCCATTGGCTAGACCTGAATACTGCAAGCTGATTGCTACCTCTGAATCTGCTCTATTTTATAATTCAACTGCCTTTGATGTAAAAAAATTGCATTCACTGAGATCAGGATGTCCTGCACACTTTGAATCCAAACTTTGAAGCACAGACCCATCTCCAACAGAACTCTGATCTGTATGAGCAAGCCATCTTTGTATAGATAAAGTGGGTTTTCAGACATACATTTGCTCAATTTACACATGCAAATGGCATTTGTGTAGCAAACATACAAGTGCCTAAAGATTGGTATCCAAAATTAGAAACTGAATCAAGGCCACTTTGAAAATTTGGTCTATTATGATAAAATAGAAGGTTTAATTTAAACCGTCAAATGCAAGTCAGGTAAAGGCTTCCATCCTGCTGTCTCTTCTGCTTAGACCTATATCGAGTGTCAGTGATCACTATGTACTTTTGTACGTATGCTGTATGTTTATTTTATGGATTCATTGACTTATAAAATACTCAGCTCTAGGTGCACTATCTGGAATGATGTATAATTTTTAAGCAAAAACTATATTAAAAAAAAGGCTGGGCCCCATACCAAGAATAAATAGCCATTCCTTCAAATAATACTAGACAAAAGAAAACCATCAGAGCTTTCATTCAGAGACATCTTTTCTTTATTAGGTGATATTAGAATCTTTTTTCCCCTTTAGTTTGAATGAAGCGTGGTCTGGAGGAGCAAGCACAAGGGTAAGAGGAGGTCCTCAAGTCTAATCCTGGCTCTACAAGCAATTCAGTGTGTGTCTTTGGACAAGTTACTTCACCACTCCCCATTTGTAAAATTGGATTAAAAATTCTTACCCGCCTATTTCATTTGGGTGTAGTGAACTTTAGTTAGTTAATTTCACTACAGTACTTTGCAAAACTAACGAAAGAGAAACTATTCACAAAACTTCATATTAACGGTTTTTAACATGTAAAATTCAAAATAAAATGCATAGAAAAACTAAACAAAAAAGAGAAAGAAAATGGAAAAAAGGCTAAAGAAGAGTCACAGAAAAAAACTGAAGACCAAACGGTCATAGATATATAAACACTAATCAAGCCTTGAAGACTCTGGTAACGTGCTTAGAGGAGTTCTGTAGCTGAGGTTGCTGAAGTCAGGAAAGTCAGATGTTCTTTCCTCCCACCAGAATTAAATGTAGCCTCCAATGAGGAAAGGGTAATGAAATGGCATTTGCCTTGTTACCCTAGAAGGTCAAGGGGAAGATACAGTTCTTGAAGTATATCAGGCCTAGATTACTAAAGATTTTATATACAAAACCAACATTAAGTTGCTGTACAGGCAAAACCAAGTATGTCACTTACTTTTCATCCTCCCCCCATGTTGTAATTGTCTGAAGTCTGGCAGTCAGATTTATTTGAACTGTGTCCCCTCAACCTTGCAGTATTTTTCTTAAAATCGGTACTCCATCAAAAATGAATAGATTGCCAAACCCAGATCTGGACTTTGAAACTACGAACAGTCAAAGACTCCTTTATTTGACCTTGGGCAAGCCACTTGATCTCTCTGTACCTCAATACTCCATCTGTAAAAAAACTAGAATACTCTTCTTTCTCCCACCCTGTCTATTTAGTTATACGTTTTTCCGGACATGGACAGTTTATTCTACATGTATGTACAGTGCTTAGCACAATGCTCTCTTTTGGAGCCTTTAAGTACAATTATAATAAATATCAATAAGTCTTCCTGTCACCTCCAAAACCATTATGGCCTTGCTAATGGTTGACTGCTATGTAGCATGTTTTTCTGCTCTTTAATTCTATTGTTTTGACTGCCAATGGTGTGCTTAGAATAAGAAAGAGATTCTGTTCCAAGAATTACAATCTAGTGGTGAATATTCACAGTGTGACAATAGAAATACAGAGACTTGATGTGCACCACCAGCAAACTGGCTTTAATCCAGAGCCAGTCTTGGTCTGATCTCTCCTCCCTTCTGTTCCTCTTATATCCAACTTTCTTAAAGTTCAATTGTCCATGTCTCCCTTGTGCTTATCTCAAATATCCTTTTCTTTGCTGGGAATTTCACTGCCTTTCCCACCATTATTTTTTGTCTGATGAAACTCATCCAGTTTTATTTCAGAAAGCCAGATGCAGACGTTTAAGGACTGAATACTAAATGGTTTCATTATTTTTTTCATCCAAACCACCATATAGACCACCTGAAAAGGCATAAAGTTTTTCCTTTGCTCCATGGAATCCTTGGCAATACCAAGCAACATATTTACACAGAGGAATAAATTCATCTACTTTTACCTTGGTGTCTCATTTAATAGAAGTCCAGCTCATTACTGACTCACAAGCAGTTATGCCTGAATAGGACACCAGGGTCTTCTCTTCCCTAGAGGCACGCATTAGGTGCTGTGTCCTTCCCTCCCTTCCTCCTTGCAAAACATAGAAAGACATGACTACACCGAGTTAAGAACATGAGAGAAAAAACAGTGTTTGGAGAAGAACGCCAGTGTTTGCATCTATTGGTCCCTTCTGGTTTCAATATAGTGATATTACTAAGTTTTCAGTGTAACACTTTCTTCCTCTCCTCTTTTGACCAGTAGTGGTAAAAGCCGGGCAGCTATTAGCATAAAAACCATAACTGCATACACCTATGTGGGAACAAATATAGAACCCACATAATAATTACATCTGGCACTGTAACAGTTCCTTGCTACCCTGTGGTTGTCACAAGACGAGGAGGCTTTAAGAAAGAGGCTAGTTTAGTGTTAAAGTAATAATGCAGGGGAGGCCTGAAGGGGGGGGGGGGAGGGTTTGCAGATGAGGGGATCAGACAAACTGGTTTTGTGGGTGCCCTCTAATAGGTGGCAGGTGGGCACTGGGCTTATAAAGCCTCATTCCTGCAGCTGAGGGGCAGAGAAGTCCGCTTTCCAGCTGGAAACGGCATGGCCAGCGCCAGGCTGCTTGAGAGCCACCAGTGGAGCCTTGCGGGTGGACCGTACAAAGCCTGGCCCCTTCCCGGCCGGGAGCGCGGGTAGCCAGCCAGCCAGCAGCCAGTTTGGGCCCGGGAAGCGGTAGGAGGCCGCAGCCGTTCGCCTGTGTGTCCTTGAAGGGGATTGCGTGAGGCTGGGGGCGGGCAGCGCTCGGGTTTCCAATCACAACAGGGTAACCGGAGGAGCCGGCGCGGAGCAGGATCCGCCCCTTCCCTCGCCTGCGGCCGGCCGGCTCCGACTTGTCTGTGCTCCGTCCGCCCTGCCGCACGACAGACTGCCGCTGCCTGCGCCAGCCCGGCCTCCATCCATCCTCATCCCGCCCGCTGCCGAGCGTCCCCGCGCAGGTGGGCATGGCGCTGCGCGGCGCGCTGCGGAGGGGCTTTAACGCAAGGGGCCACCCCCCTTTCATGGGGTGGGCCTCGCGCAGGGCACGCTCCCCCCGCCTTGCATTGCTGCCCTGCCTCCCCTGCCCCGGGTAGCCGGGGGGGCAGGGACCCCGCCTGGGGGGCGCGCCTGTGCCCTGCGGCCCTTCAGAGGGCCGTGGGGTGCAGGCAAGCGTCGCTGCCCGCCGCGTGGCACAAGGCGCGGCGAGCCTCGAGCCCTTGGGCAAGGGCGCGGCCTCTTTGCCCTTGCCCGCCGCGGGAGGGAGGCGGGATCGCTCGTCCGGTCGCGGGGCAGCGGCCCCATCCCAGGGGTGGGGGAGGGCAGTGAAAAGACCCCCCGCGGGGGGCGCGCGGGGGCTGGGGACCGGACGCGCGTGCCCGCGAAGCGCCGGCCCGAGAGCTGCCTGGGCCGCCCCACTCGGCCAGCGGGGGCGCGCGCTCCGGGGATGTGGGGGCGGCAGGGCCCTGCGCCTCGTGCTGGTCCGCGGTGGCAGCGGCTTGAGTGCGAGGGGCGACCTGCCCGGCGACCCTTCGGGAGCGGGGCCCCGCGCAGGCGGCGTCGGACAGTTACCCCCCGGGCCGGGCGCGGCCGGCACGTCCCGCTGCTCCTTGACGCACGCCGCGCGCCGCCTGCGGGCCCCGGCAGCAGCGTGCATGAGTCGGGGGCGGCGGCCGCTTCCCCCAGTCGTTCCTGACTGGCCCGGCGGCGGCCGAAACCGTGTGCCCCAGCCCGCAGCCCGAGTGACTGCCGCCACCTCCCCTCGGCTCGGGCTCGGGCTGAAGGGCCGTGTAGATGGCGCACCCTGGGCATTAACTCCGGGTGCTGTTCAAGCACGCAGACCCTGCCTCGAGGGGCCTGCCCTCTGTGCTGCTACCAGGGAGCGCACAGCTGCACGGAACGCCGAGTTCGGAAACGCTAGGAGCCTGCGAAACTAAGACTGGCCGTGCGACTTTAATCCAGCTCCCTTGTCCTATGCGGTATGAGACAGCCCTTAATCACATGGCTACATGCTCTTTCCCCAGGACTCCTGAACAGGGAGCTGCTCAGTGCTTCACCTCTTCATGCACTGCGGGGCCTTATTTACTGCGTTTCATCCAAATCCTGTGCTGAACGCAACATTAATCTCCTGCCTAGTGTTTCCATGGTGCTCTCCCCATAGAGTCAGAGTGGTACACAAACATTCATGTCTTTTATCTTTACAACAGCCTTGTGAGATTTGCTGGCGTTATTACCCTCATTTTACAGCTGGGGAACTGAGGCATAAACAGGTTAAGGCCAACATTGTCAAAAGTGCTCACTAATTTTGGGTGTCCATCGTGAGATTCCTAGGGCCTAATATTTAAAAAAAAAAAATATATTTTTTTAAGAGTATTTGGTATTTTTATTGCGCTTATGTTCCAAACAGCCAAGTTTACTTGCAGTTGTGAATGTTCAGCCTTTCTGCAAATCTGGGACCATGTCTCATGTTGGCTGGGCAGAAAATGGGGACCATGAATTTAGTGACCACCTGTGAAAATGTTAGTTTAAGCAACTTGCCCAGCATCACACAGGCGCTCTGTGGCAAAGGTAGGTATAGAATTTAGTTTTCCAGGGCAGCCTTAAGATGTCTTAAGCAGGAGGCCATCCTTTCTCTTCCAGTAATCTCCTGATTCAATACACACCTTTCAATTTCTGCAACATATGAAGCAACTCTATTTCTGAATCTTTTTATCTGGTTTTATTTCCCCTCTCTGGTTCACAGTATGCCTTAGGAAGTACTTCCTTGAACATTGTATATTGAGAATTCTAGGAGGGTGCTGAAGCATTGGAATGGGTTACCTAAGGAGGTGGTGGCATCTCCATCCTTAGAGGTTTTTAAGCTGCGACTTGACAAAACCCTCACCAGGATGATTTACTGAGGATAGTCCTGCTTTGATCAGGGGATTGGACTAGGTAACCTCCTGAGGTCCCTTCCAACTCTAATATTCTATAGATGGAGAAATGATGCAGGAGTTCTTGCCTTTAGTGCATCAGTGGATTTTAAGACTGTTTTGCTCTTGACTTGCATGTGGATCAAGAGAAATACATGAGCATTGGGAAAAATTTTCCAAAGCAACTGCTAATTTTTGGGTCCCAAAATCTTTTGGGTGATCACAAATTTTGACTTGTTTCCATGGACTGGCAAAGTCATACACACAGGTCGCACAGATAGCTAACTGCTCAACTAGCAATTACAAATTCTGGCTCCAGTCCCCTGTTGTCGTCATGTGAACTTCATGTTTGCAAATATATATTGGAGTATGTGTGTCCAAAACATAGGCACCTAATTTAGGGGCCGTTTAAATATTTGGTCTGGGAAGGGAAGAAAGGGAGAGGATTAGAGGGTAAAAGACAGAGCTCAGTGGTACTATTGCATAATCTATGGGTTGAGCAATAGGGGTCTCTGAAGCCAAATAAAAATGAATGCCATGTTAGCTCAGTTCTGCACAGTTTATTACACACAAATGTACTGGAATATTAACATTTTTATTTAAGTCACAGATGCAAAAAAGACTTGCCATGTATGTGCAATGAAGGGGGCAGCGGGGAGACACTTAAGTAAGCGACACTACTTATTACGTGCCTTCCATACAGAAGGCTTTAAAGGATTTACAAACTTATAAATATTCCTTAACCCACCACTGAAATGCAACTATCATGCAGCAGCTTTCTAACATCTCACAGCAACAGTGCATACAGAGAGGAAAAAGAACATTGTATCCCAAATGAAATTGAAGTGGGGAATTTTAGGCGGGTGGAGTGTAACTATTTGAAATGGAATTGGACCATGCTGACAACGCTAGTGTGTCTGCCCATAGTGTGTTATATAAACTAGCGTTTTCAGTAACTTGGAGATGTATATCTGTATATGGACTTATATTTGTAAACTTCAGTGTTGGAACTAAAATAGCTATCTTTTTAATATGAAGGATTTGGGAAATATGATTGGATTTAATTTACAGGGTTTGTGTGTGTCTCTCTTCTTGCAGAATACAATGGCTACTTTACAAGATAAGCTGATCACCCTAATTGCAGCAGAATCCACCACCCCGAACAATAAGATCACCGTAGTAGGAGTTGGCCAAGTTGGTATGGCCTGTGCCATCAGCATTCTTGGAAAGGTACAGTTCAAGATCAATATGGTGCTAAAGTGATCTTAATTTTAATATGCTACAAAATCTGATTGACTTCTTTGTGTGAAGATGGAGATAAATATGACAGACTGATGTAAAAACAGTAGGATTAATTTTGTGCATTTCTCCTAAATGACCAGATAACCCCTGTGTTTCAAGTGAAGCTCATCTTTTCATTGTGTGTGTGCCCAGTTTCTTGCCTCTTATCACTCTTATAGTTCAGGAAAAGGTCTGATTGTCCTTTTCCAAAGTTGCCTACATTGCAGGCAGCAGCCATGTTGGCTTTGTGTACTATGGGGCTGCAACCCCTTGCCAAACTTTTTTTTGCTGTTGATTCTTCCTGGGATCCAGTCATTTGGGAAATGAGTCCAGTGTCCAGTACTTGATAGCAGGGCCATCAGAATGGGGAAAGAACTGGAGACAGGCCAGAAATCACTGTCAAATATTGGGTGGACACTAAAAGCATACACACTCCACTACTACCTTCTTGATTCATCCAGGGCCTGATTCAAGTCCCAAAATGAAAAGATTTCCATTGACTTCAGTAGGCTTTGGATTAAGCTCTTACTGCCTAGCTGTGTAACTTTCACTGTAGAATTTTTAAAGTAGCTAAAATTTAGTGCCAAATTTTCAGATCATGATTCTGGTTTCATGTTGCCTGTATTCAGGCAGATCTCCCAATGAAATCTTTCAGAGATTTGCCTGTTTGAAGGACTGACTTAAAAACTCAGTAAGGATCTCAGAATTTGAGCGAGAGAGAGAGTGTGTGTGTATGTGTTGTGGGCAAAAGTCTGTAGTAGCGTTTCCTTTTTTCTTTCTTTATATTTGAAAAATCAATTAGGAACTAAGGGCCAGATTTTAAAAGATATTTTGGCACCTAAAGATGCAGGTAGGCACCCAGTGGGATTTTCAAAGCGTTGATTTCAGTAGGAGTTAGGTACCTATATGATTTTGAAAATCTCACTAAATGCCTATCTGCAGCTTAAAGCAACTAGATCTTTAAATTAATTTGGCTCTAAAGTCACTTGTAGAAAAAAAATTAAATGTGCTTGCGTGCCATTGGAAGTCAGTGGGGATGGATTTAAGCATATGTTTTAAGTCATTTCCTGATCAGGGTCTTAGTTATTGAGGCTTAGACTTTGAAAGGTATATAGGTTCCCAAAGATGCAGACAGGTGCTTAGGCACTTTTGAAAATCCCCCTAAATACCTTCAAATAGCTGTCCTGAAGAACCTGATCCTGCAAATTGCTCTCTATAGGTAGTTTCTGCATAGAAAGCTTACAGGATCAGGGCCCAACGCCATGCACATACCACTAAACCTTTAGAATGTATTTAAGGGGACACCAAACTAACTTGAAAAGTTAATAATTAGCAGTGACTTAGCCATAGGCTAATACAATATTACAGTAAAACGTAAATCAAACTCCAGAATTTTACGTATCTTAAATACACAGCAATGCAAATTAAAAAGAATATAAACCAATTGAAGCATATAATTGCCTTGCCAATTTCCTTTTCTTTATTTTAGCTGCTGACCACACAAATACATTGTCAGTTCTTAATAAATATTCTGTTTTCTGAGAGATTGTAGAAAAAGGCATCTGGGACAAAAACAAGGAAACATTTTGACCTCCAGGGCAATACAAATTACAATATAATAAATAAAGGGGTAAGTCTTCCACCTGTCCAGAGCCACATGGATAAAGATGATTACATTTCTCAGTGCCAATATATCCACCTTCTGAGTCTGCATAGATTGAAAATGGAGAGCTGTAAAGCCCTCCTAACTTGCCATTGGACAAACTGTCTAAATATGTGGCATACCCATGAGACATTTTAACAAGGGGAAACCAAGGTGACATCTTTGTAATGGAAACAACTGCAGTGTTTATTAATATCCTCTAATCTCAATTTGATTAGGGATTTCACATTTTTAAAAATTATTTCCAATTCTGAGAGGCCTAAAGAATGCAAATAATTTTGAATATACTCTAACTGAGGATATTTACATGTAAAAGTCTAAATGAGCTGTTCCTGTTAGCATAACCTTGGCAAATGCTGTGGGTGCATACTATAAAAGTGTAATATTAATTTTTGGCTTTTGTATCAGCTCTAAGAAGAGTTAGTCAGTCTCCCATTATGCCTCTGGCATTTAGGACAGTGACGAAGGTACTCTAAGAAGAGTAGTTCTTGGGAAACCAAGAATCTTCCTAAGAAAATGTTTTGGATCACTTCCAGTCCAGTGGTATCATCCCATCCCCATATTTCTGCACTGTACAAAATTTGGATGTACAGCTGGCCTCAAACACTAAAGGCTGATGCAGATAAGCTCCCCCCTAATTCTTGGTGTAATGTAACACAGCTTGAGTTGAATTTGTGTTCTTCTCTTGTTATCTGAATGTGTTTTATCTCACAAGCCGTTTCGTGAGAACCAGATACCCAGGTTGGGGAAAACTAACTTGTTGACTGTATTGCCCATCAATCTTCCATTTATGCAACCTCCATCTTTGACTAAAATCAATTTTAGTTTTGGAGTAATTTAGTGAAAGTCCCCTCCTGCTGACAGTATAAACCAAATGCATTTAATATACGCTTTAGTCCCACTGATGTTTGTTTATAATAGACCCATATCATCTGCAGATAAGAAAATGGTAGTAAGCCATGGTTTTTGAGGGGGGGAATACTGATCCACTTTCTGTTGACTTTAAAACAAAAAATCTAAGAAAACATTGTTTCTGATACAATGCTCTTAAAATAGTATGTCATGAGGTATTTTAAAAAAAATTAATTTAACACTGTTCAAGTATTTTTCTCCTGCCCTGTAGACCTTTAGTAGATGCCTTCTCAGCAAAGGAGGAACTGACGGACCATGCAAGGGAAGCAGTGAAACTAATTATACAGAGATGTCATAAATAAAATAAAAAAGTTTAGTTATTTTGCATGTTACAAATAGCTATAAAAAGTCAGTTAGATAATATGGAAGTGTGAAACGTCATAATGATTCATTAGTTCACCATGAATATCCTCAGGATGTCTCTTTTTAAAAAAAAAAGCACATTGTGATTGCCTTTCTTGGTCTGAACTCAGTAGCTTTCCTGCTGAAAAGCAATGAAATCTGTAAAACTGGCAGAGTGGGAATGCAGTGATGGTGACTGTTAACCTCTTTATTAAAGAAGGATGGATACTGGTTTATAGTCCTAAAGAGCTCTTTGCAGGGTTGAATTCTGCCCTCATAATTACAGGCATGCACCTCCCACTGAAGTCAACGTGAATTGTATGTCATAACAAGTGGTACAAATTGGCCCATAATTGTAAGCCAGTTCATAGCAGCATGGATTTAGTCCCTTTCATTGGGCTTCCACTCTGTCAGTGGCACAGATGACATCATTTTCCTTCAAGATGGCTGCCTCCTGCATCTCTGCTCAGAATTGGCATCTCTTCCTTACAAATTCCAGTTGGAATTAAAAACATGTTTGTAACAAACTGTGGGCGTTTAGTCATCTTGTTAATTCTGCTTTGCTTTATGAACTCTTAGACTGTTGGACTCAGCAAAATGGATGCTGCCTTCAATTAAGCAGTAGTCTAAATCTTGCACTTACCCAGTATTGTCTTAAAATCAGATGTACGGGCAATGAGTTTTAGATTGTTTTTAGCTGTATCAAATTCACCAGTTTGTGAAATTATTAAAGTTATAGCTTAGAGTTCAATTTTTCTGGGGTAGCATGTCATTTAAAATACATGGGAGTGATGTAAGTTTTATTCTTGAAGCGGGTTTTTCGCCTCTGCTGCAAATTAGAAATAAGAAGTCCTTGAGAGCTCTGGGCTCTTTCAGAAGAACTTGAAATACTTTTGCCACAGTATTAAGGTGAGCTATATCTTTTGTAAAAGCAGTTACGCTGTATCCGGGTCTTATCTTGTAAGCTTTATTCATCTGAGTGGTACCATTGAGCCATATTCCTCTCTAGAATGCTCCAGTATAAATCCAGCAAAGCCATTGGAGTTATTCCAGTTACACTCTGGTTTCATGAGAGAATTTGGCTCTAAACTTCATTGGGACTACGCAGATAAATATGGGTCACTAAATCAGATACCTAGATCTTTAAAAGAACAGACGTAGATTTTATAGGCCTAATTCTTATTTTACTCACTTTTAAGCAAATATAATACTGCTGACTTCAGTGGTGTTAATTCTTGTTCATTCATACAAATGAGGTCAGAATCTGGCCCTGTAAGTAATTTTTAAAATAAAACAAAACTTGAATACAAGCCGTGGGAATTTTTTTGCAACAGTTGGTGACGTTGGCTCTGGTAAGAAGTTGCTCTGACAGCAATAAAAAATTGCTTTGTCATAAACATGACTTTAAAATATGTACTTGTAAATTTACATCTACACACATGCTATGTTACTGATTTTGAGATACCTTTTAAAAATATAGATATCATCATGTGTTGTGTGTGTGCTTAAACTCTTTATTTTCAAAGCACTTTGCAAACACTAACCAATCAAGCCTCATAATGACACAGGGACCTATTATCAATTTTGTAGAGGAGCAAACAATGCAGAGATGCTTGTTCAAGGGTAGACACTTCAGAGGCACCTAAGTGACTTAGATACTCATTTTTAAATGGGCTTAGGCACATAGGGCAGTAGTAGAGTCTTGAACTGTGTTTCGATGTTCTTTATTGGCATGACAAGTGATGCCAAAGTTTCAAAACCAAACCAAATAAACCCAAACCACCATTTCCACATTCCAGTGAATTTGTCAAAGGATAGATTAAATATTAAAAGCATGTGATATTTTAGTCACTGGAGTAGAAAGTGTCTTATCTCCAAGTCCCTCTGCTGGACAACTATCAAAAGTGACTGAGTTTCAGTTTAACAAATTGACACTGTTTTAGCAGTCCTGGTGGGGGGAGAATTAGGAAAGGTTCTGATTTTTAGAGCTGGTCATAATATTGTGAATGTTTTTTGTGGACACTTTGACCATGTACTTTTTTAATTCAAACTTTGATTAAACTGGTTGAAGCAGTTTTCTGTCACTGAATGTTAATGTGAGCTTTTCATTTTAAAAAGGGGGAAATATTTGAAATACTGTCTTGCGTGGATGCAGAGCAGACACTTTTACAACTAGTACAGAGAGTTCAGCCTATTTTTCTAAGTAATTAGCTAAATCATGAAGTGCCTTAATGACAATGGGGAAGCGCCACAGTAAGGATTTGTCTTTTTTCAGTCTGAACAGAGAGTGGGGAAATATAACTTGAATAGTAAACTCTTACTGTGCTTTAATAAGGGTTATAAAACTTTTGCTACTGGAGTGTGTTGTACTGTATTTTAATTCTAGTATGTGTCTCTACAATCACCATCTGAACTGTACTATGCTCCCGTTTTTGCTCTAGTGAATCAGAAGAGATGCGTTTACAGAGTATATTAATGTCACGCTCTGGTAAGAGCTCCATATGAAATGTAACAATGTAGTTTAACTCAACAGAGGTAGCTTTGAAAAATAGTAAAATAATATTACATAGTGTGCACTTTGTATGATGTCAATACTGTATTCCTCTCTTTCCTCCCCCTTGTCCCCGCACCACCATCACCACTACATAGGGTCTTTGTGATGAGCTTGCTCTAGTTGATGTTTTGGAAGATAAACTAAAAGGAGAAATGATGGATCTGCAACATGGGAGCTTGTTCCTCCAAACTCATAAGATTGTGGCAGACAAAGGTAAACTTCGATCTTTCTTTTAAAATACAAATATACTATAAATTAACACAATTATGGGAACCCACACAGGGTCTTGCATTATGATAACAAACAGAGCTTGATGCCACCTGTGAAAGTTGAGGCTTAGGTTAAGACTTAAAGGAAAGCAGCAGGTAACATTTTTAAACAAACTTGGGGAGTTCAGCTAAAATTGGAACTGGTTTGATTTTGGGGGGGGGAAAAAATCTAAATTCTTGTAGATCCCTTTTACCCACCACTAATTAACACTTTGAACTTTCAGTCTGCAGTGTATTTCAACAACGGTTAATAAAACGAATATTAGTGAAACGTCGCACCCCGGGAGATAGAGAAAATACCCAGTTTTGTAGTTGAGGAAGCTGAGGTACAGAGAGGCTAAATGGCTTATCCAAGGCTACAGAACAAATCAGTTGCAAAGTTGAGAACAGAACCCTAAATCCCTATGTCCCGATCTGAAGACAACAGCATCCTCCCGGAAGAGATGGTATGGATCTATTGAGATTGAACATTTTTTCATTTCTGGCCTAAGTCTTGTACACACATGGAGCTAGTTAGGGTGGTCTGTAGTTATACATAGCTCTTGACATTGACTTTATTGAACTCTGTTCTGTATTTTTCCCTCCTCTCCTGTAGATTACGCTGTCACTGCTAATTCTAAAATTGTGGTAGTAACTGCAGGAGTTCGTCAGCAAGAAGGAGAGAGTCGCCTCAACCTGGTCCAGAGGAATGTGAATGTCTTCAAATTTATTATTCCTCAGATTATAAAGTATAGTCCAAATTGCACCATACTTGTAGTTTCCAATCCAGGTAAAACAGTGGTTTAATTTATGAAATAGAATTCATGAATTTTGTATAATTGGCCTTTTATTTGATTAACTGTAAAAAATAATTTCTGCCTAGTTACTTACTTACAGTAAAAAGTATGTAGAAATGCGTGTGTCTTCTGCATAGAGTGGTCTGTGGTAATAGCTACAAGTGGTGAAATGCAAACATGACTTACATTTACTGTGGCTGCCCTGTGTACGCAGGAATTTGAACTGTTTGAAAACCATGCTTGACATTAAACATATTTCAAAGCTGTATGTATATTGGCTTAAAAGCTGCTGGTAGTTTAAGAAGCCCAGTTCAGAACCCCAGGAATGTGAAAGAGTGCAATTTCAATAATTCATTTTAGTAAACTTGTTTGTTTGTAGCTTTTATGAGCACCTAAGCATCCAGATGCAAAAATATGACTATCAATCTGAGTGACAAATCCAGTTTGAATGTACATTGACTGATCACAAAAACAATATTGAAATGTAAAGTTAAAAATTTCCTTGAATATAGCTTCAGGAAAAAATTGTGCATTGTGGAGAAACTTCAGACATCCTGGATTTCTGTTCTGCACACGCCTGAGTTTAGCTTTTACTGAGGTCAACCAGGGAAGAAAAGTTAGAATAGCAACATTTGAATAAATACATACTGGAGAGTGCATTACGATACAAAAGATTCAGTTAAACTGATTGTACATGTTCATACTATAGCTCTTGCACTGGAGGATCCAAGCTGGTCATTAATACCACTTTATAGACACCAGAAATACCTGAGAGAGAAATGGCACACTATGCTGGCTATTCTGCTGAGGTTATTATAGAAGGTGCCATCAGTTAAGAAGCGTGAGAGTAAGGCGTCATATAGCGTTCTTAAAATAACATTCGATATTCTATAGAACCAGAGATGCACCTTTTCACATGCACTGGTGTTTTTACCAGGAGATTTAAAAACACAACTACAACATCTTAATACAGATGACAGTTTCAAATTTCTGTTTATCAAATGGATTAAAAGATTAAATTGGCTCTCACTTAGGACAAAAGCAAGTGCTGGGAAAGGAGCACAGCATGTTGTTGGCTTTTTGGTGTTGTGTGTTTTTACTGTACCCTATGCTTTCTCCAAACTTGTAGAGCTCCTTCTTTCCTAATCTTCTGTGGCTGGGATTTTAGAGGAACATTAGGGTGGGTCTGGGTACCTGCTCCCCGGGGCTTAGGATGTGTATCCCTGGCATTCTGCCCCACATTTTGCATAGATGGTTCTTGGTAGGATTGGGAGTGATCTGCATGGGAGCTGTTTGTGTAGCCCTGGCAGTTCAGGATATGGGCCATCGTTTGTGCAGCAATAACTTGCACCCTGTATGTACTACAGGCATTTGGGACCTGAGTTTTGCAAGTTATGTAACTCTTGAAACAAACTATTGGCCTTTTGGAGCCCTGTCACTTGGTTCTAAGGCAGGATTTGTCATTACTATTGGATTTCTGTTACTGTTATAGTTTCTGTACCTTTCTTTCAAAACCCTTTAGATTGGTGGGTTTTTTTATTGTATTTGGCTTTTTGAACCATTCCCAAATAGCTCATTAATTTATGAGCTACCTGGAAAATATAGTAGCCCCAAGCAGTCCAGTGCTTAGAAGTCCCTGATTGCCTAATTTATCACCAAATCATGGCAGTCCTAGTCCAAAGACAGTTCTGTGCACATTTAAACTTGATTCTCAAGTGGACGGCAAGATCTGTGAACATAACAAACTGCCTGGAATATTAAACCAGCCTAACTTAGTTCCTGTGCTGAAGGGGCCCAATCTCTTTCCAGCCATCCCAAGGAGAAACCGTCCCTGGTTTTAGCATCTAGGACATGAGCTCCTAAAAAGAGGCTTTTATAATTGCAGACAGAGCCAAGTGAACCCAGCTGCACTCTCTATCCCTCTGGCTGTAAGTGGCTTCCCTGTCACAATAATATAGGTAAATCTGTATGTGGCTAAGTTAATCAGTTTTACTCACTGTCTTTATTCTCTTTCCCAGTGGATATATTGACCTATGTCACATGGAAGCTAAGTGGGCTGCCTAAACACCGTGTGATTGGAAGTGGTTGCAATCTAGATTCAGCTAGATTTCGCCATCTGATGGCTGAAAAACTCGGCATTCACCCCACCAGCTGCCATGGCTGGATTTTAGGAGAACATGGTGATTCTAGTGGTAAGGAGCACTTCTGCTGTCTTTTGGAATGAGAGAACACAGATAAATAGCCTGGAAAGTCCTGAAAGAGCTGGTACATGCTGATACTTGGTTAGCCGTTTTCTGTGTATGTGGGAGTACCAAATCTAATTTTTCAAATGATTGAAAAAAATAAAATAACTGTTCAATGTCTCTCACTTCCCCCTCTTACATAAATCACCAGAAAAGAATGCAATATTATGAATCACTAACAGCTAATTCCAGCTTTAATAAATATATAGATACAAAACCCTCTGTG
The DNA here is from genome assembly GCA_007922155.1 of Mesoclemmys tuberculata. Classification (NCBI taxonomy): domain Eukaryota; kingdom Metazoa; phylum Chordata; order Testudines; family Chelidae; genus Mesoclemmys; species Mesoclemmys tuberculata. The sequence goes on from ML675616.1 coordinate 107,368,590, forward strand.
TCCCATAACTGACTGTGATTGAGATTTTCAAAGCATCGTAGGGGATTTAGTTACATATCTTCGATTTAAAATGGAAGATATGTAGTTTAAATCCTGTTTGAAAATATCAACACTTCCTTCTGCCTGAAGCTGAACCGTAAGAGTTATTGTTCAGTTTGGCTTTGGTCACTCAATAGTTGCCTGTGTATCACAGCCTGTAATTTGCAATAACACACTTTTGAGACTGCAATATTTACTATCTGCAGGTTAACAGCAGAATTTCTGTTGTTTAATCCCCCAAAATGCTGAGAATTTCTGATCTGAGTCAAATACAAACAATATTTTGATGTATATTTCTTAATACTATTTAAAGAGAATAATAATAAAAAACAAGACCAATGTGCACTTCCATAACTGAGGGCAAAATTTGGTTGATTGTATGCAAACACTGTGATAATACTTACTGCTTCTGTGTGTGGCTGCTTTTCCTTGGCAGTATTTATCAGAGTTTCTCTGATCTTAATGGCTCAGAGGAGGAGTTCTTTCTCCTTTGCCACTGAAATTTGTGTTTATATAAGGGAATCACAGTCATGAACCCTCTTGCTTGTAGATAGATATGTTGCACTCTCTACATTCAGGAGAGTGAGTGAGGGGCTTTCTCAGAGGCAGAACCCAGTGCCTCTGTGTCGATCAGCAAGCACTTATTTCTCTCTGCTGTCACCTTGCCAATTCATCACAAAGCAGTATCTAAAATAGATACTCTTTTTGAGGTTGGACAGTTAATGTGAGGCAAATATCCATTTGACTCACTTTATCATTAATTTATTGTGTGGTGATATGATTAACTCATACGATGTGGTGTTCAATATACAATGATTATATATAAATTGTAGGATTATAGAAATATAAGACTGAGCAGTAGTTAGAAGGGATAAGTATACATTAGGCATCTAAGTAAGTAGGGTTGAAATGCTGGGCCTATAAACTGAGGTCTGTAAGACGTTAGTTCAGCCTTACTAGGCCATTAGCTTAAGAAATGCTTGACATAAGTAAGTGACGAAAGAATGTCTCAATGACACTGAACGGGGGGTGGGGAAGGATGGGAAAAGATGTGCCAATGGGCAGTATTGTGAAAAATTAGCCATAAGAGTAATTTTTTGCTTACAAAATACCTGGTAGTCACATTTTTCTAACACATGCCCTAACCACAGGACACATTGTGTGTAAATGCTAAGGATGTAGAGTCAGAATCATATTATAAAAAGAGGATGCCTAAATTGGGAAAAATGAGCTCCCTATGGGAAACTCCAGCAGGAGCCATCCTCCTATTGATGGTCAGTCCATGAGAGACTCATCAGACCCTAACACTATCTAGAAGAGTGTGAGTGTAACTCTATTTGTAACTTGTGCATAGGTCTTTACTGAATTTCTACATGCATGGGTAATCCCAACTTTAATAAAAGCTTGTAAAACAGACTAGACCTTCTGCGTGTGAATGCATGTGTGGTCACTACCCTTGGTCTTTGTGTTCCTAGAGATGCTAAATCTGAAGCAAGTAGCAGAGGTGACTTTCATTCTATTATGCTTGAAACTGTAGCCATTGTAGAGCCAAAACCATGGTGGTGTAATACCACATTACTAAATTCACTTTAAATAGAATAAAAGGCTACACTGAGGTGAGAAACTATATTCCTGATTTCAACCCAAGTAAATGTTAAGAGGAAGTTGAGTCAGAACTTTGTAATTAAAATATTGACAGATATGATGCTAATAACTCTATAGTATTCTCCCATCTCACCTATCAGAGCTCTTTGGACCCAGTACAGTGAAATAATAATAACAGATACAATACCATGTTAGCCGTTACTCTGCTTATCAAATAAAAGGCCAAAACCTGAAAAAAGTGGAGGTGGGGGAATTGTAATCATAATTGAAACTTACATGTTTTCTCTGACATACATTACAGTGGCTGTTTGGAGTGGAGTGAATGTGGCAGGTGTTTCCCTCCAGGAACTTAACCCGGCCTTGGGTACCGATGGAGACCATGAGAATTGGAAGGAAGTCCACAAGCAGGTGGTTGAAAGGTACAGTGAATGGGGAATAAGGTGGAGCGTGGCATTGCAAGTGGTTATAGCACTTTTTCCACCTTAATCACTTTCAGTAGATCCTGACTGCACATGCGTTTGGGTGTTTGCATTTGCAAATGTAAGACCTGATCTAAACACAAAGTTACACTAGTTTAAGTGAATCGGTTTAACATCATACCTTCAGTTAAACCAGGGCAATATCTGTCTAGACGGTCCCCAACTCTTACAGGGCCACATCCAGCAAGTGCTTTCTCATCCGAGTAGTCCTTACTCACTGGATTAGCCCCATTGACATCGATGGGACAGCTACTTATCTGAGTAAAGACTAATGGAGGATTTGCAAGTTCAGAGTGTGTTTATAGGGAGGCAGCATGGTCCTGTGGGAAGAGCAGAAGAAATGGAGTCAGAAAATTTGGATTCTGTGTCTGGCTCTCTTCTTGACTTCCTGTATAGAGTTGGGCAAGTCACTTATCCCCTCCCTTCTTCACTTGCCCCATTTGTAAAATGAGGATAATGCTTTTGTAAAAGGTCCAGAAATGCCACCGTAAAAGTATTGGTGTGTTCAAGATGTACATAGTCAGTGTATGGGGCTGACTTTTTAAAGCTTTATAAACGTCTTAAATATATTAGCTAGAAGTATTCCAATTCTTAGCTGCAGTGATTCCACTGATTTTAAGGGAAGAATCTGGCCAGTCACATCTTTGTGTTTTTATATTTTCTGCTTACCATCATAAAGCAGTATCCTGTTCTTATACACTACATATTCTAATGATGATATCCAGCACTAGTCTAATTGGATTTATATATTGAAAATATGGATTATGCAAACTCTGTTCTTGTCTACAAATGCTAAAATATTATTGAGTAAGGATATTAAGTTATGTAACTAAATGTATTGCTGTACTTCAAACATTCTTAAATGTTACATCAGGATTGATGTATTCAGAGAATGTTTTGAACACCACCTTAAAATAAATATAATTGTGTATTCTGCAACATTCTTTTAGCGCCTATGAAGTGATAAAACTTAAAGGATACACAAACTGGGCCATTGGCTTAAGCGTTGCTGATCTCATTGAGTCGATGCTGAAAAATCTGTGCCGGGTTCACCCAGTGTCAACCATGGTAAAGGTAAGAGACAGTTCAGTCAGCTGCTGTGGATTTATTCTGGTATGATGATCGCATGCATTATATATGCATGGAGTCTATTGAATTTGCTAAATTCTTAGTGAAGGAAGCTTTTTGTAAAATGATACTATATGAACTTGAAAAGAACTAGCGATAGTGTTAGAATGGAAATTGCTATTGTAGATTTAAGGTCCACCCGCTGAGCTGACTTCCCACATGGGGAATTGTGAAGAGAGAGTATTGCAATGCAATGCAATACAATACAATGCAAAATTGAATTTGTGGGCCAAATTTGTCTCTGATGGAATGCGGCTGAACCTGAAGGAGGATTTGCCCCAAAGGGAAAATAACCCTAGAATTCCAGTTGGGATGCCATAGCTCCTCTTTTCAACCTTTGCCATAAAGATCCTAAGTCAACATCTCTCAGGACAGCCCTGCATGTTTTTGGGGCTGCATCAGTCAGCTCTAGGACCTCTGACACATCAGAGGTGGTGGGCACTTTGAACTCGATTGCTCCTTCCATCTCAAAGCCAATCTCAGGACTGTCAGTCACTTAATGTAAGGGTTTCTATCTAGCTATATTTGCAACTGAAGGACAAATGCTATTTTCAGTCATGTTGGTGCAATCTAAAATAACCTTTTGAGGTCAATGGGTTTACTCTGGTTTTATGCCATTGTAACTAAAAGCAGATTTTGGTTTACTGTCCTGTTTGATGTACGTCTTGTTTTTGTGGCAGGGCATGTATGGCATTGAGAATGAAGTCTTCTTGAGCCTTCCTTGTGTGTTAAGTGCCTCTGGATTGACAAGTGTAATCAACCAAAAGCTGAAGGATGAAGAGGTGGCTCAACTCAAGAAGAGTGCGGATACATTGTGGAGCATCCAGAAAGATCTCAAGGATCTGTAATCTACAAATGTTAACTTCCAGCAGTAGAGAAATTGCATATTGTGTGCATATGTGGGCTTTCTAGTTACTGTCCATCTCTGGAGCTAATATTTCATTGATCTTCCAAAAGTGAAATGAGCTTTTCTCCACAGCAACTAAACATGCTGCTTGTAATGTGCAGACCTTATGAACAAATAAAATCAACTTTCAAAAGTGCTTCATTCTCCTAATGAGTCTTCATTTCCAGTAGTTATGATTTTCCAGCTATGCATGCAGACATTCCCCAATGTTGCTTTTCGTGAGGGGGGGGGGGGATAATTTTAAAAGGGTACTAATTATCAAGGCGGTAATCCCTGCTTAAGGTACTCCATTCACATAGGAGTAGTTAACATATGGTATTATCTATTCTCCTAAATTCAAGTACTGAGTAAGGGAAATCCATTTCCAGATTTTCTTTTAATTAGGGTACCCTCACCAAGAAATGAAGCATTAAAATTGGATGTCTGAATTCAATTCAAGAAGTTCCCCAAAAGCACTAGTAGTATGTCAGTATGCATCTGACATAAGCTTTGATCTGATATTCCACAAACCATCAGACTGGGAACTGATGCTTTATTTACTCACAGTTTTGCATTCTTGGCTGTGAAATGTTGAACCTTAAAAATTGCATCATTCTGATACCATTTTACTTTTTACTTTTTATTCTTGTCTTTAATTATTCCATACTTTTTAGTGGTCTCCATCTTTGAGAATTACTAAAACTAAAAATCAGTCTTACACTGTTTGAAAACCAGAATTTCAGCCTTCACAGCATATAAAGGATTGGGATCCAATGCTTCCTTACTACATAAAACACCCAGAATTGGGCACGTAATCTTTAACTAGATTTTGGATGCTAATATTATGTAGGCAAGACTTTCAGATGTGCTTTATTTGGCAAAACTGTGAATGTTCAGAAAGTAGAAATGATTAGTGTGATAGATCAGGCAGTTTTGTGCAGTGCCCTTGAGAGACCTTGTTGAATTATGTTTAAGTATCCTTGGAATCTTATTAATGTAAAGGTTAAGTATTGTGGACCAGTGGGGGGAGCGATGTGGTGTGAACCCTGGAAATGTTTTGAACTTCAGACGACTGTATTGAGGAATGTGCAGGACAAGAATGGACTTTTGGGACAAATGGTAAGTGGGTTTCCTGGGGCCATCCAGGGGCAGGTGGACACAAATTCCCCACCTCTGGCTATGCAAAAACCCAGTCTTTTGAAGCTATATCCTGAAGAGTGAGCCATTGTCTGCTGATTACCTGTTCCCAGAGTCTCAAGATCAAAGGCCCAATCTGTATAAACAAAAGACTGAACTATTCATGGAGGGAAGAGAGGGTTTGGTTCTGAGCCAAGGTTCTTATGAAGTTGTAACCATGGGGAAAAACCCCTTTGTCAGGTTTGAAGGACTGACTCCTACCAGAACTCTGCTGTGGAGTTAGGGGTAGGGTGATCTCTGGAGGGAAAGAAAAGTGCAGACACAGGCCTGTTTAGGCAGGGTGGTTTGCTGGGGATATCACAGTGTAGGCCTGGAATAGCCCTCGTCAGGAAGAGGGGAGATAGCTGAGGTGTTAAGAGCCTAGAGTGGATACCCTTGAGGGACCACAGAGGTGGAAAAAAAGGTGCAGTTGCCCTGAACTGTGAAAATTAGGGGGAAGTTTAGATCCTGACCATCTCTCTGGCATTTCTTTTTGGTTGGTTGTTAACAATAAAATAACCAGGAGCTGATGCCTTGTCACAGATTGATTTACGTAGTGTCTGGAGCAGAATAGCTTGACCACAGGTGCTCAACAGGTTGTTGGGGGCAAAGGTATCTTAAAGCCACTTTCTTGGATTCCATTCACTCCTCAGTTCTGGGGCCTTCCAATTTGCCTGGCATAAAGTAGAGCATCTGTAGGGCTTTAGCAGTTTTGTAAAATAGTCGTTGTACTAGAGTAAACAATGCGCTGGCAGATGCAGTTTTAACCAATACATGGTCACCTGCTCTGAGCAAGGCTAGGTAACATGGTGTCTAAAGACATCAGCAAGTGATGAGAGCCCTGCCTGCCTTAGTATCCCACTTGTTGCTGCTACCGTGGACCTGGGCGGATGGCAGCAATGGTGGGAATTTTGTAGGAGGAAGGAAATGCTCTTTCAGCTTTGTCCGTACCCCCAATTCTCACTACGTAGTGTTGCCTGGGTTTTGGCCAAGCCTGAGCACTTAGCTGGCAGTTTTCCTTCTGTGTAATCACTTAAAACTGTGTGTGCATGCCTATCTGTGCCTCAAAAACTTTCATGCTTTTTTGACTTCATTGAATAGCAAGGCACGCCCTTTTTTTTTTTTTTTTTTTTTTTTTTTTTTTTTTGAGCCAGAACTTTTAATTCTCTTTGCTTTGTTCCTTAATCCTAGTCTCTTTCCTGCAGGAATCAGTATTCAAAAAGAATGTTCCCTCTAATTTCTGCCCGTTAAAAGCAATCAATCATTTTAACTTTCTCCTAGTTAAATACTTTCTTAATGTAGATGCTATCTTCTGCTTTTCAAGGCATGCGCACTGCTCCTATTGACTTCAGTAGAAGCCATGTTTTGCTTCTGAAGCCAATATTTGGCCCTGTGCCTAGTTCATTCACCCCAGGGTGCACTCGAGGTATGTGCTGGAGAGAGGACAAGTCTGTGGGAGTGGTGGATGGGTTAAGGTGTGTGGGTGGCTGCCTGTGCAGAGCTGAAGAGATGATGCAGGCATTGCCCTGCCCCTGACAGAAACATACAACCAGATAAATTGCAGCTAATGAGACTACTTGATGATTGTTGTTTAACGTCATATCTTTTGAAGGGTATGTTTAACGTTGTGGGCTCTCTTCTGTGGGTTCTCTTCTCTACTATTTCGGTAAACCTTTCTGTGGACACTTTCCTTGAGATGTTTCCCTTACAGTACCAGGTGGTGGTTTGTGGATAACTCTGGTTCATCTCTTGTTTGTCTGAAATGGAACGCGTGCTTCCCTGTCACATCTGAAGTCCTTGGTCTTAACCCCAAATATAAGGAGACTGAATCTCAGATGAGCATCTCTCCTTTATGTAAGTAGATGTTACAATCTCCATGTCACCACAGGGAAAATCTGAGGCAGAGAGATTAAAAGACAAATTTTCACAAGCGGCCTGTAAACATGGGTGTCCTAAATTTAGACAATCCAAAAAAATCAACACACAAGGCCCAATTTTCATAAGAGGCAAATAACCCATCAACTCCTGGTTTTTCAGTGCTGAGCTTTTGAAAATCTGGCACTTACAACTCTATGTGAAGTCTTATTGGAGCTACGTATTTTCATCCAAAATTAGAAAGCCTCTTGAAAATGTGGGCCTTCAGAGGAAATCTGATTAGTACTCAGAAATGTCTAGTGCCTAGGATTTACTTTAGACTCTCTTGCTTTACTATAAATTAAGATACTATTGTGGGAGTGAGGAATATACAGGATGGAATGAGTCAAGAGGATGTTTTGAGCTCCGTTCAGAATTCTGTGAATGTATTTTTGGACATTTCCTGACCATCTTGATTCCCTTTAACTCCATGCTTCAGAAACCAGGAAGTCTGATCTCCATTCTGTACTAGAGAGACTACTGAGATTTTTTTCCTTAGGGTGACATTCTAATACATTTTCTTTTGTATCTAAGCAAACAACCTCCCTCCTGTAGCTCCACTCCTTTATTAAAAAGGAGCATCACCCATAAAACAAATTGATCATGAAACTTGCCTTCCAACCATCACCAACATTTAAAAAGAATGAGTATAGGATTTGTCAAACTGCAACAGACCACTGGCCCATCTATATCAGGGTTCTGTGTCTAGCAGTGGTCTCTTAGGCTAGGTCCTCACTGATGGTGGCAAATTTGTTGCTGTCAGATCGATTGATCTGGATTGACTGAGGGGTCTGTGTAGACCCGGTCAGTCGATCCAGCAATTGATGCAGGAAAACCACCCCGGTAAGTGGCGTAGCACTGCCTCCGATGCAGAGTAGCGTGGACGGCGTGCAAAAGAGACGCAGCGAAATCGACAGGAGATACGCAAGTGATTTATGTCACTTGCGTATCTCCCGTTTGCGTATCTCCTGTCGACTGCCGCTGAATCCCAAAGGTAAGTGTAGACCGGGCCTTGATTAGTTTTCTCCTGCAAACTATCGGAGCTCCTTAGAACAGATGACCAAATGCAAAATAATATGGGGAAAGAAGAGGCGGTGTTACAAAGAATTCCACAGGGGAGCATCCTGCCCCTGAAGCGTGACATTTGATTACTCTTTCTATGCAACTTCAACAATAGACAGAGCCACAAAGTTAGGATCTAGTTCTAAAGTTTGAGTTTGGGCATCGTCTTTACTTCAGCACAGCTACAAAGACCAATGATCATCTTACATTTCCAGTCCTCCTTAAACCCCTGCTGTTTTGGGGAAATTGACCCAGTCCTTCACTGGGCTTTGAAGGCCTGAGTTCTGAATTTCTTTGTAGTGAGGTTGGCTTGCTGCACTAAGACAATGGGGTATACTGCGCACCCAGGCAAGACTTTCCCATGGAGGTTGTGGAAGCCCTGTCATTGGAGGGGTTTGTTTTTAATGATTTATTTAAGCCGTTGTAACAAGTTTACAGATCCTTGACGTGTAAATATCAGAACCAAAACAAGAATTGCAATAGTTAGCTTTTGTTTAAAGAGACATTAGCCAGGAATATAGTCAACGCTTTTTTATTTAAAAGAGTGTTTACATATTACAGAGTGACCATCATTGCAACACCTGTGTCGTTCCTAGTGATTTTATTAAATGGAGTGAAATCTCTTGTACACATTTAATAGACTAGGTAGGTCTAGCAAATGTTGATATTCAAAAAGAATTGGACAGGTGTGGTAGCTTTTTTGCTGGTTGAATGTACATCACTGAATAAAAGGTAACCAAATAGCTATGTATTTTCAGTCCTCTGTTTGTTTTCCTGGGTTCATAATCAGTGTGTGAATTTTTCCATAACCGCAACCTCCCACTTTTATTTGATCATTTTTAATCAACCCCTCAAGGGTTGGGTTATTTTTTTTTTCTAATGAAAGGCTACCAATAGCCCAGCTGCTACTAGCAGAGGAGAGATCAGTTCATTTCCTTTTGAGTGACCACTTCCCCTAGGAATCCCCAGAAGGATTACCCAAGGATCATTTGGTAATAAATATCCAATATTGTGATATTTGGTTATGGATTGCATCCCAATACGCTGTAATGACTGGACATGTTCACTATATATGCATAAAATTTCTTGTTTCATCACAATTTCTCCAACATTTATCCCCATTCAATCCATATATATATAGATAGATAGATATATAAACCTGGCTGGTGTTAAGTATCATTGAAACAGTACCTTAAAGAAACTTTCTTTTATTGTGCTACACTCTGAAGTTGCAAATCCTCTTCTCCAGCTCACACTCATTCCTTTGGAGTAACTTGTATATCCACATCCTTTTCCCAGCAGGTCATTTTTGTCAGGAAAGTTATCTGCAGAGATTGATATAAATTAGTTATATTTGTTTCCTAATTGACCGGGATTATTCTCTTCAAGTTAGCTTTCGATATAAAACAGATTTTCTAGAAAGTTGAGAAACATAAAGCACAACTTGAAAGCACTGAAACCAGGGGAGAGTGGGCCTGTTAGCTCTGATCTTTAAATAAATAGAAAAGTTTCTTTACTGAATAGCTGGCCAACCATCTTGTATTCCATGGCTCTCCAAACCTTGGAAGCTCTCCAGTTCACGATTTGGGTTAAGATCTGGATTATTTGCAATGGGGGTCACTGATGAGGTAAAAGAACTGATCTTATCTCTAGTTCTTTCCCAAACCCATGGAGCAGCTTTTATTAAAGGAAGTGTGTAAATTTCTGGAGGATATGGGTTTTTGGTTTTTTTTTAAATCTGTGGTAGCATGGCAATGTTTACACTGCCACAATTTTCTTGTTCAATAAAGACCCAGTCGTTGACTGGGTTAGAGCCCTCAATCCAATATTGCTTTGAGCTGGCTGGTTTGATAGTACCATAGAATATTTGGAATAGCTACTCCACCTTGTTCAATGGGTCTGTACCAAGTATCTGCTCTCATTCTTGGTCTTCTCTTTTTCCGTATAAATTCTAACAACATCCTCTGTATTCCTGCTAGGGTTTTATCTGAGATGATCTCCAGAGGGCTTCTGAAACCAGAAAGCTATCCTTGGCAGAATATTCATTTTCATTGTGACTGTTGTGCCCTCTTAGGAGGCTTTCAAGAACAGGTTGGACAAACATCTGTCAGGGATGGTCTAGGGTTACTTGGTCCTGTCTCAGAGCTGGGAGGGACCTGGACATGATGTCCTCTTGAGGTTACTTCCAGCACTACATTTCTATGCTTCTATGTCTCTGTCAGTTTCAGGGAGTGAATGAACATGGGGGGGAAATAGTATAGGTGAGCACTAGCTACATAATTCAGATCTCAAACTGTGTTTCAAATACTGTTCAGAGTGCTCAAACCAGGGTTTTGGCTTGGGCCGGTTTGAAAGCTTTGGATTTAGATGTTGGTAGGTTTTTAAAAAAAAAGAGGTTTCCCAAGCACAGGTTTGCATGTATTTAGAACTGCTATTTTTTTAACACCGAAGTCTCATCACTTGGATAAAAGCCGACTTCGTTTACAAATGGGAAAAACATGAAGGAATAAAAAAGCAAAAAGAAAAGAATGGTGGAGGCTGCATTCATAAAACACAATAGGAGAGAGGCAAATGGAAGATTTCACACACCTTCATAGATTAATTTTGTTTCCCATTGTCTCATTCTGTCAGCCCCCTACTTCACAGTCAATTCAGACAGAAGAATTTATCTTACATGATGTCTTATGAAATAATGAAGACTTTGGAGTTTCTTTCATCCCAACTTGGGATGTTTTCCTCTTTGTCTTCTGCTGCCTTCTACTAAAAAAATAAATAAAATAAACCACTGTCACCTGGTGGGTTGTAAAATTGCATTAACGATCTGTTATTGTTTGCAGAAGACATGCATTAGCAATTTTCTTCTGAGCAAATTTTACTAGCTAATTCTGCACAACACTTTCCTAGCTTTGTTTTCATTTATATTGTTCTCGGTCATGCCTGATGATATTATGTTGGTGCACCTTTGTTTCTCATTTAGTGGGCTGTGTAGAACTGGTTGGAATAAGGGAAGATCAGATATCTTATAGGACTTTTTTTCCCATCAGAGATTCAAGCCTGCTTGTAAGCTGTTAGTATGTATATGGCCTTCATCATAGTAATGCTTGAAGGCATCACAAATGGAATTTTTTCTTGACAGCACTCCTGTGAGAGAGGGAAATGTTATCCCCATTTTACAGCTGGGGAAACTGAGGCACAGAATAGCTTAAGTAAAGCACCCAAAAGAGAACAGGAAGTCTGGCTGAGCTGGGAACTGAAGACAGATTGCCTCAGTCCCAATCCATCTATTAGACCTTCCTTCCTCACATGCATAAATCTTTGCAGAGTCAAGGTCTAGCTTAAATCCAGGGCAAGTCAGTATTGAACTGACTCATAACTGTTAATGAGGAATGGATGAATTATCCTAATAGATTGAAATTTTTGCAAATTTTTCACATTTTTTGGCATTTTCTGGAGTTTGAGGATCTTAATTATATTTACCACAAAATCGTATACATTAACTATTGTTACAGTAACAAGTTATATTTCTGTTACAATGTCTGAAAAATAACTTTGCTCTGGTTATATAAATTTACAGTGTACAAAACATACTTATCACACAATTCTGTTACTTGGATGTTACCAGTGTTACATATTGACTTAGGTCAGTCATACCCATTCTTCAGCAGCTACACAGCATTCATAATCAGAACCATAGACATATAGGGCTGGAAGGAATCTCAAAGGGTTGAGTTCAGCCCCTGCACTGAGGCAGGACCAAGTGAACCTAGACCTTCCCTAACAGCTGTTTATCCAACCTGTTCTTGAAAACCTCCAATGATGTGGATTCCACAACCTCCCTTCGAAGCCTCCCATGGGTATGTAGTACACCCCATTTTCTTAGTGCAGTACGCTAATTCCCCTTCACAGAAATTCAGAACCTGGGCCTTTAAAGCACAGTGAAGGACAATATCATTTCCCAAAAAGTGCTAAAGCAGGAGTTGAAGGTGCACTGGAAATGTAAGATGATCATTGATCCTTGTAATTGTGCTCAAGTAAAGATGATGCCCAAACTCAAACTTTTGAATTAGATCCTAACTTTGTGTCCAGTCTACGGCTGGAGATGCATAGAAAGAGTAATCAAATATCATGCTTCAGGGGGAAGATGATCATCTGTGGAATTCTTTATAACCCATACCACTTCCTTCTTTCCCAGATTTAGTATCTTGCAGTGGGTCACTGGCTCTATGAGAAGCTGAGATTAGTTTTTTTTTCCTGTGACCAATCAGAAAGAGACTACTGCTAAAGTCTTTTTTCCTGTGTATATCAGTCATTTTTATCATGTGACATTATACTGATACATGGACTTTGCCCACATTTATTCAAATGGAAGGAAATACCCATTTTAACTACATTCCTGTGGGCCAGTCTGTGCCCTTGTTCCTCACTGATATGAGTGAGGGTGGTGAGGTGCTGCAGAACCTGAGAAGATGAACGCTGATATCCTGGACAGCAGCAGTAATAACAGTGCAAGGTAAATACTAGCAAAACTCCTGAGGAAATACGGGAGACAACTTGATGCATTTTAGTATTTGTATTGACCTAGCACCTCGGAGCAGGAACACATTGGCCTAAGAGCTGTACGAACAGAGAACAAAAAGGACAATGCCTGCCCCAAAGAGCTTACCATTTAAGAATAAGAGAAGAGACAATAGATGGATACAGAAAAACACATGGAGGAATACCAGTGACAGAACTGTGCAATGGGACCATAGTTTGAACCAGAAGCTGGCCCCCTACATTACACTCCATCCCAGATGTAGGCAATGGAAAATTCTGGTTTTAATGAGGCTTTTCAAAGGCAATGTAAACTGGGAAAACATAGCTTGATTTCTCTGCTCCTGTGCCCAGCACCTTGAGATAAACAAAATCCTTATTTGGCAAAAACACAATAAGTCTGGACAAAGAAACTGTCCCCAGGCTTTGTAAAATACCATCCTTCTGTACCTTAGTTGCTCAACACCCGGTGTTTGTTCTGAGCCCACATTTAGTATTAAATCAACTGTCCTTTTAATAGTCAAGGTATATGAGTGAGACAGAGGTGTAAGAAGTAGTGCCAGTAATATATGTTAAAACAGCAGAGCATGATAGATTTAGAGCTGTACAATAACAGGAAATAGTTATACCCATGAAACATGCTAGAACCTTACATATATGGCAATTTGCTTATGTTACATAAGTTATGTGCTTACCTATTTAGAACTGCATTTTATGATAAGTAGATGACTGATAGCATTTCTCTTTTATGTCATCAGTGTGAATCCAGCCCAACACAGGCCAAAAGTTGCTAATATCAGACAAGCATTCTGTAGTCCATATGAAATAAGTTGATGGTCTCTGTCCATTTCCTATGTCCAATTACCAAAAACCATTGATAACTGCACCAAATGATATCACTGTTCAAAGAATCATAAAAGATTAGGGTAGGAAGGGACCTCAGGAGGTCATCTAGTCCAACCCCTTGCTCGAAACAGGACCAACCCCAACTAAATCATCCCAGCCAGGGCTTTGTCAAGCTGCACCTTAAAAACCTATAAAGATGGAGATTTCACCACCTTCCTAGTGAAAAAGTCTTTCCTAATATCCAGTCTAGACCTCCCCCCTGCAACTTGAGACCACTGCTCCTAGTTCTGTCATCTACTACCACTGAGAACAGCCTAGTTCCATCCTGTCTTTCAGGTAGTTAAAAGCTGCTAACAAATCCCCCCTCATTCTTCATTTCTGCAGACTAACCAAGGCCAGTTCCCTCAGCCTCTCCTCATAAGTCATGTACTCCAGCCCCCTAATAATTTTTGTTGCCCTCCACTGGACTCTCTCCAACTTGTCCGCTTGCTTTCTGTAATGGCGGGCACAAAACTGGACACAATACTCCAAATGAGGCCTCACCAGTACCGAATAGAGGGGAAAAATCACTTCTTTGAGTGCTTGCTCATGTCCATTCTGATTTAGGGGTGTGTGTGTGTGTGTGTGTGTGTGTGTGTGCGCGCGCGCCATATGAACCAGTGCTGAACATTTTTCCTCAAGTGGCATCTCTAAGGCTGGCTCTAGTGCCTTCTGCAGTGGCACGTGTATGCACTTGTATATAGGGCACTGCTAGTGCCCCTCCCTCTCAGTTCATTCTTATTGCCCATGATGGTGCTGGAACAACTCTCTTGCTCTTGCAAGTCTCAGGTTTCCTAGTAGTTTTGCCTGTTTTTCTAGTGTATGTAGTTGTTAAATTAGTACTTAGGAGTTAGATTGTTAGTTTACCCAGGGTTGAGGCATGCCTCAGTCCTGGGGATTTAAACCCTGCACTTTGTGCAAGATGCCTATGCTGTTGAGTGACCCACGCCAAGGCTCTTAGAAGCGCTTGGGGTACACTCATGTCTCTGAAAAGTGTAACATCTGTAAGCGCTTTCACCTTCAAACTAAGAAGGACTGGGACATTCAGCTTAAGGCTCTTCTGCTGGAGTCGGCTCCCTGACTAGCATGGGAGCTGAGACTGGATATAGGACCGAGTACCGTGGCATCAACTAGGAGCACCCCTCTGGTGTTGGGGTTGGCCTGGCACCATTCGACAATCCTGGGCCCAAAGAAAGCACCCTAAGAAAGCACATTCTGTGAAAGAATAATCACCGGCTCCGAAGCCAGCTAAGAAAAGTTTGGGGAAAGAGTCTCTGCCCGTACGGGTGTTGAGCCTGGCACCCATGCCACCGCTGACTCTGGGGAACAGCAGAGGCCCGTGCCACCTGTTGGTCCCTTCCATGCCTGAGGCGTTCCTGGTGATGAAGGGCCTATTATCTATGCCAGTGCTGCCTACGACACAAGGGAGTAGGCTGTCGCACCAAGGAGTGGACACACTGGCCGGAGAGCCATCAAAAGGGGAGTCGGTATTAGCAATCCCCAGAGTGATGGCATCGATCCGCCACGAGGCAATGTCGATCCTTGGAGTGATGCAGTTCCCCGAGGCCACAGCACTGCATGCTAGTGGCACACAGTGGGTCACCTAGGCCCTGGCACCACTTGAGTCCTTATGGAAAAACCAAAGGACAAGACGCGATCAAGGAATAGTCAGTGCTAGGGCTCTTGACATCACTCCCTGACACCAGAACTACAGCAAAGTGAAGCGGGGACTCGGACTTTGGACTCGGGAGAGGAGCTCATTGTTCCCCTGAAGGGACAGTCTGTGAGGCACCCAACAGGGCTCCCTATGCCACTGCAGATAGGGGCATGGCCACAAGGACAATGGGCTGGACCTTGGCAGTTCTGGAACCCTTGGGGGTTTCCTCAGCCCACAGTGCTTTATCCACTCTCGTCCACGGGGACTTCGGTGCTGTGCTCGTCCAAGGATCCAACCACAGCACCGACCATGAGGAGTTGCTCTTGGGCAGCCCATCAGTGACCACTCCGACTAGGGAAGAGGTCTCAGATGCTCCCCAGCTACAGGCCTTCTCATTGTCCTCACCAGACGAGGCAGTAGCAGGCATCTTTCATGCTGCCCTGCTGAACATCTACTGGTTGCACTAGGAGCTGTTGAAGCGGGTGGCAGCTAATCGGGATTAGATTGAGGAACTCACAGATCCTGTAGATGAACCCTTTGGCATCCTGACATCTGGAGCCTCTTCCAGGATGGCCTTCCTGGTGCATGAAGAAATGGTGAAGCTGGCCAAAACTTTGCGGCAGACCCTGGCCTCTCTGCCCCCCACATCCAGGTGGGCAGAGAAGAAATACTATGTTCCCGCTAAGGGGTTTGAGTACTTGTACATGCACCCACCACCAGCCTCACCGGTGGTTGTGGAAGCCAATGAGTGTGACAGACAGGGACAAATTGCCAAAAAATTAGATTTATATGGTCGTAAAATTTATTCGTCTGCGAGCCTGCAGCTGAGGGTGTCCAACCAACAGATGTTGTTGGGTCGGTAGCAATTTAACATATGGCAGTTGCTGGGGAAGTTTGCTGACTTCCTCCCACAGTCCTCCAAACAGGAATTTGAGGCAGAAGACAGTGACCTGAGCCTCCTTATAGGCAGCATCAGATGCAGCCAATTCTGTGGCATGGTCAGTGGCCTCTGCAGTGTTAATGAGGAGGGTGTCATGGCTTCAGTCATCTGGTCTCTCGGCAGAAGTCCAGCAGTCTATCCAGGACCTTCCATTTGATGGGTCAGCCCTGTTCGTGGACCAGACCAACTCCAATCTGCATGGATTAAACGACTCAAGGGCCATGCTACACTCTCTGGGCCTTTACACCCCATCTTCATCAAGGAGACACTTTAGGCCTCCCAGCAGCATTGTTTCAGAGGCCAGTTCAGGGGAGAGTCCTACAAAAAGAAAAAGAAAAGCTAAAAGTGTCGCCAAGGCAATTCACCAGCCCCCGCTTCAAAACCAGGCCCGAGCCGTCATTCCTCGGGCAGAAAATAATAATAATTGCCAGTGCCTTATCTCTTCAGTGGTGAAGGAGAGGACTGTCACTAGCATCAAATCCATGTATACTTTTAAAAAAGATAAAAGAAGAACAGTGTTCAACAATTTTTGGTGCCTTCATTACTTTCCTCGTTAACCCTTGAAACCTAGCGTGAACAAGCAAGCAGTGGTTCAAAAGATCAGTGAAACAATGTATAACCAATCAAATTTACACTTCATTGGTCCACCAAGTTGCCTGCTAGAAATCTTTTTGTCTCTTTAATGCAGAAGTCTGGTAAGATATTGTTACACAGCATTAATGGATCAGGCCCTTGGCTGAGACAGACTGGCAGATGGATGTTCTGCCATAGCTTCCTCGAGCTGAAATCTGTGAGGCTTATGAATTGAGGTGCTATGCCAGCTCAGCATGTTTGGCAGAATCTGGCCCTAAAGTTACACTAATCAATCTGAACAGTTAACACTGTTTACAAATGGTAGGACTACTACTTGGTAAGATTTTATTGATGTCTTACATGATATTTCAAAAATATAGTTGCCACCATTTTTACTGGATTTATCAAACATTTCTAAACAGGTCTGATTTAAAAAAAAAAAATTTGTGAACTGTGCTCTCATTTTCTTTCTGGGACCCTATTTTGGCTTTCTATTTAAAATGCAGATATACAGGGCTATGAAATCCAGGGAGGGTCTTTTATTTGTTTGTTTCTGAAGAGTTTTAATCTGTTGAAAACAATCTGGCTAGCCCACAGTAAATAGTCTTAAAATACTTAGCAGCTGTTCATGTTTTGAGAAAAGATGGGCTGTGCATGGTCTCAATGCCTTTGTCCCCATCCAAATTGTACATTTCTGGAAATATTTTGACATACTATCATTGTGCCTGCTCCCAGTTGCAGCTGAGGAACAATCAGCATCCAGCAGGGAGGCATATAGTAGCTTGCAGGGAAAACACTAATGGAAAAAGCCCTCGTTGGCCATCTAGGCCACCACCCAGTGCCAGTACCGGATTGTTCCCTCAAATATGTTACTTTGTCTAGTCCATCTTTAAATGACAGATGTAATTAGGCTTCCATCATTTCCTTTCTTTGTTAAAGTGCATTCAGCTAGCAAAAGCTGTGTCCCTTGTGATGGAGGAAAAGGTTACTACACGGAGGCTGAAATCCTGGCCCTACTGAAGTCAATGTGAAATTTCAGTTGCCTTCAGTGGGCATAGAATTTCATCCAGGGTCTTTCTAAATCCACACCAAGCAATCATTGAATGGGCTGCTGACCATACTACACAAGTTGCTCATTTAGATGTCATAACTGTGTGAGATGTCATTCTGTTCATGCGGATGAGAATGCTGCTTATAATGAATTTAAATAGTATTCCCATATGTGGCCCATTGTAGAGATCAATACTCAACAAGCCCTGGTGTACCTAGTGTCTGATGTGAACAATTTGCATGGAGAGATGAGTAACAATGTCTTGGGAGAAAAGCACACCCAATAAGCGTGTTGACTAAATATTTTCTTCCTTATGCTCTCCTCCTAAAATCTCTTCTGATATTTTTCAGGGCAATTTACATTCAGCTTCTGAGGCCATGATGTCAGCTGCATTATTCTGCGAATTAGAGTGGGTCATCACCAGCAGTGATTGTAGAAAGGTAGTATTCTTGTCTGTAACTTGTTCTGTAACTCGAGATCTGTTTGGTGCTTATGCAAAAGTGATAAATACTCTATGAAAAACCAAGGAAGATAAAGCAGGTGGATGGATTTTATGGCTGCAGTTTTCAAAGTTGGGCGTCAAAAGGTAAGCTTCTAAATCCATATTTAGGCATCTAAATAAAAGTGGCCTGATTTTCAAAGCTGTTAGTCACTGTGACAGATATAACGATATCCTGCAATATCCTGGACAAACATGGGATTACATTAAGCCCTTATTGAATTAAGTCTGTATTCTGGGAGTGCATTGTATTGAATATGCACATGTTTAGGTACTACTGTGGGATTCTGTGGAATTTATTAAGGAGGAAGGACATGATTAATGCACTCTTTGCAAGATACTAACAATTTCAGAGGACTTTTGGGGATAATACGTGTGAAGTGGATTTTCTAGGAAATAATTGAGTTGGGGGTGAGGGAGATGCAAATGACTCATCCATTCTTTCGAAGCTGTACTTTGGCAGAGACTCTGCTGGTTGAACAGATCTATTCATGGTCTATTCAAAGAACCAAACTGGATAAATGAGTGACTCCCAGAGTCATGGGTCCCACAGCAAAGTGTGTGATGAAGTTGAAACCAAAGGGAAACCTCTGGGGTGGGGTTTGAAGGACTTCTCCTGTCAGAGCCCATGTTGGAAGGTGAGATCTCTGGTAAGCTTATTAGCAAGTGTGTAGGTTCTTTTGCTTTTTCTAATATGTTTTTTTCTGGAGCGCTTTTACCTTTAAAATTAAATATGCTTGCTTAGAAGAATTGTGTGGTAGCTTAACTGTAGGCAGTTACACAGTTATTAGTCTCTGAAGAGAAAGTTAGCAGATCTGCTTAGGCAGTCTGTCTTTCACTGTGGCTTACCCAGGGAACTGTTCAGCCTGATGTTATCCCGGTCAGAAGGGAGACAAATGCGTGTCCACTCACGAAAGGCAACGGCTAGGAGCCAGCAGCCTGAGAATGGGTGCCTTTCCTGAATCCTGAAAGGGAAATATGGGTGCAATTGCACTGAATTGTGACACACTCAGTGTGATGCTGGCCGAACAGATCATACAGAGTGTATTCAGGTCAATTCACTTGTATATTAGTATAGATCAAAGCAATTGTTAAATGTATGAGTGTTTTGGGTATTTAAACTTCATACAACTAATGGAATGTTACATGTATTGTTTTTACTTATCTGTGTCCTGTCATAATGTAATAGCAAATAACTCATCAGACATCAAAGAAGCCTTGTGAGATGCTAATGGAGGACTTTATCAGAAAAAACTGCTAATTCCAAAGCAAACAGCCATTCTGTGTGATGACCTGAGGTCAGAGACTCAAAGTGTATTCCTCACTCATTGTCATCCAAGGAAAAGCTGAAAGAGGTAGAGAGATTGTCAGCTTGTCTTCTGTGAGAAAAATCTATAAAAATGGATTCAAAGAAAGATTCTGCATCTCTGGATTGTTTGGAATCTTACAGGGAAGAGTACCAGATGCAAAGTGGAGATCCCCAGAGACAATCTGGTTACCCTGAAAAGACTCTTGGGAAACGGGCAGTTTATCACATCACTGCCACCATTTGGAATTACAAACTGTGATTCACCCGTATGTATGTTTTTACCTGCTTTAACCTCTCAATAACTCTCATTTCCTTTTCTTAGTTAACTCTTTAGTTAGTTTACTGTAATTGGCTGCCAGTGTTGTCTTGGTGTAAGATCTGGACTACCAGTTGATCTGGGGTAAAGTATGGGTCTCTTAAAACTGGGAGAAACCTGTTGTGGTCTGACTTTTGTTTTGTCACCTTTTATCACAAAGTCCAGTTTGTCTGGGTGGCAAGATAGGTGGACAGTCTAAGGGAACTGGCTGTAACTCCATATTAAGAATGGTATAGTGATCCAGGAGTTCACATTTGTTACTGGCTTGCTGAAATCTAATTATAGCACACACCACCAGCTTTAGATATCCGCTCTGTTTCTGACAGGCTGCCCTGAGGTAGGCACTCACAGTTGTGAGCCACTCCAGACAGCATGACACTCAGCACCTCCCATTGGCTTCACTGAGATGTGTGTTTACTCAGCATTTCTGATAATCAGGTCCTCTCTATTTCAAAGCCTCACTATGGATCAAGGGTGCTAGCTTTGGGCCTGCAGGATTGAAAAGGTAGTGTAGAAGTTATGGTGAATATCTTTTAATGTTATATTTGTTCTATTGTAAATTTTCTCCTTAATTAATTTATTTGAAAATAAAAATGTATTGAGAATGACTTTCTACTGCAGAAGACGATAGTTCTCCTTTAATAATGGCCAAATTATTTTGAGGGGGGAGAGGGAAGATTAAATACTCAAAGGGTTAGAATATGATAACATTCATAAAGAAAATAGAACCTGATCCAAAGGCCTTTGAATGACTTCTATTGATTTCAATGGAGTTTGGATCATCCCTTAGCGGTAGGGTGACCAGATGTCCCAATTTCATAAGGACACTCCTGATATTCAGGGCTTTTTATATATGAGCGTCTGTTCCCCCCCACATTCCTCAGCCCCTTGTCCTGATTTTTCACACTTGCTATCTTGTCACCCTGCTTAGAGGCTACATTTCAGCAGTCCTATTCAGCAAAGCACTCAAGCATGATTAACTTCAAGCACATTCTTATGTCCCACTGAATGTGATTTAAAGGCATATTTCAGCATGTGCTTAAGTACTTTGCTGAACTTGGACCTTGATACTAATCTCACAACGTTTTATTTTACTCTAATATTAGTACCAAGAAGCAGGCATAGTGAGTGGAAATCCCTTTTGTCACTAGAGATGTGGGCTTGCAGAATATTCCCTCAGGGCATGTGGGCTCGGGCGATCATTTTCTTGCGGACAGCAAAATGAAATGATGCCCTCCCACACGGAGAGACGAAGATAAGCTTGTGAAGCTCAAAGGGCTGCCAGTCTTAGCAACTGTTCCTGTCTGGGCCTCACCAGATAAAAGAGACACACAAAGCACTTGTAGCAGTCAGAAGGGACAAAAGCCCTCTTTATTCAAGCAGAAGTGAAGAAGGGCCAGTACCTCCATGAGAGGGGATAATTGAAAAAAAAGGCAAGCTCACACACTATTAGGGCAATGGCATTTCAGTCACTTTATTGTGATCGCCATTCGTAGATAAGAAATGATGTAACATTTGAAATCACAACACTGAAAAATCCTCAGTGGTATATAAACATAACACAAACATTTTGCTGACCCCCCAAAAAAGGCATGTTATGTCTTGTGGGGGAGGAGGGAAGTGCATGTGGCATAGTATGATAGAGAAGACAGTTTGCATTGGAATTGTGGCTGCTTTTTTCTGACTAAGTTACAACCATATCAGACATCAACTGGAAAATCATGTTTTAAAAGAAAAAAATTATATACATCGATACAGGCCTATGTTTTCCAAAGTGATGAGTGATTTTTCTATGTTTCAATTTCTGGTTGCCTAACTGGAGACACGTTATAGGGGCCTGAATTTCAGAAAGTACAGAGCACCCATCCTCTGAATATTGGAAACTTTTCAATATTTCAGGTTTGGCAATGCAGAAATCAAAGTATCCAAAATCACCAGTCACTTCTGAAAATGCTGGACACTGTTCTTAGCACAGCTTTTATGCATTTAACAACCCTGCCTCCCAGAGTCTCCACACTGGGTTGTCATTTGGTGTAGTTTGAACTTTAATAGGGATGGTAACATTCTGACACTGGTCAATGTGACTGGATCCCTTTTGCCGGCCAGGCTGCCCTGTTGCCTTTTTCCAAACCGAAGTCCGAAAGGGTTAAAATTAAACTTGCTCCTGGTGAATCGCAGTCTGCAGGAGATCTGACTCTCAATCTCACTCTCCTGGATGAAGTAGCAGAGGCTGGAGCGCTCTGCAGAGTTGGGACCATCTGTGTCTTGGTTCACCTGATAGGAGTTCCTCTTGGCTTGTGTGTCACTGACCGGATATTCAGCATCTAGGGCAAAACACACGCCACCATTACCACTGAGGAAATCCAAAACACCTTGAAGGAGTGTGCAAAACTCTAGGTATTCTACATAGATACACCCTACAAGCACCTCCCTGAGCAATCTCATGCAGTAGGTTTGTTCTGCTGGAAATTCCAATAGATTGTATCAGAATTCCTCAGCTGATTTCTTCTGATCTCTTTTCATTTCTACTGGTCTCTATTGGTTTCTACTGGAGGACTATTAACCACAATAAGCCTCTAGAATTGTTTCTCTGTTCCAAAACCCAGTTGCCACTAGAACCACTAGGAATAATTCACCTGGCATTTCCAGAACTGGGCCCTTGATTAAAACACTGGGGGACTCTTGGTTCTATTGAAGTCAGTGGCAAAATTCATATTGACTTCAGTAGGGCCAGTATTTCACCATTGTATCTAGTTATTAATTCATGTAAAATTTTCCAAGAAGGGTTAAGACCTGGCAACAAGAAAATAGGGATCAGACCCTGATGAAAAGTTAATACTGCTACTACTACTACAACAGAGAGCAATAATGAATGATCTTATATAAAATAGTTCCAAGGGAATTTTATTTAAAATATTTAAAATATTTAAAATAGTTCCAAGGGAACAGAACAAAGAATAGCAGATCGTTTTGAGAATAGATGAATGTATAACCACAAAGATTATGAAAGGTACAATTGTTTACTTTTATTGGCTATGATGAAAAACAGAGGAGCCCAAAGCATCGTGTTTTATCTTTCTGCCTAAATACACTATTAACTATTATTAATTATTTCTGCCTAAATACAATATTAACACAGTTAAATGCAAAGGTTACCAGCAAAACACAAACATCTATAGCAAATACCAGGAAAAAGGAGGTATAGTAGAATCATGCAAATTAATCCTTTGCTTCTTCACTTTCCAGTTATAAATATTATGGTGTTATATCAAGCAAGGTCATGTTCATAAGTTCTCTTTTACGCATCAGTTTATTAAAAGGTATCGTGTACATGGAAATGATCTAGTAAATGTATGGGCCACTGTGTGGGACAAGTCTCCATTCCTGTGAACCTTCTGGCATAATTTATGCCTGTGAAAAGTGGATATTAAATGCTATGCTATCAGAATGGTAATGTTTTACCCCCATTTTACACTTACTGGGCCTAATCCTTGGATTTGGCTGAGCTGTGATTGGTGCAGAACCCAAGAGAGAGGCAAATGTACCTGTACACCACCTATACACATCTCCTCTGATCTTGGGACCAATGGAAACTAAGTCTTTCCCCAGGACATCTGAGAACAACCCACTGGGCTTCCCTGCACCCAAATGCAATGGCACCAAAAAGACAATCTAGCAGCCAGCAGTGGCTGAAATGTCCTCTTTTTCATGTTCCCAGACATGGCCCCTACACTGATTCTTGCCACTGGATGTTCCCCTTATTTAAGGGGATTCCTCAATTGGTAACTCAGCTACCCTATCTTTTAAACTGCTTTGCACAGGTGGAGTAGCACAAAAAGCAGATATAAGAGGCCATCATATGCTATTCAGCCTAGGTAAATGATGACATAAGGTGAAAATTAGTGGTGAATCACACTCCATGGCTTGACCAGGACGTTAATGAGAAAAATCAAGGAACGGAATCCACTGCTAAACAAACTTCATCAACATTCCTCTGAGTTGATGTTTTCTTTTGATGCCTGGATGCCCTTTAGTTTTTATAGCCAATGTCCTGTGGTGGGAATTTTTTTCCACACTCTTTGTTGTTTATTAATTCCTTTGGCTTCAGTCTAAAATGTAATGATGATTTGAATTTTTAAAAATTAGTATTTGTATTGTATAGTGTTGTATAAGATAAAGCAGCCTCAGGGCTGCTCTACTTTACATCTACCTGTCAGTATCCTCAGGGTCCTGTTCCAGTAGCCAGAAATGGCCAGAATATATAGCCCCCTTAGCCAAATTCCCTTCTTCCTGGACACATCTGAGGGTCTCCCTAAAGTCTAATACCCTCTTGCTGGAGGAATCCTCTACTAACCAGTTTAAACCAATAATGTGCCTGCTTTGCACCTCAGTTTCTATGTAAGTAGCTAAAGTGGGATAAGGGTCTAACCCATAGTATCTCCAAAATGTATGAGGATGGTCTTTGTAATATGTGAGGCTTTAGCTGCAGAAGTAGTAGGTATGATAGATAAATGAAACAGATACCTGAAAAAGACATACCTGAAAAATCAACCAGCTGAGTGGATGCTAGGTCCTCATAAACAGGTTTTCCAAAAGTCCCATTTTGGTACATGATCACTGTGACTAATGAAAAGAGCAAAAGCCTAGTCATGTCACAGCTGGGAAGAGAGAGAGAGAGGGAGAAAAAAATGGATATTTCAGTACCAAACCTTGTGTTCCCAATATGCCTAGCTCTCCCTAAACATAAGGGCTCTGTGTGTATTTCCTTAAGTCTTATTAGGGAAAACACATCTATAACAATCCAAGTGTCTTGCAATCGTGTCTCAAAAACACATGGCACTTTGGCAAAACATCTGTGGGACTTCGGATCTTAATAAGCAAATAAGTCAGCCTTAAGAAATAAGTTTTAGGCTCCTAAATCACATATGCATGTTTGAAAATGTTATTTATAATGTCAACCATTGTTGGATTAAACAACAAAACAAAAATATTGGCTCAAAAGTTTGAAAATAGATTCTAAGTTAGAGAAAAATTATGATTTTATCTCCTCTCTGTCTCTAATACAAGCAACTTTGCATTAGCTTCCACTGACAGGATTAATGATACCACAACTGACATCTATCATTTGCATAACTGAAAAATAAAAGGCACGAAACAGACAACTCCACACAGGGTTCTCATTTTAATCTGGAAAACTGCTTTTCATTTTTTAGAAAAGTTAATTTTGCAATTGTTCATTTTCTTTCCACAGTTATTTAATATGTTTCTAGAGCTTTATAGATAGATGTGCACCTAAACATGTGCCCGGATAATAATAAAGCAGCAAAAACTCATTGAGGGGGAAAAAACCCACATGCAGATCAAAGGAACAATTTAAAAAGCTAAAAGGCTCCAGAAAGGGAAAGAGAATGAAGTTAGGCGAGGGAAAAAGGAGTGGAAAAAAAACAGAAGTTAATATATATAAAAAAAAGGATGTCTGCGGTCTGCATAACTTTATGCAATTATATCGTTATAATCCAGCCTTTTAATAGTTTAGAAACCATAATAAACACCAACAATCTTTCGGCAAACTAACTCACATCTGCAAACTCAGTAACCAGCCCTTTTACATTAATGGAGAAAATGTACTATATACATACAAAAAAAATTCAAGAATTACTCTCATCTCTGAGGTTCCTTCAGCCGTTTCTTAACAATGGTTCTAGTTGTGGCATTCCACACACTGCAAGTACTAAGAGCTCACCTTAGATAAAGATCCTGCTTTGCTGCTTCTTTTCGTTCTTCCTCTCTGTGTGTCTCTGCCTGAAGCAGATGCTACTCCCCTATATGAAGAGCCCCTAATTAACTAATTCTGTTGTGATTCTGTTTTCGTGAGCTTCATGAAGTTTTCATGAATCATGATTTAATAAGAAGAATAAAGCATCCTTTTGCTGCAACAAAACAATACAACATCTGGACAATTTATGTTAATGTCAATAGTGCCGCCTACTGCTCTCATTTTCACAGTGCAATGCTTTCTGTGTGTGTGTCTGTGTGCATATCTGTAATTGCTACAAAACATCAGAATTCCCTGATACAAAGTTTGACTCAGAATACGTATGGGCTTTTTAAACAGCCTTGTTTATTTTGTTTTCCAAAGGCTTACATGTGATCATGAAATTATGTTTATCTTTAAAACAAACTAACAAAAACCATGCATTATTTCTAGTTACACACCCCACACTTCTAAAAAGTTTTACTTCCCTAACACACATTTATTCACCTTCAATGGTGAGATGAATTTCTTTCGAGTCTTTTTTGCCAACACAAATGGGGTCCAAAACGGCACTATAGTTTCCCCATCTGTGAAATGAGGATAATGATCATGACCCAGTCTTGGAATGGTGAAAGCCTGAATTCATTAATATCTATAAGGAACTTTCGAGATATGCAGATGGAGGACAGAGTTTAAGGAAGGTCTAGTGGATAAGACACAGGCACAGGAGGCAAAATTCCCACTGCCTTCAGTTAGAGTTTTGCCTGAGCAGAGCAGTGCACAATATTGTCCATATTTTCAAAACTCTCAAGACAAACCAAGGGAGTAACCAAAGGGTAGGTCTGCACAGCAACTAAACACCCGCAGCTGGTCCATGCCAGTTGGCTCGGACTTACAGGGCTGTGTCACTGCTGTGTAAATGTCAGAGCTTGGACAGGAGCCTGCGAGGTGAGAGGGTCCCAGAACCCCGAAGTCTACACAGCAATGAAACAGCCCCACAGCCTGAGCCTTGCAAGACAGTTGGTTGGCATGGGCCAACTGCAGGTTTTTCATTGCTGTGTAGATCTACCCTAAGAGAGGTGCGTTGCATTTAGAGCACACAGACATCTTCAGTGCACCTTGAGCATGATTCCTCTTCAAAGATCTTGTAAACATGAACTAATTATTACCAGGGAGCCAACTTTCCATGATAAAAAATAAAATAAAAAATCTTTGATAAACACATAAAAATTCACATTTTTCTGCGATTAAAATGAAATGCTGATCTTCAGTTTCCCTAGCCACAATATGTATAGATATCAATGTTCTATTGATATATTTACAATTTTTAAAGCTGAGCCCCACCTCCCAAGGCTCAAAGCCTGAAACCAACCCATTCTCCTGATTATCCAATTTTTTGATTATCCGATCTGGCCCAGTCCCAGTTAGATTGGATAACCAGGTTCCACTGGATATGATTTTATTTTTTCACAAAATGTAAAAACTGAAGACTCTTTGAAAAAACACAAATTGGGCTTTTTTCCATGGCAAACAGATTTCTAGGAGCCCGGATTATTACTCACCATCCATATATGTAGTGTTATTCCCGTGTTGCAGGTGGGAAATTGAGGCAACAAGGTTCAGTGATCACAAAAGAAGCTAGTAGCGGAACCTGGACTATAACTCTGGGTATGTCTACACTGCCCAATGTAAGCCCATGCTTAAACCCATGCTTGAGCCAGGACTCAAGACTAGCTCCCCCTTGTGTCTACACTGCAATTGCGCTAACCCAGTGCTCGGATTCAGGGTCCCAGGAACCTGCAGGGCTGGATGATCTGAGCTCGAGTCAATCCAGTACCCCGTGTTTGAGCTGTATTGCTTTGCAGTGTAGCCATAGCCCACTAGACTCAGATCCCAAGAGTCATCTGGAAGTATCCTACAATTCCTTGGGATGACGTCATGGGCGCCATGTGCACCCCCCTCCAGGGAGGCTAGACTCCTGCCCTGCCCCTTCTGCCTGAGACCCAGTCCTACCCAACCCCTATCTCCACTCTGCCCCACATTCTCACCAGCCAGCCTGCTGGTGCAGCCCCTACCCTGGCTAGTGCCCTGAGCAGCCCCGAGCCCTGGCCAGCCAGAGGAGATCGGATCCCCACCACAACCCAGGCCTCCAGCCTCCATTACCTACTGCCCAGGAGGGATAGGAAGAGGCAGGGCCACCATGGCCCAGGTGGGTCAGCGGCAGCTCTGGCCTATTATACCCACTGTGCATGGATAACACCCTTAGTCCTCTGTATCCCAGCAAGTTGCAGTCTACGGTATTGAAAATGAAAGCCTCCTTCCCCCCCAGACAAACAGCAGCAGGTCAGGTCAGCATTTGAGCACCAATCTGCCAGAATACAATCAGGGCAGCCTCCTGGGTTTGTAATGGAGAGTGCACTGATCAAGCCTTTTGCAAAGTGAGCTGCTTTCTGGTAATGTGCAGGGCAGGCACATTTCTCACGCTGCACCCCAGTGCTATGGCAAGAGCAGCCACATTTCAGGAAATGTTTCTGAAATAGGGTTTCTGGAATATGGTTACTTTGACTCAGGTCTGCACACTTGTCACAGGCTCCAGTGAGGGGTCTGTGGTAGGCCCTTTGCAGGGCTCACCAAGTCTCTCAGTTTACCCCCTAGTTGGGGCAGTCTCTAGGGTTAGTGTTTCTCTTCTCTTGTTGAATCTGTAGGTGTGGGGCTGCCTTGCAAAGGCAATCAGGGAAGCTACCCTGCTATCACAAGCTTTTCTGTCTCCTCCACCTTTGTTGTGCTCCTTTTTAGATTTGGCTTTGCTTCCTTCATGAGGTTCAGCTGTGGTTGTCTGCTTCCACAACTGGCAGCTCTTGTAGCTGTGTGAGTCTACTTGTTTGCAGGTAGGCTCCCCACTGCACTATGGGGGAGGGGGAGAAAAAGGGTACACTTTACCAGGGCCCAGCCCAGAACCCCCATTACTATGAAGAAAAAAAATGTCATAGTTTATGAGATTGTATGTATGGGATGAGGGATTGTGGTATGTGTGTGGGAGGTGGCCTGTGTTACAAGTTTGTTTGGGGCCTGAAAAATATGCTTGGGCCCTGAGGGAAGGTTCCCTTCCCTCCTCCTGCCTAGGTCTTGAATGGGGTTTAAAGACCTTGTTACAGTGCTGCTGTGTAGATTCCAGAGCCCTAGGTTTGAGCACAGGTCAGAAAATTATTAACCTAGAGTTAAAGTACAATGTAGATGCTCAAGCCCAGGGTTTCCTAACATTGGTCAACTGACTCAAGTCCCACTAACTTATGTTGCAGTGTAGACATGTGCTCTGTGGCTTCCAGTACTGTGCTTATATGCCTAGTAAATGTTTCCATCTAAAGTACAATTTATAAACTATGATTCTTCTTCTTGTTGTTTTGGGTTGGTTTATTAATTATTATTGTTGTTTTTATTATTTATTTGTAATTTTGTAGTGCCTATATTTGAAATATGGTTTTCTTTTGCTCCCAAATTTTTGTAGCTGTCTTGGGCCTGGTTTAGTGCAGGGCTAGATCTTTTTACCTTGGGCACCACTCCAACAGTACTATGAAGATCAGACATTGTGCTGAACGCTTAATCCTGGCTTTCCACAAATGTACTGAATAGAGCTCACTACCACTGGTAATGATGATCTTTCCAAGAAGAGAAAGTTTATTTAATAATTGGTTGCTAGACCTGCACTTTTCCCAAAAGTCTTATAATTTGTAATAATAATAATATGCCTAAAACTGTTCACAGAAAAAAAATAGTCAGGGATGAAAATTGGGGGATGGGGGGGAATCAATTTTCAATGCATTGTGTACTGGAATCTGGAACATAGATTAGAATCAAACTGATATTATTTGTATCCATCAGCCTGATTCTTCTCTGATTTACACTCATTTTACATTTGTCTACCTCTGCTGGGCCAGCTAAAAATCAATGGAGCTGTGTCAACTTATACCAGTTGAGAATCCATGCCTATTGACTACAGTTGTCACTCTTTATGTATGGATGAATTCTGTGTGAAATTATGAACTCTCTGTAAGTATATTTACCAAGCTGTAAACTCCATATTGAAGGTGCAGCCTTGTATCTTCTTTGTTATCTTTTACCTCTACCTTGGACTGAAATTCCAAGTGGCAGTGATACAGGGCTGATAATGCGTGGTCATTAAACCAGGATGGTCTTCTATTCAAATGCAGTCCTCCTAGACCAGGGGTCTCAAACTCGCGGCCCGTGGGCCAACTGCGGCCCGCGGGCTTGTGTCATGCGGCCCGCAGTCCGAATCCGGCTGCAGGCTTGTGCTGGCATTTTTTTTTGAGCGGAGCTCCGGGAAGCTGTGGCCGTCTTAAAACGGAAATGGCCGCCGACAGTGGGCCCCACAGGGAGATTTGACGGCGGACAGTGGAGCCTGCAAGTCCCTGTGAGAGCCTCTCTCTCCAACTGTGCCGCCGAATTTTACCCTGCGTGGAGATTTTTTCGGCGGAGAGTAGAGCATGAAAGGTACAGTAGAGTAGTGTGTGTCATGTGCGGCCCCCCTGAACTCCACTCAATGTAAATGCGGCCCGCCACAGCAATTGAGTTTGAGATCCCTGTCCTAGACAATAGACTGGCTCCTTCCCAGTAGAACTGGTTTGTCAGTGGAGGGGTCATCCGGCAACAAAGTCATCTGGAGGGGGTCTTGGTCACCTGAGGAAGTGGATCCCACACAGAGCAACTGGAAGGTTGTAAAAAGAGTAGAAGCTGATCCTTTGGGGTCTTTGGCTTTTTCACTAGCTTAAGCAGAGATAAGTTGCTGTAGGCGCCTGATGAGACACTACCTGAACTCCGACAGTCCGCCAAGGACTCCTAAGGGAAAGGTGAGCTAAAGCGAGGAGGCATTTTGTTCAGGATATTTGTTTTCTCTGTATGATACGTACCCTGTATGTATTTCTCATGCTTCAGTAAAAAGCAATGATATTTTAGAATCCTGTACAAAGTAACCCTGTGTGTGATACGTGCTACGCCTACTGTGTGCCCTTTGAAGCGTTACCCCGTGGACCCAGAACACCCA
This sequence comes from Mesoclemmys tuberculata, assembly GCA_007922155.1. NCBI lineage: Eukaryota > Metazoa > Chordata > Testudines > Chelidae > Mesoclemmys > Mesoclemmys tuberculata. The sequence goes on from ML675616.1 coordinate 107,399,456, forward strand.
TGTGTCTGGAGTTCTGAGGGGGATTGTTTTTGAGCTAAAATGGAGCCTGAAGGGGTTAGCACTGGTATCAGGGAGTAGGCAGCCAGAATGAAAGGTTTCAGCTCTCAGGAGGAGGTATTAGGTAGAGGATACACAGCTCAAGAATGTGTCTTTAGTCCTCAAGACAAAGGCAGTGGCTGGACTGGTTCAGATTCTGAAGGCTGAAAACACAAGGGATCCAGTGGTTGAATTCCTTCACAGCAATCTGGTGAGTGGCTAAGAAAGGGTGTTTGACTGGATCCGTGAGAAATGAATCAGGTCTCGCATTCTTGGGGCTCAATCTTGCAATCCTTGCACACACGTTAAAAGTACTAAATATTGAAATATGAATGATGATGCTGTAATTGAAGACTGGATTTATGTTTTAATTAGGTTCAATGTAAGTAGAATAAATACATAGTTTACAGCTGTCTTTTGTCATAGAGTGTCAAAGGAACCCAAATCTATAATGAAAAATATATAACTGTTTTAAAAACTGGGCATGTTGTATAATGGAAAGCAGATGCTGAAGAGGTCAAAGGTTCAAGAAGCCTGTTTCAAAATATTTATTTTGTTTTAAATTTGCAGATTTTGATTGACATATTATTCTAATACAGGCTGTCAACAAAAAAATTAAAGCCAATACAATATAGTTAGCAGGGCAAGAGTCTCAAAGTGCCAATGTCTTCAAGAGTTCAGCTCCTCTATTTATAGTGCAAATCAGAGTCCTTGCACCTATGACTACTAGACTCGAGCCTGCAATTGAGTTAGAGGTGCGAATTGTAGGTACAATTCCTTTTTTGTAGGAGCAAATTTTGTGCATGCAAATTGCACCTGCAATCAAGAGGAGAGATCCTGGGATCCCAATAAACCCCATGGGATTTCTGCAGCAACTTCAATGGGACCAGGATTTCACCAAGATGGATCTTTTTTTAAACTTGTCCATATAAGGCATATGTAATTAATCCGTTTATAACTCCAACAGACCTACTTCAAAATAAATATCGCTAAAGCTTTTTTTGCAGTCTAGTCCGTATCCATCATTATTTCAGGATAAGATAAGAGTTCAGACATAGATCCTCTATTATCATCTATGCAATGGTTGGAGCTTGAGTTTTGTTATAGTTTGCTTTTGTCTTTTTTTCCCCCTTTGTCATTGTATAAATGTCTGTTACTCAATGATAAAGAGACAGATGTCTGTGCGCTTCAAAGAAGTGTGTTTAAAAAGCAACCCACTACACAAACCTACAAAGGAGAGAGTTAAGAATAATCTACCAGCTGGCATTAAAAAGCTTTAAAGGCAACACATCCAATTTCCCCGAAGTAATTTCATGCAAAGCAATTTTTATCTGCTTTGTGAAAGTCTCTGCGGGTTGTGAATTTCACCATGGGCTTATAAAGTGGTCTTGACTCCTGTGCGATTTGACAGAGATGTACGTGTATCTCTTTGACTGATAACAGTATCTCTTGCCTGCCAAAAGCTGATGTTTACATTCAGAGAGATGGTGGTGGAAAGTCAGTTTGCTATACCCAATTTACAGAACTAGCCTCTTTATTTGGGTTTTGTTTGCTTTTTTAAACTTTCTACACCATTGGAACAGCGGGGTGTCTCATTTTCTTTTCTCTAGATATTTGAGAACAGAAAGCAGGAATCTAGGACTATGCTGTGTAAACAAATCCTCAGAAAATGAAGACATATGAAATAAACCCAAATATACATAGTTTATGAACTAATAATTACAATTAAATTTTGCTCTTATATAACACTTCTCATCTAAGGATCAAAGCTTTTAAAAAGATGGGTAAATGTTATTTCCAGATTATAAAAGAAGAAGCTGAGAGTGGCTACATGATTTGCACAAGCTCACGTAATAAGCATGTTCCAATGTTTGTGATTTTTATCTAATGATAAAGCCCCAGCCACTGGAATCATGGGATTATCTCATAAACGCATCTGTAAAAACAAACGAACAAGGAGGGTTGAGGAGGAAAACTGGAAGATGTGAAGCCTATAGGATTGAAAATGAAAAAGCAATTAAAAGTGTCCCCAAATTATTATTTATTGTCAAAGTCTCATGATTTTTAAGCCAATCTCATAATTTTTGAATGTTTGGGTTTAGCAATGCTTCAGTAAGTAGCATGTATCTGGTATTACTATTGACTGATTGTTTTATGCAGTGTAGTTGTAGCCATGTTGGTCCCAGAATATTAGAGAGACAAAGTGGGTGAGGTAATATATTTTATTGGACCCAGTTTCTATTAGTGAGAGACAAGCTTTTGAGCCACACAGAGCTCTTCTGAAGCTTTTCTCTCTGACCAACAGAAACGGGTCCAATAACAGATATGATCTTACCCATTTCGTCTGATTGTATCATTTTGGGAAATTATTGGTGTAGGGTTGGAGACTTGAACTCCTTCAGGCAAAGGACCCTAAGAGATAGATGCCCAATTCCCAATGACTTTCCATGCGATTAGGATTCCTAACTGCCTTAATAGTTATTCATTTTAATAACAAATGTAAGCTCTTTGGGTCGAGGATCATGGGTGTGTGTGTGTGTGTGTGTGTGTGTGTGTGGCACAAAGTGATCTGATCCTCGATTAGCGCTTCTAAGAGCTAACACAATACAAATAATAAATTACAGTATTTATGCTCATCGGTTTATGACACCAATGCCAGTTCTTTGGTTAGGATCATGCCACTTACTGCGCTAGGCTCTGTGGATGATGTGTCAAATGTGCTGGCTTGCTCTGAGAGTGCTATCTTAGTTAAAAAGGAAGGTGCTTTCTGAGAGAGCTCTCCAGATTCTTTATTGTAAAGTTGTTTATTGATATACTGGCTTGCATACCTTGTACATTAAAGAGGTGTGTGGCGGCCTCTAGTGGTACATGTGCAGTATAAAAACAAAGGATCTGCTTCTCCACTGCTTTGAATATGGCATAGGCATTTGCACCTGTGCACAGCTGGTGTATGGTGTTGCCATTTTGATTCAGTAGTGATCCACATCCACTACGGAATAGCGAATGACAACACAAGGTGCCAGGCAGTGGAGAAGGAGGCCCAAAGACTTTCTTTGTTGTTAAGAAAAGACAAGCACCCAACCACCACCAATGTCTGTGTTGTGTGAGCTGCACAGCATTTCTTGCTAGTTCTTTGGTGGAGACTATTCCTTGAAATATTTGCTGACTGTATGTTGTACATATACATGTGTATATACACACAGGCTGGGATATTATGGGCAAAAACATGCAATAATCTCTTGTATAGTGATATGATTGGTGTGTTACATATTCTGAATTCAGTGGTGCTAACTCACAATTTTATGGCAAGTCTCTGGACAGCTGGTGTTTTTTAAAATTCCCAGCTCCTGGAGGCATGTGATTACATGAGAATCTCAGCTATCATTTAACAACTAAAGTAAGTTTCTGCTCTGAGTGTTTTGGAGGAAAGGTTATACATGTGACCTGAGTGCACTCTAAAGGTTCAGCAGGGAAATAAAACAATTTAAACAATTATTTTTTTAAATCTCATGATTTTTAAGCCAGTGCTAAGATTTTCTGAGGGCTGACTCAAGAAATTTGAACTCTTGGGGTTGGCAATACTGTGATATATTGAGAAACCTGCGCTAAATTTAAAGTTACCCCATGGCATAGGTGCACTGGCACAAGGGAGCTGTGAGGTCTCTCTCCCATCAGATGAATAGCAGTTTCACAAGGAACCCACGTGCTCCATGTATCTGTCAGCTGGGGCCTGTCTTTACAACATTTGACAGCATGGAGGCTTTCTTGGGTGGGCCATAGTCATGTCAGAAGTGGGCAAAATAAGGAAAGGAATGGGAGAGATAAACAGGAACTCTAGTAATTCTTTACACCCTGCAAAGGTCCTTAGAAGCCATTGCACCAGAGGCACAAATTAGGGTTTCCTCGGCCTGTAATGGGGATTGAACTGGCCTCTGGCAGTACCTGAATAGGGGGGTACAAGCTGCTTCCTCTCCATCCCTGCACTGGTTTGTGCATGAGTGTGGCATCTGCTCCCAGAGCACAAACTTTTGACACTGTACCTTGAGGTCCTACCTTTATTTCATGGAACTGTTCCCTGAATTTTAAAAATGTAAAACACTGTCCATGTAATTATGCGTGTGCATTAAGGTATTTGCTATAACAGCCTATGAATTAGAGGTGGAAAATACATATTCTGCTCTCACTTTTACTAGTGCTACATTGGAGGTTATAATCCTTTTGTCTTCAAAGGAGTTGTTCTGGATTTGCACTAGGTTAAGGGAGATCACCCAAGCCTCACAAGGTTATCATGCTGTCCATTCCCTTGTCAGTATGGGATTATTTCCTACCCTACTAATTCTAGAAATGAGCCTGAGCTAACCCTCGGATGTGAACAATCCTGAACTTTGGGCTTTGGACAGGTCACAATCTAAAATTAGATTTAGATTCAAATTTTGCCTCTTCCTCCATCTCTGCACCATTGGCCTGATTCACCTCTGCCTTGCTTTATTTTGCAGTGAGGTAAGTCTATTGTTGGTACAAAGTGGAGAAGCGCAGAGTTGAATGACAGCTCTGAACTCCTACTAACTTTGGGGAGTTTTATGTTGAGATCTGGACCCGTGCTTTGCAGCCCAGTCCCATGTCTAGTATTTTCCAGTGCCTTGTCCCTTCTAGCTCAGGCAAAGAGCTTCTTCCTTGGAGAAATTGACATGCTTTAGTAGATATCAATTTTCAGCCTAAATTTCCTTTTGCTCAGTTTCATCCCATTACTGCTAGTTATGTACACATGCACTGCAAGGTCATTTCCTCTATCTCCTTGTACTGATGAGCTGGCATAAGAGCTCCTTATTAATTGTGCCCAGTTTTTGAGCCCCCATCGTGGTTATGTTATTTACTTAATTTTTTTAAATAAGTTTCTAGTCCTTTTCCATACAGATAGCCTTGAAAATGTGATTTGATCTAAACCAATGGCTAGGGTGGAAAGGAACAAGGAGCTGGGCTTTGTTTCTACAGCAGGAGATGAAGGACCCAAAAGATTTTACACACACATGCATGCAAACACGCAATTTTTGTATAACAGTTAATTCTTGGGATGAACACCCAAATTTATCTTGCTGCTGTTTCCCATGATAATTAGCCTAGCCCAGTGCAGCTGTGTTACAATAGCTGGCAAAAAATTCTTTCCTAGCTCTACCCTAAAATTCTAAGGTTGGCCTTTGCTGTTAAGAGTTTCAGCCCTCATTGAGGCTGGATGGCTGGCGTTCACTCAGGCTGGTACCAGGGTATATCCACCCTGGCTGCAGTTGCTACTACAAGGTGAACTCCCCTCTTGTTGTCCCCCAACCATGGCTCTAGGAGCACATGGGGGATGCACTATTTAGAACCCATATCCCTATATCTCACCACTCCAGTGGTGCAAGGGCAGCATTGAGCACAAGTATGGCATCTGCTGCAGGCTGTCTCTCATCCTAACAGTGTCTGCCTGCCTGCCTGGGCTACAGTTTGAAGAGCTGGTGTTAGGGTGGAGCTCAGAGGCCTCTTTCCTCACCACCACCACCACCACCACAACACAGGGTAAAGCTGCTCTCCTCTAACCCTCCTTACCAGATAGGGAGACCTACTCCCTTTCACACACACAGGGTTGCCAGATGTCCAGTTTTTGACCAAAAAGTCCAGTTGAAAAGAGGACCTGGCAGTGTCCAGCCACCTGCAGTAACCAGCCTCCACCACCCAGGAATGGGAAGAGCAATGTTGCTGTTAGAGCCTGGAGGAGTGCTCACGAACGGCTCTGGCAGAGAGAGGTACTGGCAGCTCCCTTATCCTGCTCCAGTCACCCTGTTACCCCCAAGAGCATGACTCCCCCACCCTGCTGCAGTCACCTCCCCTCGGAGTGCATCTCTCTCTCTCTCCCTTGCCCTGCCCCAGTCACCACCCCCCACCCTTGGAGTCCTGCTCAGCTGTCAGGGGGAGGTAGGTGGAGAGAGCAGCAAATGACTGGGGGAGGAAGAGAAGTGGGGCGCAGAGCCTCGGAGGAAGAGACGGAGCAGGAGGCGGAGCCTTGGGGGAAGAGGCGGAACTGGGGGAGGTTCCGGCGCTCAGTGTCCAGTTTTCAAAAATTAGAAAGGTCACTGAGTCTAGGTAGCGCCACTACCCCACTCTGAGTCCTCAGCCAACCGCTGTGCACCCTCCAGCCAGTAGGGTAGCTGCTGTTCCACCCAGTCCCACACTCCGATCAGAGGAGAGTCACCCACTTCAAAACCAAGCGGAACCCGTTCCCCAGCTGACTACCCAGCTCACCACCAAGAGGATCCCCTTCCACGACCAGTTGGCCCTCAGTCAGAGGTCACGGGATGACCCACCAGCCATGCTTCTGCCCATAGAGGGCATTCATCTGCAACCACTGCTGCTGCTGTGGGGAACAGTTGCCAGGGAGTTATGTCGACTAGAGGAGCCTTCATGAAAGCCAGCGGGAGGGGGAAGCACAGGGAGGTATTAAATCAGAGGCTTAGGGGTAAGACTATGGAACTGCTGGATTTTTTGCTAGTGAGTCTCCAGTGATGGATTTTGGTTGGAGGAATGTGTAGGGAATGAATATTTTACCCAGGAAATAATACTTTTATGACCAGCTTGGGCAGAACGTTTTTAAGGGGCCATTCTTGTTGCCTGATTAGCCTCATGGACTGCAATGGACCTGGCTGGCATGAGTTAGGGAGGCAAATTTTCTCCTTTGGTTTTTGTTTTCTGCTATCACTTTTTATGTAATCTAATGCTACTACAGTTTGCTGACAGTGTTCTGATACAGAAGGATCCAGAACTGTGTGCAGAGTTGTGGTGTGGTTTCACCCCATCACACACAGAGAGATTGTCATCTCCAGGAGCTGGACTGAGATGTGTATCCAGTCCAGAATCACTCGGATTTCACCTCCATTACAAACCGATAACTGGTTTTCTCTCCATTATTCTTCCAGGTGGATTCTCTGTACCTTGAAGTCTTTAATTTGAGGACTTCAGTAACTCAGTCTTAGGATAGGGGTCTGTTACAGGAGTGGGTGAAGTTCTGTGGCCTGTGTTGTGCAGGAGGTCAGACTAGATGATCATAATGGTCCCTTTTGACCTTAAAGTCCAGGAGTCTCCTTTGGCATTTCTGCTTTCAGAGTGTCTCTGTATCATTGTATATCTATTGCTGTTATTTTTCCCCAAGTCCATTAACTGCCTATTCTAAAGTAATATTTTACGCTTATATAACACCTTTCACCTGAGGAGCATAAAAAGCTCAACAGATATTAATGAATTAAGGCTCACTATATCCCTGCATTAGATAGGTAACTATTATCCCAATTTTACAGCTGAAGAAACTGAGGCACAGAGAGGTTAAGTAACTTACCCAGGATCACAATGATTACAGAGTAGTGAGCCAATCCCAGAGATCCTCACTCCCAGTCTGCTGTTCTAACCATGAGAACATGCTCCTTCCTTTCTCAGATTCAGGCTCATTTCATTATGTCTCACCTATATCGTTAACCGTTCTACATCCCCAGCTTTTTTAAAAAAAAACCCTGTGATCACTAGCGGTGGTTGCAAACCAGAAAAAAAGCCTATGAATTTTCAGTTACCCCCTCCCCCTCTTTTTATCAAACTGTGAAATTTTGATGAAAACTTGCATTAACACTTTGCACTTTTAAAGATGTTGACCAGTTCTATAGCCTGCTGAGAAATAGGTCTATTTTTCCCCACCAATTTTTTTTGTTGAGACTGAACATTTTTTATTAGTTTTTGTCCCTACACATGTTTACGGTGAATAAACAAACAATAAGCATCGATAATAACACCAGGATTATTTAAATAATTACAGTGGCTATAACATCATTTTAATATAATTTGTACTTCAATACTTGCAAATATTCCAAAAACACTGGACAAACATTCTGAAGTTAGTCTCACTATCTCCCTTGAGGTGTGTTATTTATCACCCCAATACTGCAAATAGGGAAACTGAAGTAGAAAGGAATCGGATGACTTATTCAAAAACAAAATGAGGCAGGGGCAGATGGTGGATTAGACCCCTGAATCCTGACTCAGAGTCCTGGGTTTTTAACCACTGGAGCATACTCTCTTCCAGCTATTTAATTTATTTGTGAATTTAATGCAGGGTTCATTTCGTTCTCCTTCTAGATCATTACTATAGAAGTTAAATAAACCATTCCAGAGGGAAGCTAGAAAAAGAGAAGCATGAGTGCTAAGAAAACTGGAGTGACACTCCAGAGGAGGAATTAGGGCCCTGATTCAGGAAATCACCCCATTCAGGAAAAGTTAAGTGTGTCTTTTAAGTGTTTTTCTGAATCAGGGCTCAAGCGCTTGATCTACAGCCAATTCAATAACCTCATTGGACTTTGGGTCAGACCTGAGGAGAGCCTGTGGGAGGAGCTAGGGGTAACACGGGCTGGCAAAGGAAGAGAAGAAGGAGGTGGGCAAGTATTTATGGATTTGATAAACTTAATTAAATCTCCAAGAACTTTTCTTAGAGGTAATGACCAGTATTTAATATTTAAACTTGAAAGTCATGAAACCGAGTCCATGAAAGTGCCTAAATATTATATTGGTCAGGTGCATGATAGACAGAAAGATCAGTGAGTGTAACATGAGGGGGTGGGTCTTCATGGGAGCTGCAAGGGGCAGGGCTCAAACCAGGTGGCAAACTGATAGGGTCTTCCCTCGGGGAGTTAGCTCTGGGAAGTGCTGATGAGTTTTACTTATTCCTCAGTCTGGTGGATATTGAAAGCTGTGGCTGAGAAACCTGATGCTGATCTTTGTGTTTCTGTTGAGAGAGAGGCCTGGCCCCAGAACAGCGGAGATCAGCTTTGAATTCTGACCTCTGCCAGCAGCTGTCTAGCAAGTCTATGGGATTTCACTGAGCCAGTTTAATACTGGTAGTCAGACAGTTTAAACCCATTAGCTCCCAGCTAGTGGAGTAAATTTGCTCAGTCAAGCCCAGCTTTCAGGCAGATTTTGCCAATCAAAACCAAAGAGCGAGAAGAAAAAACCTAATAAATTTTATAAAGGTTGCAGCCTGCATCGTAAAAGCTAAACACTGAAGCAAAATGCCTCTGGTTAGATCACTGTCCGTGACGTCTCTTAATGGGCTTCCTCAGTGGGAAGATGAGGACCTGCCAGTGGAGGATTTATTGCTCTTTGAAGTCGCTTGGGAAGTTACCAATAAAGGTCTGTACAGCACTTCACATGTTAATATGATTGTTTTGGGGCTAGTGTGTGGTGGGGGAATGGATGCAAATGTTAAATGGGAACTGTGGAAATGATTGCTTCATAAATGTAGGCAGATGTCTTATTCAGAGAGTTCAGGAAATTGTAACCAAAAATGAGTGTCACTCTATGTACATGCGTGAGCATGGAAGCATGTGTGATTGTACATGTGCTATATCTGCATGTGCTAATTTAGAATGCATGTGTGTAACACATGTATGTATATTTGTCTATGTACAGATTGTTGTGCATCAATCACAAAAATATGGGTGAGTACGTAACTGCTGTGCACATGTGTATATGTGTGGCTATATGGCTGTTACTGTGTTTGTATTTCTATGCTGTATATGTATATGAGACTGTGATTTTAAACTGACACAAAATCTTTGTGAGTGCAAAGCAGGGAAATAAGCATTTGTAAGACAGTAAATACATTCAAGTGCAGTGATTTTCTTCAGCCTTTGACTACAGAATGAAAGGCCCAATTCTCAACTGATGTAAATTGACATAGCTTCACTGAAGTTAGGAGTAAAACCCAGAAGTCAATGGGGCTGCATCAGTTTACACCCTTTAAAAAGGTAGCCATGTATTTACAAGCATATTTAAGGCAGACATTGCATGAGAGCCTTTCACGGTTTGTGCCAGTGATCATACCTGAACTCTGCACATTGCTCTAGCTACTATGACCTCTCTGCCAGAGTAACTTCAGATTTAAAGTGCTAATAGAGCTGTCCTACTTCAACAAAGCAGCTTGAATTCAGCAAAGGGGGGAAAAGCACTAATGTTGCAGCATAAATGAGTTACTACGAGTCAATGATTGACCTTGGGTATCTTGCTGCCTGTGTGGATAAACAAAGAGAAGATTAGTGGAGGAATGGATTGTAATCTGTAACATCAGAACCCTAAAGGAGAAATGTAAGTGAGAGGAACAGACAGTCTTAAGGTTGAAAAGTTCCAGAGGGGTAGCCGTGTTAGTCTGTATACAGCCAAAACAACGAGAGTCCTGTAGCACTTTAAAGACTAACACATTTAATTTTTGCAGGCATAATCTTTCATGGGTTGTGAAAGCTAATGCCTGCAAAAATTAAATGTGTTAGTCTTTAAAGTGCTACAGGACTCTCGTTGTTTAGTCTTATGGTTAACGTTCTGCCCCAAGTATTCTAGAAATATAGCACTTATTTTTACCGATGTGCGTGGCAAGCAACAGGCAGGTAGATGGCAGCAGAAATCTGGCTAAATCAAAGGGTTCTGTATAAAGTATAAATTAAATCCACAATGTATATTTCACAAGTCCTTTTGGAATCAGGTTATTAACAATAGTGCTATAAATAAAAAGGCAAAAATTCTTTTTCTGTATTTACAAAGTGCATCGTGGGCCATGTTATATTCTCAGAGATGGTGCTCTGCTGACCTCAGTGGAGCTACACAGATTTACTCTATTGATCCAGTCCAATTCAATTATTTGGAACTCAACAAGTTTGAACAGAATGTGCTAACAGTTTCGCCAAGTAATGAACTGATGCTTTATGTCAACCTGAACCTTAGAACTGATTGAATTAGCAATAGCAAACAATTTATACCTTACATAAAGGCATATTGTCCATCAACACATCCTGGTTCAAAGTACTTGTTCAAAATATTATTATTATTTTTATATAAACATATTTGGGCACGTATTTTTCACAAACTAGTTGTAGCTTGTGCTCCTTCCAGAGGTGGATATTTTTGCCTGTGTGTTTGGGCCATATAAGTGACATGCCTTGATACTGTTTCCTGATAGGGTGACTTAACTTTTATCAATAGCAGTAGTTCCTGGAGAAATCTCTGGGGCGGTAGGTCTCCCAGGACAAGAGTGGTCAGCACTTTAGAATCACAGGAAAGTGAGACATAGGAAAGGATAAACAGGCCTCAGAAATGTTAGGTTATGTTAGGACATACTATATCTTTTATTGACTTCCTTTGCACAAGAAAGAACAGAATATTAGGTTAAATATATTGACCCCTCCCCCTCTCCACCAGATTTAAATATTGCTGACTTTCCTCCTGACAGAGGGGGAGAGACATAAACCAGGTTAACTTTGGCTCCTTTACAGCACTCTGGCAATATATTGCTTCTCTTAAGCCTCACTTCCTCCATGATTGGTGTTGCTTCTTGCTGGCTCTATCATTTCTCCCTAACAAAGATGGAAGGACTGTAAGCCCTCTTACCTGTCCCAACACTTTGATATTTAACAAGCCTGGAGCCATGTATCCACAGGATAGCGTTTTTGGCATTTTACTACCCTCTGTCTCAGCATGGGCCATATTGAAGGCATTTTGTTCCATATTCTAAGTGTGGAACATGTTCAAAGTGTCTCCAGTCAAGAAATTTTTCTGCTCCTCTGCCCTGCTTCAGCTCCCCTTCTCCTTGCTAGTGCTCATGCTGAGTGATAGCTCACTTGTATTTATTTGCAATCACTCAGTATTTTTCATCATCTCCTTCTAACACCTTCACTCCCAGGCAAGCAAAGATATTACATGTAGCGTGGCCGAATGAGCATTTCTAGCACTCTAATGCTCAAATTTGCACCAATCAAAGCTCTTCCCCAAATACTGATGTGAACAAGAACTAGTCACCGACATGTAAGAACAATATATATGAGAGATGATTTACTAGCATCCTTTGAAATTGTATCATAAATAATTTAAACTGAATGCTACCCATCAGTTCAGTGAGCAAAGTGTGGCTTGAGAGCCATGAGCTTCCTTGCCTTTTTATATTGTGCTTGTTTGTTTAGGGGCAAATCACTGCCCTTTGCAGAAGGTGCCTGGCCTGGATAGCAGTAAAGCTGCACACTTCTGTTGTGGCAGTAAAACAAGGCCATGGAAGTCATGCATCTATACAGCTGCAAATCGGTGCTCTACATTGGCTTTCCCCTCAGCAGCATGGAAAGGTCAGGGTCTTATGTAGAGTGGCCACAAACTACATTGATTCATTGTCCAAAGCCTTGATATAATCATTCCAGTCCTTATCAAGGACTGGAATGTACCTTGATAAGCCTTCTAGTCATCTTGTGTGGAGACAGGACTAAGCATTATCTAGACCATCCCTGGCAAGTGTTTGTCTAGCCTGTTTTTAAAAACTTCTAATGAAGGAGATTCTACAGCCTCCCTAGGTAATTTGTTCCAGCGTTTAACTACCCTGACAGTAAGGAAGTTTTTCTTATTGTCTAACCTAAATCTCCCTTGCTGCTATTTAAGCCCATTACTTCTTATCCCATCCTTAGTGGTTAAGGAGAACAATTTATCACCCTATTCTTTGGAACAACCTGTACATACTTGAAGACTGTTATCATGTCCCCATCAAACATCTCTTCTCCAGACTAAACAAATCCAGTTTTTTCAATCATCCCTCATAGATTGTTTTCTAGACCTTTCATCATTTTTGTTGCTCTCCTCTGGACTTTCTACAGTTTATCCACATCTTTTCCAAAGTGTGGTGCCCACAACTGGACACAGTACTCCATTTGAGGCCTTATCAGTGCTGACTAGAGTGAAAGAATTACGTCTTATGTCTTGCTTACAGCACTTCTGTTAATACACCACAGAACAATGTTTGCTTGTTTTGCAACAGTATCGCATTGTTGACTCATATTTAGTTTTGATCAACTATAACCCCCCCACCAGATCCTCTTCTGCAGCACTCCTTCCTAGGCAGTCATTTCCCATTTTGTATTTGTGCAATTTGACCTTCCTTTCTAAATGTAGTACTTTGCATTCGTCCTTAGTCAATTTCATCTTATTTATTTCAGACCATTTCTCCAGTTTGCCATGATCATTTTGAATTCTAATCTTGTCCTCCAAAGCGCTTGCAACCCTTCCCAGCTTGGTACCATCTGCAAACTTTATGAGTGTAATAATCTCCATGCCATTATCCAAATCATTTATGAAAATATTGCATAGAACCAGACCCAGATCCCTGAGGGACCTTCTTGATAGGCCTTTCCAGCTGGATTGTGAACCACTCAGAACTACTCTCTCAGTAATATTTTCCAACCAGTTGGGCACCCATCTATAGTACACATGAAGAAATGTGTAATAGGCAGATGTTATAGGCCACTAGTAAAGACTGCAGCAACTGTGGAGAGGCTGCACATTCTTCATTGCCCTTGCCCATCCCTTGAAACCTTGTATATCCCCTGCAAAAGTCCATTTGCTCAAGCTGTGCAAGGAGGATGGGAATTTAGCTCTTACACACTAATTCTATTACTTGCCAGAGTCATAGCATTGACTGGATTAGCAAGGTTTCCACCGTTCTGGTGAGAAGGATTTTCATCACTTTATGAAGCTGATAACTATACTTGTCAAGATGTTTGATTTAATATTTATATTAGCTTTTTTTTTTTTTTTGCGTATTGTCTGTATTATTCAATCCACCTTGTAAACAAAGAAAGATGTGAAGTGGCACAATGCTTAAAAAATACTTTAGGCAGACAACCAGTTCCTGTCACTACCTAAGTATAAACCCATTAACTCAGTGCGCACTCACGCCCATTATTTAGGTGCCTAACTCCCACTGACTTCAGTCTGAGTTAAACACCCAAATATATGTGCAGATCTGAGCCTAAGAGTCCTTTTTAAAGTCCTTTCTCGGTCCCTAATGAAGCAAAGCCCACATTGGACCAAATACTGACGTTCTTACACAGACAGAACTCTCAGATGGGACAAAATTCTGCCCCCAGTTATCCGGGGAAAAATCTGGACTCCTCCATTTAAATCCTGTCTCCACTGAAGTGAGTGGGAGTTTTGCCATTGACTTGAGTGGAGCCAGGATTTCACCTCTTGTGTATAAAAGAACCTGTAAGCTCGATTCTCTTCTTGCTGACACCACTATAAACCAGAAGTAATGCAAGTCAATGGAGTTACACAGGTGTACATGCAGAATCAAAGCTCTGTGTGTTTCATATGTGTGGTAGCATGTCATGTTATGCTGACACATTAGCAGAATCATATAGGATGTTTTCAGTTAGAAAAAGCCGTTTCATCTAAATGTTTTGCAGGAATATGTCAATTTCCATGACATTTTTTATGGGAAAAAGTCAAAATGGTTCATTTTGATTTTCTCATTTTGTTTCTGTTATGTCAAAACATTTCATTGTAATAAAGTAAAAATGTTTTGTTTTTTGACTTTGTCATTTTGATTATTTCGTTTCAACTCATATTGCATTGAAAGGTTAATTTTAATATATATTACATGTAATATTACTTTATATTCAATGTTTTATTATATTACAATGTTCTGACATCCTTAAAAAGAAGTGATTCAATTGTTCTGTATGAACATTTTTCAGAATTTTTTTATGTGGGAAATTTCAGAATTTTGGCTTTGTTCTGATTCAGAATGAAAATAAATTTCAAAAGGGTGGCATTTCCACAGAACAGAAATTCCATTTTCCAGCCAGCTCTAGTCTGTAAGTAGAGGCAAGAAATCTCATGCCTTGGTATCAACATTTCCTTCAGGTGTCCCTTGCCACTTCTAGGTTCAATGGTAGCCATAGCCCAAGGAAAGCTTTGGTGGCTACAAGTTCAGCAGATGCCACTAATCAGGTAACCAAAAGTTTACAGTGCTCCTGGAACATTGTTCTTTTAATCTGGAAAAGCAAAGCTGCCTAGAAAAGACACACTAGGTTCAGTCTCTACTTCCACTTCCCTGTGTACCATTTCTTCCCATTCTGTGGCTCCTTCCTGTTCACCAGCTGTTCCTCTGCAGCTCCTTTTCCCCTCTCACCTGCAGGGGAAGGGAGTTGTATTAGTTTTTGGGGTGTCTGTGTCAAGTGAATGAGTGGTGGGCACACAGTGTAGGTATAATTGATGCACCTATTTAGGCATGCATGACCCCCAACCCGTATAGTATCTGAGTAATTCCTAAGTGTTTAAAAATAGAATGGGAAGAGCACAACAATGGAAAAAGAAGAGAAGAAGGAGAATTTAGACTGGAGGGAGAAAAACTAAAACTGGTCAAAATTTTTCAGCAGAATTTGTTGGACAAAATGTCTTTTCAATGAAATAAATACGTTCTCACAAAAAATTCTGCTTTCATTCTCTTTTTTAAAAATTTCTAAACAAAAAATTTCAAACTTTTTTGTTTTTATTGGGAAAATCCCCCACTTTCTCTCTCTTTTAAGGAAATAAGTTAGGGACAGGTTTTTGGTTTGTTTTTTCTTTTTTTTCACTTTTTTATTTCCCCTCTGATTACTCTATTTGGAAAAAAAGTTTTAAAAAAACAAACAAAGCAGCAGCAGGAACAAAAGTGAGAGAGAGGCTGTTTATTTTTTCCTCACTGAAATGAAATTTCAAAATTTTTGGTGAAACTGAATAATTTTGAATGGAACAATTTTATTTTTGTTTCTTGGAGTTTTTTCTTGGCATGTTTTTTTGGCCTACTCTGAAGCACACACAGAAACAGACAGACGATACACCAGTTGTTTAGAAAGAAGTAAAGAAAACAAATGAAGGAACAGAAAAAAGGAAGAGAAGGGAGAACAAAAAAAGGAAGAAAGTAAGTTCCACCCGCCATTATTATTTAGTGAAGGTTAATATCAAAACACAGAACACATCAGTGGACTAGTGAATCTGGCCTAAGTTGCCAGTATCAGTGGGAGGACTGTTAGACTAACATCAATTTGCGTAAAACAATGTTTTCAGTAGATTGGCAGAACATTGATTTTAGCGTACACTAGGCATGAATATGAACTTTGGACATCAGTCTGCATACTGTCAACAGAGAGTAACTTTAGGGGTAAAGTATGTGGCCTTTTAAACTAGAGCTTACCCCAAACCACAAAGTTCAGAATAACCCTAAAACTTCAGTGGACATCAGAATCTAAAACCAGACATGTATTCAAAATTTGCAGCTAACCTGCCATCTCTATGGGCCAGACCAAAGCTCTCAGATCAAAACACCTTTGCACTTTGGGGAAATTTGAGAGTCAGATCCAAATTTTGAAATTCATGCCTGTCTCTCATTTCATGGCTTATATACAGCCTGTACCTGAAAATAGGATTTCATCTGTTGCTTCCAGATGCATTTATAAGCTCATCAAGAAAATCATGGGGTGTTCTGTTATATTTTAGTTGATTTCGAAGGAGTTTTAATTGATATACTAAAATTCCATATTAGGGAAGAATCAACTGGCTTATTAGAATGCTGAAACTAATTAAAGACTGATTTTCCAACCATTATTCACTTTGAATCTCATTCTGCCACCAATGGAGTGAATAATGGGCTGCTTACTTACACAGTCTCAGTGAATTCAAAGTGAATTCAAACAGTGCCTTTTGAAAGGAACTTTATATGCGGTCTCTTCAGGGTATGAAATATGCCACAGAAATTTATTTTTAGGAAATGGAATTTCCATGTGTAATAAATTACTCCAGCCACTGGTCAACTCTTCCCCTCTTGTCTCTTTCTTTGAGGCATATCCATCACCTTCCACAGGAATACAATTGCACGTACCAATTTCCCATGCCCAGCTCTTTCTCTCACACATATGCAGAGACATTCATGGCTCATGAGTCACATGTTCACATGGTAACAAAGGGATAAATGAAATTGCTGGGGCCAGATAATCCACAGGTTATGTGGCAAGTTCTTTCTGCAGATTTTACTGCATTTTTCAAAATCTAAGCCTTAATTTTTATTAAAGTTGTCAATCCTTATTGTAACAAAGGTAGTAAACTAATGCATTGTAATTGTGTTTGCCCTGTTGTCAGATAGACTGACATGATACAGCATAGCACACAAAGAGGCATGCACTTTGATCTGCCACCTTCATTCCCCCTCATTCATCTTAATGCAGTGACACCTTCCCACACTTGTTTCAGTCTTTCATGTGCTAACATAATGAAAGCTGGTTTTATCATTTTAGGAATGATGTGCTCTGTCCTGGTAACATACTTTTGTGACATTGCATCAGGATTACTACAGTGCACTCTGTACTGGGCTTGTAATGAACTGATCCATCACCTGCAGCTGGTGGAATGCAGCAGCACAAACCGGATTGCAATTGGCAGCAAGAGGATGCAGCGCACCTTGGTCTCCGTTCCCTAGCTGACTGCCTTCTGTTGTGTACATTGAGTTTAAGGGGAGGCTTGCAAAAGCAGCAATGGCAGCCCCTTTCCATGTGCGTTGAGTGTCTTGATGCTGTTTCTACCTCTGACAATTTCTCCCTTAGTTTAGACCTTTAAGTGGTTGGTTCTGAAAGTATTTTGCTGGTCCCAAGACTGGGTTCTTTGCAACAGAGAAGATGCATTTTACAGGTCGCAATTTATAAATGTAGCCTGCTGCTAAATTCCACAGTAGTGAAGGGAAATCAGATTTTGCAAAAGGTTTGCTGCAGATGTCAGCTGATCCGTTTTAATTAATCACAGGCTAATCCTTCAAAGTGCTGAGCAACCTCAGCTCCCAATAGCTTCATGGTATATGAAGGCATTAAGGGACAGATTTTTAAAGGTATTTAGGTGCCTAAAGACACAGATAGGCACCTAGTGAGATTTTTTAAAAGTTCCTATGTGCCTAACTCCCACTGAAATCAATAGGAGTAAGGCTGACTAGGTACTTTAAAAATTGCCACTGTGCATCCATCAGTATCTTTAGGTGCCTAAATACCTTAAAAAGCTGGCCCTTAATACCTAGAAAGAGTCACTGAGCACCTCACAGCATTGGGACTTTATATAGTCCTTATAGCCTTAGCGAATAATTCACAACACAGTAATCTTATTCTGGGCATTACAATACAGCTCCAGAGGCTCATTTAGCTTCTGCACTTGGGCCAGTGGGGATCATCTAATGGCTATTAGCCTGTTCTGTTGCAATTATTTAAGCCTTTGTGATCGTCAGGTGCCTTGTACAGGTTAAATATGGTTCATGTATATGACCCTGGGGCTTTATTCATTGCTGAATTACTTCAGTTTAACTCAGTGGAGTTACACTAGTGTAAAACTGGACTGATGCAGTAGTGAATCAGGTCCTTTGTGTGTAGTTTATACCTAGACTTTGACTTATCTCTTCTACCTTTCTATTTACTGCATCTAAACACTGTGCTTCCATTCCTCTTGGCCTGTCATGATGGAATTCCCTCCATAAAAGATCTGCACACCTGTCTCATGGTTCTTTCATTCTAGTTATCTTTTAACTAAGCTACTTAATTGTTAATGGTGTATTTGGTTTTAAATAAATTGGAGGTTGTCAGTCCAATTCCCAGCGTGCAGGCATCCACATCACAAGGAATTCGCTTTTTAAAATGACAACTGCCAAAGCAAAAAGTTGAGCCCTGCCCAACGTGGAACCACTATATTAGTCAATAGAAAATATAGAAATGGACCTGAGACACAATTTTTGAATCACCCAGTATTGTGTCCTTTATACTGATAGGGGATGGCCAGACAGAAGGATAAAAACAACACAATGCATTTGATTCTACATTAGTGGGCATGACGTAAAAAAAAAGATAGAATAGAAAGTGGTTGTCGTGTAACATAACAACAACAGTGCAGGGTGGAAAGTATACTGTATTCACACAGAAGAACTTTGGGGAGGTAACATATAATCACTCAACTGATATTTAGCTCAGATATTTAGCTAACTCTCCCACTCTTAGGCAAAGTGTTTGGGATTACCATTTAATTACCACATGGGGTCTGGATGTCAGAACATCACGTTTTAAATATAGGGGATGAAATTCTGGGCCTGTTGAAGTTAATGACAAAACCCCCATTTACTTCACTAGGGCCATGATTTCACCCAGAATTGTGAATATGAAAAGTAATTAAACTTGGGGAGATGGACCTGATCCACAGTGTCAGGTAGGTTTGAACCTGGATCTGAATTTTGCTTCCTGTTTCCATCTCGACATGATACTTTTTTATGATTTTCTTTTACAGTTGGTGGTATCTACACTGTGATCCAGACAAAAGCCAAAATTACAACTGATGAATGGGGTGAAAATTATTTTCTGATCGGTCCCTACTTTGAGCACAACGTGAAGACTCAGGTAGAGGTGTGTGAGCCTCCAAACCCAGCGATTAAAAAGGCAGTGGACACGTTGAAAAGCCAGGGGTGTCAGGTAAATGAGATCTGTCACTGCTTCCTAAGGCAACTAAAATGACTCTGAGGAGATTATAATTTTGGTTAATGCTCTTGCCATGCCGCTTGACACAGTAGTTCTGGTCAATGTCACAATAGGAAGGGCTCAGAACCATTTACCCAGAGTTAGCGTGGCAAAGTCAGTTCGTTAAAGGTTATTTTTGAGAAAGAACCTGTTGATCCAATTACATGTTTTAAGAGTCATTTATCTGCAAGTCTACTTAATTGGATTAATGGCTTACTTTACCAGTCCCTAAATACAGTGAGATTTCAGTAGACATAATATGACCTTAGGTTGACTGAACTGTTGTGTAATTCTCGTCTATTGCATTTGACCTTCTCTTGCTTCTCAGTAAACTCTGAGAGGGAATAGCATTTCACCCTACTGTGATTTTGCTTGTCTAGAGCAGGGGTTCTCAAACTGGGGGTTGAGACCACTCTGGGGGTTGCGAGGTTAATTTGGGGGTGGGGGGTCACAAGATGTCAGCCCCCGCACATGCCGGTAAGGATGGCATGGCATAGAGGGGGTCATCACTTCTGTGGGGGGAGAGCCTTAAATATTTTCAAAGGGGTTCCCAGCAAAAAAAGTTTGAGAACTGTTGGTCTAGAGTTATGGTAGGTTTGAAAGCTAGACATAGCTGAAACACATCAGGATAAAAAAAAAAGTTATACACTGTTAAGAACTTGCTTTTTAAGGCCAGTTTAGCTCTGGAAATAGTGCATAGTCCCCTCATTTTAGTATGATGCTTACCATAGGTGCTTCACTAATTCTTATTCCCAAGAAAGAGAAGGAAAGAGAGTTTTGTGATTAGTACACAAAATTGGGACCTGGTGGATCTGGGTTCCGTTCCCAGTTCTGACAAATATGATCTCAGTCATGTCTCCTAGCAGCTCTGTGTCTCAGTTTCCCCTGCTGCAAAATGGAGACAATAATGATTAACTTCCTTCACAGAGGTGGTGTAGATTCTTTTCCTTCCAGTGCATCAGCAGCAGAATTGTTTCCTAAGTTCCAAACAGTCACACCTATGCAAATCCATTGAAGACGAGGGCACGTGTCTAGGAGAGGGTCTAATGTGGCTGACAGAATCTTTATTACTGCTGATGATGCCCAAGAGAGAAAGTTTGCATCTCAGATTCCAGGTGGAGTATACAGGGCTGTCAGATGAGGGAAAGCAATCTCTTGATTTGTAAACTGTGCACACCTGATCTGGAGCGTACCAAGAGTCAATAGACTCGGAGAGCCTTGATGCCATTTTTGCAAAGCATATTTTTCAGAGTGGAACCAGGCTATAATGCAAAAACATTTGTAAGGAATTTAGTAATCCTCAAACAGCAGTACAGAATGATGTTCCTAATTTAGCTCCTGCTTCTGGTTTTAGTGTAACTTTTCATAAAGTTATTTATTTACCGAGGTTTCTAAATATAAACCTAGTGCTGATTACAAAGACACATTTCTGCCATCTCTCTAACTGTTGTTTGAATGGTCGATAGCTACAGACTTTTAGGCCAGATTCACTTATATGCTCTAGATGCTTTGACCTGTTCTTATCATGCAAAACAGCCGTAAACACAGTTTCACTCCAGTTATGTCTGGTTTACCTCTGCTTTGTGTTGCTGGAGTAGCGCAAAGCAGACTATACTGATGAATGTGTTCCTGTTATGTCGAATTTAGTTTTTGCCTTCGCTAATGACATTGTGGTTGCTAGTATTGTATGTGTCCCATTAATATATGCATCTTGGCTCCACTATTGTGTCCCAAAGAGATTAGGGCACTCAGGCATTTATGTAATGAAATAAGGGCCTGATCCTCATTTACACTAAGGTCTTAAAGTAGGCATAAATTACATTTAAACTCAATGTGAGGCCCCTTTACACTGTCAGAGTGGTGTAATGGGACCTTACACTTAACGAGGATCAGGCTTTAAGGCCTGCTCTACACAGTTTTTGTACTGGTAGAATTGTTTCAGTTAGGGGAATGATTTTTTTATTGAAATTATTATAGTAGTACAACCCCTAAGATGGACACAGTTATACCAGTATAAAGAAGCCTAATGTTGGTGTATCTTATTCCTCTTCTTGTACAGAAATAGCTATGCTGTTATAAAGCATGTTTATATCAATATGACTGCAGGCACACATAGTAGGGGTTGTACGGCCTTAACTAACACAGTGTAATTTAAGCAGTACAACTTGATTATATAGATGAGGCCTTGGTGTAAATGGGAATTGAGTTCTAAGGCTCCCATGGTCCAGATTTTCAAGGCAGCCTCCAAAATTGCACCCAGACATTTTGCACTCTTACATTGCACCTCAAACGCCTACTAGGTTATGTGTAAAAAGTGGGCAGTTACAGTTCCCAGGGTTCAATCCTGCAACATGCCAGATGCCTACACCTCTCATTTAAGTCATTAAATGTGGTCATCACTAGCTGGTTGTTGAAAGTTTTGTCATTTTGAAATATCAATGAAAAATATCATTTTGATAGGAAAATTGATTTTCAGATCTCTCTCCATTTTTCAACCAACTATAGAGCTGCTTAAAATCATTCAAGTTTCAGTAAAAATATAAGAAAATAAACCTTGAAAAAGTTGGATTTTTCCCTTAGTTTTGGATCATCTTTGCAAAGACAAATCCCAAATATCCATTTTGTGCACATAGGAACACCTACATCATTCCCAAATGCCTGTGCTTCTGCTCATGGCATTTGGTTTATTTGCAAAATTTGCTGGCCCAGTTTAGAAACTCCTTGAGAAATTGGCCTTTACATTAGCTTTACGACCATTTCTGCTAATGCCTCTGCCTCTCATTAACAGGTATTTTTTGGAAGATGGCTGATAGAAGGCAGCCCATATGTTATGCTCTTTGATATAGGATCAGCAGCCTGGAATCTGGACCGATGGAAAGGAGAATTCTGGGATGCATGCAGCATAGGAATCCCATTCCATGACAGAGAGGCCAATGATGCATTGATTTTTGGATCTTTAACTGCCTGGTTCTTTAAAGAGGTACTGTTTTAAAATCTAAACCAACAGTGGCTTCAAACCTGGATCTGATATGGATCCAAATCAAATTTGAAACCTCGCTGTTTCCTATTGTATATTGCACCAAAACCCCAGATCTGAAACCCTCCACTCCAACTTAAGAAAATTCTCTCCTGGTCTGGATCCAAATTCATGACTGTAGCTTATCTCTGATTTCAAAGTGCTCTATTGGTCAGTTCAACCACATTCTTTCCAGGGAAAGCCTCGTATGGCATGTGGTGTTACGTTAATGTCATTTCTATCCTGTGCTTCTTCTTGGGTCTCTGGGTTCTTACTGACACCACTTGTGTGTAGTGATCTCTCTCTCTCTCTCCCTACCAATGACCAGGATGACCACCACGTGATTCTTCACACTGTCCTTGCCTCTGGCAGAAAGCCAGGGACAATTTACTTCCAGAAGTTGCCAGACTCTACCTTCCCTCAAACAATTGTTTTTAAGAGTCGCTTTTGGTTTTCTTCAACTAATGGGTGTTTTAATAGCAAAAAAAGAAACTATAAAGAACAATACAAGATTCTCAGAGCTCCCTGGGGAGTATTCTCAGAGCTCCCTGGGGAGCATTCCTGTGGGGCACATGGTGCGGCACGCACTTCTCTTCACAGCTGGCTAGTCAGGGCTGTGGTCAAGTAGAATGCTCTAGGATTTTTTTTCATTCAGAAGTAAGCAAATGCTTGGGGCTGCTGGGAATGAGATGGCAAGCAGAAAGCAGTGCACTTCCCATGTGTCCTTTCACATTGTTTTCAGCTCTCCAGCCAGTTTGATGACAAGCCCAACTTGATTGCTCACTTTCACGAATGGCAGGCAGGAGCTGGGCTAATCCTCTCTCGATTTAGGAAACTTCCTGTTGCCACAATCTTTACTACCCATGCCACACTGCTCGGGAGGTACCTGTGTGCAGCAAGTATAGATTTCTACAACAAACTTGACCAGGTAAGAATCTGTCTTCCTGTTTTCTCCCTATGGCATTTCCAGCTATCTTTTCAGTGATGCTAAAATGTCTAATTAAACCATGCAGCTCCTAGCTTTGATGCCTGTTAACTCTGTCAATGCAAAATTATTCCCTTTTGTATATTTTCTGGTGATTGGCCCACACAGAAGTGCTTTGCCAGTTTCAAAGCATAATAAATTGTATTAGTCATGTCATTAGGTGTTGAGGACCTGATCTCAATCCCAGTGAAATCCGAAGTCTTTCCATTGAAGGCAGTTGGATCTGGCCTGTGCTGAGGAAAACTGGAAACCCTCAAACTCCTGGGCTAATCAACAGCCAAATCCAATCCACTGACTGATAAATAAATCGCAATAACAATACATTACGCTGCTGCAGCACTTGTCTTCTGAAGATTTTAGCCTTATTATTATAACAGTTTGGGGACATTTTCAAAGGCTCAAAAGGCCAGTAGGTGCCCATCTCCCACTGAAAGTCAATGCCTTTGAATATCTCCCCCCTTTATGTACAGATGAGGCAACTAAGATGGAGAGATGTAGAGCAAGTGGGTTGAGAGGCCCTCTGCAGCCAGTTGAGTTAGGTAGCAGCTACAGCATCCACAGTGCTAGGATCTAGTCTTAGAGCTGACACTTAAGCTGCTGTGGTTTACAGCATTTCCCAGTGTAAGGATGTATCAAAAATGGTATGATATTACAGTTATCTCTGTATAGTTGACATTGCAACTAGGTTCCTATTATAAGGCTCATTTTACCTTCCTCCAGTCAGCCCCTGTTCCTTTGTAAGTCACAAAAATCCACATGCTGTCAAGTTTTTAGGGTTAAGACTAGAATTTTTTCTCAGTTTTTTGATTAACTTGATTTTGGGATTAAAAGACCTATTCAAAATACCTCTTTCAGTTTTTATTTTATGTTCCTCTCTGTCCACTTAATAATATCACATTACAGCACAAAATTGAAAACCTACGTAGAGTTTTATTATCGTCTGACTCCTCAGATATACTTGCTGTTTTGCAACCACAGGTACAGGGTGGAATCTGCCCTTTACAAATGTGGATAGAGAGAGAAATTGGTTTTTGAGCCTGGTTTATGCCTCATGGATTCATCTTGTATGAATCATGCCCAAGCACTATTAAAAATCCCACTCTCAAAGACTAGCTAGCCATGGCATCTCAGAATTTAGCATACTGCAAAATAGTGGCTGTTCTGTATGAACTCATCTTTACTAATTCTTAGAGTTAAACATAAGATAAAAAGTGCAGTTATAACCTCATACAGTCAGTTCTCTTGCCATATTGCTATAAAATGAGCCAGTTGATAGATAGTATGCTAAAAATTAGTGAAGTGTCTCTGTCTATTGTCTGACTTCCTTGATACAGAGAATTGAAGAGAACTGAGCATCTTTAACCTTAATATTTCTTGCAAAAATTAAATTTAAGATTGAGCTCTACTGTAGTATGAGTCTGTAAAAGGATAACAGTAAAATGCAAAAAAAAATTTTAATTCCCACCTTTCTTATTTTCTTAAATCAAAGTCATGTTCTCTACATCACAGTGAATTTCTGGGTAACATCATAAGTATATGTCAATATAAAGGAATATATTTTCTGAAATCCCATTCATAGCTATGTTGATTAAGAAATACGTCCGTTTTAGCATTAACTCTCCAAGACTACATTTTATGTATTAATATTACCTTGCTAAAGTTTTATTATTAATCACTGCAAATACATTTCAAAGTAGGAGGCTAATGGAATTCCACAGCTCATTCCTTCAAGCCTTAAACAAGGAAGGTTGACATTTAAAGGGTACCAATACAGGAAATTATGTCAGGCTGTTACACTACTGTTTTACAGACACTTACAGTGCATTAAAGCTCTTTCTGACAAGCCTTAGCTGTCTTAATGAGAGCGTCTTTGGCTGTAAAAAGGTCAGGCTGGCCCAAAAGCCATATGAGAAACATAAGGGGTTGATCTAGAGCACATTCATTAAATGATACAGATAGGCAGGTCTTTAGAGGATATTCTTGCTGCTGTCTTTTAGTAGTAGACAATTAAGGTCAGACAAGTGATTTGTCCAGTGATAAAGACTCTCCAGGGGCTTTCTAGTGTTTAACCTTTGGATGAGACAAAATATCTTTAAAGGGCATGTCACTTTTTTCCTTTTTCCAGAGTACAACGCATAGTTTTCCTGTTTCAGGCCAATTGGATGTTTTGTTTTTTAAAAAAACATGGCATTTAAGCTCTCACTTCTGATTAATGTTTCTTGGAAAGAACATATTTTCCTTCACTTTTTAAGCACATTATCTGAGACAGGTGGGAAAGACACAATGGGTGCATGTGACACCATAGATAACAAGTAAATATTACAATACAGAGGTAGCGATGCTGGGAAGAAGCAGGTAGACTGTGCTTCTGCAGAAAGAGAGGAAGACTCATGTTACTTGTGCTAACACCCTATTTAGAAATAGTTTTGATAGAAAAGGTTTTAATGAGCTCTAAAGAGAATTCTGCTTAGCCCAGACAAGAGGTACTGTCAAAGAGCCTGTGTGTAGTGAGGATGAAGAGTTAAATGATGAGATGGACAGGATCTGAGTGGGGGATCAGGTTTCAGATTTCCATTTGAATATACCAAGGAACAGATTGCAAAATGCTTCTTTTCTTCCTTTTGGATACAGTGGTTGCTCATCACAGCCACACTACTACTGTAGCATGTAACTCATTTCAGAATGCAAAGCCATGAATGGGGCCAAATTCATCTTTGGTGTAACTGACCTCATTGCCCCACTAGGCTGCAGTTGGGCTAGATAGTTCAGTGGATTGGTAATTGGCTACTAAGCCTTTCACTTCTAGGTTACTAGTTTAAATCTGATCCAGGTTAGTGCAGACTTAAAGCTCGTTACCATCTGACAGCTGTTAACGTACATTTTGTTTCACGCTGGCATTTTTTCACTAGCATTCGAGATTAAGATATGTGAACAACACTCCTATTGAGGGGGAAACAACAAGAAAATAGAATTAATGGGGTTTCATTAGTGCAGTGTAATGATCCTGTGTGGTTTTAAACAGCATCTCTGCTTGGGGGAAATGATGGGATTAGGGAGTGGTAATAAGAGCTTGATTTTTTCATCTGTTCAAATCCGGCCAAGGTCAGTGATCACCAGAAGTTATGTTCTGGTAGCCATTCAGTGAAATGAGATGGGTATCCTCAGTTTGGTTGCCAAAAGGTAACTGCCCATGATGCTAACTGGCATCCTTTTTAACAATCGCAACACCCAGAGATTCTCAATGCTAGAGGCTAATAGGTAGCAGCTTTCGAACCAGGAGGGTGAAGACCTCTTTCTTGAGGCCCTGCTGTATAACTCCCATCTCTCTGTACAAGTGGTGGAGGCTTCCTTGGTGTGCTGGACATTGATCCTGGTGTTACAGGTATTGAAGGCCTCCTGGACTATGTCAGAGGGATTGGCTGGACTCTGTGGTACTCACCCAGCACACCAGGTTCTCCAACCCTGGTGTCCCGCACTGTGTGCTCCAGGAGGTGAAAGCTGCCCTGCCCCCTGCCTCTCTTTGGTACCATGAATGGCTGCTGCAGAAGGGTGTTCACCACTTGCCTGTATTCCCTGGCATCCTGGCGCTTATCATCAGTTCCCTGCCCCACAAGCCCTCACAGAGCCATCTCCAACATACCAGCTGAGTAGGCTGCTCAGTCTTCAGCCAGTCCATCGCCAAACGGCGCCTAGCAACCTCCTCTAGTTGTGTGCTCCATACAATGGAATTCCTTGCCCTAAAGTCTCAACCTGACACCACATGACAGGATATGCTACCACCTTGGAAGGTCAAGGATCCCCATTGGGGCAGCCTTTATTTCACCCTGGTCCTGGGGCTAATGAGGACATTAGTTGGTGGCTTCTGCACAGAGCTGTGAACATGGGTACATGGCTGCGGCATTTCACAGACAACCCCTGATGCCTGTCCCTTCTGTGACAAGATGGAGTCCCTGGAGCATGTCTACTTCTAGTGCAACAGACTCCTCCCAAATCACCTGTTAAGGGTCTTGCTCTACTTTTCCCCACATCTACTCATCTATGCACCCTATCCAGGGCCCCACAAAGTCAGGATACTTCTTTGTCAACCTCCTCTCGGCACTGGCCAAAATGGCCATCTACCCATCCAAGCGGAGGAAGCTTGATGGATAGATTTTCTGCAGCTGTGAAGCCTATATCTATTCCCTGGTCATTTCCTGTCTCCAGCCAGAGTTCCCTTGGATGGCATTCACAGACTCCTTTACAGAACAATGAGCATTGTTTAGGCTACTGTGTTTGGTGTCCACAGCCATTTGCCTTGTTTACACATTTAACTCCCCACACCTGTTCCTATTTTATCATTTGTTGTCTCCTGAGTTTCATTGGTTCCTGTCTCTGTGGCCCATTTCCCATTTGCGTGGCTGGGATTTTTGTTCTAATGGACTCTGTCCACCCTTCCAGGAATTCAGATAGGTTGGCACCTTTCATAATTTCCCTGTAACATATTGATGGCTTTAGTGTAATTTCTGGGGGACAGATCTCCATATCAAAACTGGCAGTTTCAGCAAAGAAGCCAATGGGCAGAACGGCCAGACTCATTTCTCATACTAGCAATGGTCCTTTCAAAATGCGTTTGTGGCGCACCGGCAATGCACAGTGGGCAAGTCTGTGGGCATCAGTCTCTGGTGCTAGAAACTAAGCCTCTCACAAGTGCTGAAAAATCACCACCAGATTTATATTTTAAAAATTCTGCCTGGTCTGACTCTCCCTGGTCTGACTTTCCGCAGGTTGGCACCTTGTGTGGCTATTCACTCGGGGGTGCGTAGTTGGTGTAAAACTACTATTTTGATCTGGTGGCTTTTTTAGCCTGCACCATTATAAATGATTCTACAAGATGCAAAGCAGGCGAGCTGGGCATAATGACTAAATAATGAACACACTGTAAAGTCTCAGTTGAAACTACCTGCTTATAGCATTTTTGCTGGCACCATCGCAGGACCAGTTCTTATTTCTTTTTCCCGCAGTGCTGCTCCCACAGTCATTGAGCTCATCATTATTCAAAGTTGATCCGCTTTATTAGAAGAGCAGCTAATGCAAATCTGACTTAAGCCAGGATGTGTAGTTTTTATTCTTATTTAGTGCAGCTAAGCTATCGAAGTAGAATTGTACTATTTGCCATTTACATAAGATAGCAATCAATGAGGAGCTAAATTTGACAAAAACTGGGCTTTAAATATATAACTACTTCCTCTTTACCTTCATTCAGTAGCATGCCAGTGTTGCTGTGTTTTTTTTCACCCTGAGCTGAAATTGAAGAAGGTTCAGCTCAATAGGGAAGGTTGTCTAGTAATTAGACCAATGGATGGCGGATAAGGACTCCTGGGTCCTGATTCTCCTAATTCTGTCACTGATTATTCCCAGCTCTGCCACAGACTAACTTTCTGACCTTAGGCAAATCACTTTCATAGGTTCTAAGGCTAGAAGGGACCTTTATGATCATTTAGCCTAATCTTCTGCATAAGTGTCCAGAAAACCTCTCCGAATAATTTGTACATTAAGCCCATAACTTCAATGTGAGCAACAAAGTATCTTTTTATAAAGATACACAGACTTAATTTAGAGACTGCAAGTGGTGGAGAATCCTCCACATACATAGACAAGTCAATTACCCTCGCTGTTAAAATTTTTCACCTTATTTCTAGTCTGAAATTGTCTAGCTTCAGTATCCAACTGTGGGATCTCATTCTGACTTTTTCTGCTGTCTAGTATCAGGAATCTCTTCCCCAGGTAGTCACTTGTACATTGTGAAGAGTCACTTCTTAACCTCCTCTTCGATAAACTAATTAGATTGAGCTTCTTTAGTCTCTTTTATGTTTTCCAGACCTCAAATTGTACTTGTCGCTCTTTTCTAAACCCTTTGCAATTTGTCAGCATCTGTTTTGACATGTGGCCAGCAGAATTGGACACAGTATTCCAGTAATGGTCTCTTTAATGTTGCATACAAAGGTCTTATCTCCTTCCTATTTTCTTGTTCATACATGTAGGGGTCTCGTTAACTCTTAGTAACAAACAAAAGTCCCACAAAGTATTGGGACAACCACAGAGACTTGCACTTGAGGCAGCTTAGTGGCAGACATTGCAAATTCAGAGTCCTAGAGTTTATGGCCAAAATGGACCAGTAGACCATTTAGTCTGACCTCCTGTATATGACAGACCACCAACACAGCCCAGCACACACACACACCAACTGAAATGATTCATCCATCTGCTTACATGGTCCTCATCATGTTATCTGAGTGGCTCACAAACAATGATTAATGTTTAATGATGATTAATAATCCATTTAGACTCACAATACTCACATGAAGTGGGAAAGTACTGCTATCCCCATTTTACAGATGGAAAACAGAGGCACTAAAAGACTATCCAAGTCACTCAGGATCTCTTTAGCAGGGCTTGATACTGAACACAGATGTCCTGAGTTCCAGCTCAGAGCCTTAGCAACAAGAGTAACCTTCCTTTTCAGCTTCAATGGAATGTGCTTCTATACCCAGGATATTAAAAAATGATAGATTGGAAGCCATAATAGTGATGTGGGGGCACAGACACTCACACCGCTCTTGGCCTGTGCTGAAAAATTCTGATCCACATTTCAAACCCTCTCCCTCAGACAGGGGATGTCCAGATTAAGGGTTTTGCTTTACACCGATCTCTACTTCACACACATCACATTTACAGGTAAAAAGATGCAAAAAACCCAAGTTCACTTTTTCACATCATACACTTGTCAGCTGCAAGGGCAATATACTGGGGCCTGATCTACGTTACCTTCAAATTCAGCAGCAGTCAACAGGAGTTACGCAAGCTACACACAGTAGCTTGCATAACTTCCGTGGACTTCGTAACTCCTCTTCCATGTGGTGTCTTCATGGTGCTGTGCCCCTTGAGGGGGTGGTTTTAATGCGTCAACTTCCAGATCGATTGAGCAGGTCTCCACTGGCTGCTCATTCGATCCAGATAGATCAATCTGACACTGGTGAATTTGCCACTCTCAGTGAAGATGTACGCTGAGTGCGTAACGTTTTTGCATAGCCCACATTTTCCCTAAGAATTAAAGGTGGCTTAGGGAACTTGACTTTTTTTTTTTTTTTTTGCTGTACTTTTGAACAGTCAGCACATGACAAACACTCTTTGTTGAGAGTGCCATTTTCATTGCATCTCCTCATTGCAAAAAGGATGATGTTGCTAAAATACACATTAGGTTAGAGTATCTGGATTCAGAGTTTTGCTTCAGCCCATTGCAGAGTTAGGGTCTAGCAGTGAAGTTTGATTCTGGATCTCAGTTCAAACTTCCCTACAGTTTAGTAATGTTTGGATCTAGGATTTTTGTTTGGCCTACTGTAGAGATAGGAACGTGTCACAGTGTGTAGATTTAGATCCAGACTTCCGGGGTGGTCACATCTGGAATCTGAGTTTGGGACTTTCAATAGCCATGAAGTAGGAGATTCAAAACTGTGAAAAACAGAAGTGTGTTTAGATGAAATGGAAAAAATGATGTCTGACAAGAGGCTTGGTCATGAATTTGCATCAAGCAACTGTTATTTAAAAAATATAGTCACTTTACCAACAATGACTAGTGTGAACTAGGGCAGGCTGAAAATTTTCTGGCAAATATTTCTCATTGAAAAATATGTCAATTTTGATGTTAGTTTTTTTATTTTCTGAAGTGACATTTTCAAAGCAGAACATTTTATTTCTAGGTATATTTTCAAATGGAAACATTTCATTTCAAAGTGTTAATTTGAAACAAAATGTTTCATTTCAAAATGTTGACTCAAACCAAACTATTTCATTTAAAATTGAAATTTTCAGTTTAAATATCCTTTTAATAGCGTTTTATGTGCTAATCTCAATTTGAAACAAAAAAATTAGTTCTGAATTAACAACTTGAAGTGAAACATTTGGGTTTAATAAAATACGTTGACATTCTCCATTTCAACATGTCCAAATCAAACTTTTGGGGCAATTTTTGTTTAGCAAAATGTTCACTAGTTTGACATTTCATCTCAATTTTGGACAAAATCAAATTTTGAATTATTGTAATTTCTTGTGAGATGAAAAATCTGTTTTTACAACCAGTTCTATTCACAACCTTCATCTGACAGTGTATTTAGCATTTTAATGTTTGTCTATTTTTTAAACTTTGTGATTTCTGTGACAGGAGATATGTGAAAGTTGGAGGTTTTGGTCTGCAGAGGGAGCAGAGTTGAACATTTGTGAGCTTCATGTTAGGTTAGGAGTTCTGATGAATCTAAAAGCTCCAAATGGAACTCAGCCAAAACCACTGACTTTTATTGTAAACTACGAAGTCATGAATAAAACTATAAATCCAACAGAGGACTCCATGGGAAGGGAAGAGATTAGTTCAAAATTTGGTCCAGATTTGTATGAAACTAAGTCCAGGGTGTTTTTGTATCTCTTTCCTCTCTTTTTTTTGAAATTGAAATCAATTTTAACGGGAAAATTTTCCTCTCTAATCTCCTCATTCCTAACTCTAATTCTGTTTGGTTTATTAATATTCAGCCCAATGAGCTCTCTATATGTGCAGAATAAGCTAAATATTGGAATCAAAATTTTTGCCCTTAAAAACCAGAGGAAGAAGAAACCTAAAACAGTCTTTGTTCTAATTTTCTCTCAAGGTAGCGTTTACTTAGCTCAAATAATGGTGGCAGGACTGCACCTGTGCTAGTGTTCACATTGGCAGATATGCAGTAGAACAAAAGCATTCCACAGTTTCCAAGTAGACAAATCAATTTGATCTCTCTATCCTGTTGTGTTGTCTCATCACTTAAGTACTAGTCAACCTGGCCTTCAACTCACTTAAGACTATTATTTTCTGAAGTCATCAGTCCAGCCTGCTAAGGCGCAGACAATGAGATTTCTCTTTACATCTTGTAAGTAAGGTCAAAGGACAGGACTCACCATCTCTGTAAGTGGCAAAAGCTTCAGCAGAAAGAACCACAGAAAGAGGATGACCTGTGGGGAGGAGGAACAATGTGATTAAGGATGATGAGATCTGTTT
The DNA here is from genome assembly GCA_007922155.1 of Mesoclemmys tuberculata. NCBI lineage: Eukaryota > Metazoa > Chordata > Testudines > Chelidae > Mesoclemmys > Mesoclemmys tuberculata. Next base: position 107,431,936 of record ML675616.1, read on the forward strand.
CCTCCTCATTAATAGAATCACACTGGCGCACCATCAAGAACGTGGTCTAGAAGTCATGCAAGAGCATCCAGAAACAAAACCTTCCCCATTTCCAGAAGCTGACGAATCTGATAGCAGTGAGGAAGTGGAAATCAATATTCAAGTGTTGCACTAAGAAGTGAAAGGGAGCAAGAAATGAGGCATAGTGTGCTGGATAGAATTTTCAAGGAATTTGAGTATTAGGGATCTGTTTTCACTGGAGTCAAAAGGAAGCTTTTAACTAGACCTGGTCAAAATTTCCCAAATGTAGTGTTTTTAATTACCATTTTCAGCTGTTCAGTTTTTGGTGGGGGAGGGGAGACCAAAACACTTTTGATTAAACATTTGGTGGTTTTCACCAGTTCTATAGTGGGTTGACATTTTTGGACAATCAAAAAAATTTCAATGATTTTTCTTAAAGTAGAACATTTTTGAAAAACTCCTGCACATTTTTCTCCTGTTTTTTTTTCCTCCACCAGCTCTAGATTTACCATTGACTTCATTGGGGGCAGAATAGACAACCCCACCTTTAAGCCCTGATTTTTCAGAAGTGCTGTAGACCCAGAGCTTCTTCTGAACTCACTGGGAGCTACAGGTGCTCAGTGCCTCTCAAATCAGGCCATTCATGCCTGTAAGGAAAAGTTCACTGCAGCTCCTTCAAGAAACATTTTGTGGTAATTGGCACCTGCATATATGAGGCTGAAAATGTGATAAAGACAAAGGCCTTGTGAAAGTTGAAGATGGTCAGGTGCTTAAATTGCTAGACTGGGACTGAGGAAATCTGGTGTCAGTTACTGGCTCTGTCTTAGACTTCCTACATGAGTTTGTGCCTCAGTTTCCCATCTGTAAATTGGGGATAATCCTTCCATTTGTTTAGGCTTTTTCAGTCTTGTCTGTTTAAAGTGTTTAAATGTGTTGGGACAGGGATTGTTTCTTACTGTGTATGTGTATGGAACTTAGCACGGCATAACTAGATGCCAGTATCAGTTGGGACCTCTTACTGCTAGTAATGATAATTACATATAAAAACTCTACTTAAAGAACATTAAAGTTGCAAAGGCCCGTGCTCAAAAGTTAGGAAATACCAGAATTAAGGTTATCTCCTGCACCCTTCATTCAGCATCCTTGTATGTGTACATTAGGATAGAGTCTTTGTAGTCACGTACTATTTTTCCTACAGGACCTATGCCTCATTCAGTGTGTTATACTTATCACATAAATGGCAGGATTTTATTCAGGGAGACAAGGCAATACACCACATTTATTGTGAATACTAAAATTTTTTACACACACACACCAAGTTTTACAGAGATGGAGTATAGTTACCAGGCTCAGTTGCTCATGTTAGTCCACTGGCCAGGTGGCTAAGACACGAAGGAGGGAGCAGGGGTCTGCCGGTGCGCACCGATGCTTTTGGAGGATGATTGTAGAACTAAACCCAAAGTTTTTATTTTTTATTTTTATTTGTTTTATAGGGGTAAGCTTCTATGCCACTTTATGGGTTTTGCTTTGTTATGCTGCATTTGCATTTTAGTGTGATTATTAATTACTTATATTTTGGAAGCGTGACTATTGTTATTTATTACAGTTTGTTTTGGTTTTTTTATTTAAAACGTTTTCTACTATTCTAAAAGTAAATGTATTTAACAATGGATCCTTTTGTTTTAGGACATTTGCTGATGTTACTTTAAACACAATCTTAGGACACATATACTTCAGTTTCATAACCAGGATTTTTGGTAACTGGTAACCAGGAGGTCAGGTCAAAATGCAAAGCCTTAAAAAAAACTGCTGTAGTAGTTTGTCACATACCAAAAGGATAAGGTATCTCAGTGTCCTTAATAATAGAATCAATATAACAATCGAGCTTTAGGCCTATAAGTGCACAGGATGGATGGTGCTCACTGAATGAACTCTTCAAAATTTTGTTTTCTTCTTATAGCAGTGTCTGGCCCCAGGCCTTATTTACTGCATAGTATTCAACTCCGTATCTGAAAACAGAATGATTGAGTTCCTTATGGGCTTTTCCATGGTGCTCATCACTATGGTATCTGAGTGTTTCATACGTATTACTTTGTCTCACAACACCATTGAGGTGAGAGGGTGGCATCATCCCCATTTTACAGATGGGGAACTGAGGCTCAGAGAGAGAAGGATAAAAGTCTCCATTAAATTGGGGTGCTTGATTTGAGAGATGAAGGACCTGATTTTTCAGAATACTTGGCATTATACAGCATGTCCTATGTCCAAAGCACAGACCCCAGCAACATCACTTGTAAATGTGAGCGCTCAGCACGTATGCAAATCTAGCCTCCGGGTCAGGCACGCAGCAAATAAGGAGCACTCAGCTAGGACCGTGTGTGAGAAGTTTGGTTTAGGTGACTTGCCCAGCATCACAAAAGAACAGAGATAGCGATAGAACCCAACTCTGCAGGCAGCATTCAGCTATCTGAACCGTGAGAGCTTTCTCCTCCTGCAATTCCCTGCCTCATTCACTATGCACCTTCTCATTTCTGCAACGGAACGGGGGAGGGGAGTGTCCAATAGACAACTGCCTCCCTCAGTAAACAGACTGAATTTATCCCCAGAGCAGGTCCATCCTGTGCATTGAATGAAACAGAGGTCCCCTAGAAAAGGTATGTAATTAAAGACAGTAGCCTATACATATGGCGCAAGGGGAGTTATGCATTCTGCAGTAACATACTTTTTTGTGTATAATTTCCTAGCTTTTAAAAAAAAGCAAATTAAAAAATAATCCATGCTGTCAAGTTATTGACACCCACATAGGTCATCAGCAGGTTTGGAACACTTAGATCCATGACAAAAATCCCTGCTATTTGACTTTACAGAGTAACTGATAGCAATAGTAGTTTGTCATTCTTTATGTGGAGCAGCCACTAGAGGGAGGTGAGACACACACTTTGCAAGTGAGTGTCAGTGCTATTTGCTGACAGGAATATAGAAACTAAGAAATCCATTCCAAGATCCTTTTGCCTCTGTCCTTTCCAGACTTGGCCTCTCCCAGTCCTCCCTTCCCCCCACCTCCTCAACTAGTATGATCCCTCATGTGCATTGGATATCTTGTTAAGGCACGCAGAAGGGAAAATGTGCTAAATGTCAGACCTAGCAATAACGGAAGCATGAGAATTCTGCATAATTGAGATTCTTAATGTCATTGTAACTGCCTTCAGCACTTCATAAACTATATGTAAAAGCAGTGTGCATGGTTCTCTTTCCATTCACCTTGAAAGGGTTACCTTGGTATTCCCAGCAGTGAAAGATAATTTAAGACTAATAGGATTGTAATTTAACTGTACACCATATAATCATTGACACCTAATTAGAGTAAAGCTTTTTTAGACTTCATTGTACAGATTTGGATTTTGTCATGGAAATTAGTGGAGACTGTTTGAACTCTTAAGCACTGGCTCTACAGTGATCAGAGTTTCCCTCCCATGCAGATCATGCTGCTAACTGAGCCCATATCACCTGCTTCTGTTTCTCATTGCAGCCCTTATAATTGCACCAGCAATTTTAGGGACAAGAGAAATAACTTACGTTTATTACATAGTGTCTGTCATCCCCATGGAGCCCACACGAACGTTGCAGATATAACAGACTAGTGTGTAAGCTTTCCACAAGACTTGCAACATCCACCAGTGAAATGCAGCCACCTCTGGCTAGAAATTATCAGGTATTTAACAGAACACAGCAACACTATGAAATTGTTCAGGAGAGACAGTAAAGAATGCTATCTCCCATTGCCATTGCATTTGGGAACGTAGGTACGAAGAATGTAATTATTAGACAGGGTGAGAAGCTGAATTATTTCAATCTGGATTTAGTCCTAGACTTTAAGGCCAGAAGGGATCACCAGATCATCGAGTCTGACCTCCTGCATATCACAGCCCACCTGCACACTCAACCCACCAAAAGAAATGAGGTCAAAAGTAAATGAGACCCCCAGAAGACTAGACGCCTACGTGCCAAAGGCAAAGAATGGGAGGGAGGGAGTGCACCAGTGCTCAAGGCCTCAGCAATGGCAGGGAAACGATTCAGTGAGATATTTGCCCAGATAATCCTGGCAAGTGATGCGCACTCACACCCTGCAGAGGAAGGCGAACAGCCCCCAAGCTCACTGCCAATCTGACCTGGGGGAGATTCCTTCCCAACCTCACATGTGGTGATCATTTAGACCTGAGCATGTGCACAAGAACCAACCAGCCAAGAACCTGAGAGAGAGAAAATGCTCAGGGCTCTGGGCCACTCTGTCCGGTGTCACAACTCCAGCTGTTAATTCAGAGTAAGGAGTTAATAAAACCGCCCAGAATATACTGGGGACAAAATCCCTTTCTGACCCCTGTTCATGGCTGGCTGAAACAAGCTTTAGGAACACACGCTATAAATTGGGCTATTTGATCCCTGCCCTCCATCATCACAAGTCACCCTGTCTTCCAGCTGCACTCATACATTTGTCCAGCTCTTTCTTAAAACTAAGTAAGTTGTTTTCCCCCACGACTCCTAGTGAGAGGCTGTTTCAGAACCTCACCCCTCTGATGGTTAGTAATCTTTTTCTAATTGCCAACCTGAATTTGTTCCTGGCCAGTCTATAGCCATTTGTTCTTGTGCCAACATTGTCCTTTAGCTTAAATAGTTCTTCACCCTCCCTCTTATGAGCCACTTAATGTATTTAGGGGGAGCAATCATATCCCATTGTAGCCTTCTCTTTGTGAGAATAAACAAGCCAATCTCTTCCAGTCCCCTCATAAAATAGGCCTTCCATTCCCCTGATCATCCTAGTAGCTCATCTTTGCACCTGTTCCAGTTTAAATTAATCTTTCGTGACTATGGGTGACCAGAATTGTACACAATATTCCAAATGATAGTTAATCAACACAACTATGACATAATTGGCATCAAAGAGTCTTGGTGAGATAATGTGCATGACTGGAATATGGGTATAGAAGAGTACAGCTTCGTCAGGAAGGACAGGCAGGGAAAAAGGGAGACGTGTTGCCTTTACATTACAAATGTGTACACTTGCACTGAGGTTGAGGAGGAAATAGGAGACAGATTTGTGGAAAGTCTCTGGGTAAGGATGAAAGGTAAAAAAACAAGAAGAGGTGGATGAGGCTTTTTTAAAAACAAATAACAAAATCATTCAAAACATAGGACTTGGTGGTGATGGGGGACTTCAGCTACCCAGACATCTGTTGGGAAAATAACACAGCAGGGCACAGATTATTCACCAAGTTCTTGGAATGTATTGGAGACAGTTTTTTATTTCAGAAGCTGGAGAAGGTTGCTAGCCAAGAGGCTGTTCTAGACTTGATTTTTGACAATTAAGAAGGAATGTGCTGAGAATTTGAAAGTGAAAGGCAGTTTAGCTGAAAGTGGTGATGAAATGGTATAGTTCATGATTCTAAGGCATGGTAGGAGGGAAAACAGCACACTAAAGATAATGGATTTCAAGAAAGCAGACTTCAGCAAACTCAGGGAGTTGGTAGGGAAGAACCCATGGGAAGCAAGTCGAAGGGGACAAGCAGTTCAAGAGAGTTGGCAGTTTTTCAAAGAGACATCGTTAAGGGCACAAGAACAAACTATCCCACTGCGTAACAAAGGTTGGAAGTATGGCAAGAGACCACCCTGGCTTAACTAGAAGATCTTCAATGGTCTGAAACTCAAAAGAGTCCTACACAAAGTGAAATTTAGGTCAAATTAAAAGAATGACTATAAACAAATAACACAAGTATGTAGGGACAAAATTAGAAAAGCCAAGGCACACAATGAGATTAAACAAGCTAGAGCCATAAACGATAACAAGAAAACATTCTACAAATACATTAGAAGCAAGAGGAAGACCAATGACAGGATAGGCCCATTTCTCAGGGAAGTGGGGAAAACAATAAGAGAAAATATGGAAATGGCAGAAGTGCTAAACAACTTCTTTGTTTCATTTTTCACCGAAAAGATTAGTAGCATTTGGACATCTAACACAGTGAATGCCAGTGAAAGTGAGATAGGATTTGTGACTAAACTAGGGAAAGAACAAGTTAAAAATTACTTAGACAAGTTAGAAGTCTTCAAGTCACCAGGACCTGATGAAATACATCCGAGATTGCTTGTACTGATCTTCATCTTCCCAAATTTAACTAATAATTTCCCATGTGATACTATGTCAGATGCTTTATTGAAGTCTAAATAGATTAGATCTACTGCACTTCCCTTATTTTAAAAACAATCACTTATTTTCGCAAAGAAGGAAATTGGGTTAGTCTGGCATGAGCTACCTGTGGTAAACACATGTTGCATTACATTACATCCTTTACCATGTACCTCTAGGAATTTAATTATTCCTTCATAATTTGCTCTAAAATCTTGCATACCACTGAGGTCAGACTAACAGATCTGTAATTTCCTGGATCATGTTTTTTCCCTTTCTTAAATATAGGTACGATATTAGATATTTTCCAGTTATGTGGTACATCCCTCAAATAGGTAGATTTATTAAAAATCCTTGGTACTGGATTAGCAGGCTCGTTTGCCAGTTTTTTCAGTATTCTGGATAGAAGTTATCTGGTCCTCCCAATTTGAGCACATTAAGATCTTTAAGTTTTCTTCCAATTCAGATGTGATCATTTCCATTTCTAGACCCTCATTTCCATCAGCAGTGCAGCCTTCATGCCCATGTTCCATATTATCATCGTTATTGAAAACAGAGGCACAGGAATTCATTTCGTTTTGGGGCCATACCTAGATTTTCTGTAATCTCCCTCCCGTCTGCACTGCCTAGCAGCCCAACCTCATCCTCCCATGTTCTCTCCTTATTTATATAAGTAAAAAATCTTTTATTTTCATTTCCTTGGCAAGATCTAATTCTCCTTGACCTTTAGCAATTCTGACATTTAGTCCTACTTTTTCTAACCTCCGTGATGTAGCTTTCTTTGTTGAACACCCTCTTTTCCATTACTAAAGGCTTTCTGCTTATGCCTAATAATGTTTCTGAAGTGAATATTCATCCAGCAAGGTCAGGAGTCTTACCCTACAAGTTTTTTCCCCTTTCTTGGGATGCAAATTTCAGATAGCTTTTGTATAGCTGATTTGAAGAAATTCCAAGCCTCCTCCACATTAAATCCTTGAGCTCTTCAGTCCAACTGACTTCTTTAACTAATTCTCTTAATTTCCCAAAGTTGAAATTAAAAACTATAGTTGGTGATTTGGTTTTGATTATCTTTCCATTTAGCTTAAAATGAATCAACTCATGATCACTTGATCTAAAATTATTTTTTACAACCTGCTGTTCTATAATGTCCTCACTACTAACTAAAGTCAAGTCTCATATTGCTTCACCTCTTGTTGGTTCAGTGATGATTTGATAAAGAAAACTGTCATCCATCACATCCAAGAATAACTGGGCCTTACCACTACTAGCAGCATTTCTTCTCCAATCTATATTTGGGAAGTTAGTCTCCCATTATGAAACAGTTCCCAAAAGTATTCATCTCTATTAGTTTAAAAGAAATCCCTATTCATCCAAGTCAGACCCGGGGTCTATAGCAGAGCCCTAAAGCTATCCCAATAAAACTTCTTTTACAATCCTTTCCTAAAGTGTTTTTGACCCAAACAGATTCTGTTTTGTCCATACAATCACTTCCTGTTTCTTTACAATTTATTGATTTGTTGACGTACAATGCTACCCAACCACCTTTACCTTTATTCATATCTTTCATAAACAGCACATACCCTTCAGTACCTGTATATGTCCCACAAAGCTTAGGGTTGCTGAGACCTGGAGTTTTAGTTAAGTCCATTTGAGAGCAAGGGCCAACTACAAAGTTTGAAGCTGAACTGGAAATACTTAAGAGCTTGGTGTGTTTGCCTCTGGGATTTTGATCTGAGCCCATCTCTAGGAATTACCAGAGTTAGAATTGAATTGATAGAGAAGAATATATCTTTCAAATGACAGTAAATAATAATGGTGGGATTGATGTGACAGCATTTTAAAGTATCACAAAATGTCAGTTTCAGTTGTCTCAAAGAACAAATTAGAGAAGAGGAACTTTATTTGTTCAACTAATATATGGTGGATTGTTTGAAGTAGCAAATCATGCAAGTATATTGTTTTTGTTGTTCAACAGTTTGACATAGACAAAGAAGCAGGAGAGAGAGAGATTTACCATCGGTACTGTATGGAACGGGCATCTGTACATTGTGCCCATGTTTTCACCACGGTTTCTCAGATAACAGCCATAGAAGCAGAACATATGCTTAAGAGAAAAACCGGTAAGACTTGAACCAGCCTTCCTATACTAACTTCTCACTGTGATTAAATTGCCCTTGATAAGATGAGAGGCAGACATACACAGAAAGACAGAGAGAGACATACACAGAAGCCTTGCTACACTTAGGAAAACAACCATTGTTGATAATGGGTGTCAGCTGAACCAGAGATGAACGCATTTTACCTGCAAATGTAACCAAAGACAAGTTAAATTCAGCACCATTTGAGTAACTGTGGTTGGCATCTGTGGGAGTCCAGGTTTGCCACCAGGTTTCTTGGATTTTATTTCAGCAGGATTATTTAAGCCCCAAGAGCTTTGTCTATATGAGTGCTCCCACACGTGTCCCACTGAGCTGGTAAAAGCATCAGTGGGAATGTTTTAATAAATTTACCCACTGTTGACACACACAGCCTGTGAACTTCTTTGCTTTGATAAGCTGAACCCCAGCTACATAATGTTACATTAGCACTTAGAAACTAGTGGTAGATCCTTTAGCGATACAGGCAGACAGACACTTTGATATAAGTAGGGGCTATTCAATGTAATTTTTTTCCTATGGTAATATTGTTTTCTTTTATAAAAATAGGGAAGTGAATAGGCAAAACCAAAGTGTGATTCTAAGCAATTCATTTCATTGCATGTCCTGGTGCTTAGAGGACAATCAAACTGATACTTCTATCTTGATGTGTCTGGAAAGTACTGACAGAATATTTTGTGAGGACAAGCCATGGTGCTCCAAATATGGGCATGCATTTTTAGGAGAAACACTACAAAAATATTTTGGAGACTATTGAGCAAATGATTTTCCAATATTAATTACTTTGCCATTTCAAACATAAATATACGAAAATTGCTTTGTATTACATTACAGAATAGCACTCTCAATACATTCATTCTTTGTTTATTTTTTTACAATTTTATTTTAAAAGAATGAACGTGAAAGATTTTAGCTAGACATCCCTGAAAACTGAAATCCTATCAGGCCATAAAATAGATATGGCCCAGGCAGTGGCATTCTGGTTATCACAACAATGCCACCTTGCCTTAATGCCTCAACCCTAACCTGTATAGATTATGCGTAGGGGTAAGAGAGAAGTGCACGCTTCATTGCCTGTTCACCCTTTGCCTCACTACTGAGACTTGCAACAAGGGTACTGTCAATGTTAAATTTATGGCCAGGATTTTCAAAATGACTAATGTTTTGTACATTGTCTAGTTCCTGGAAGACTTTAAGGAGCCTGGTTTGCAGAAAGAGTGGCGCACCTGCCCTCTGAAAATCAGGTTCCCCTAAGATGTCTCCTGTTGAGCATTCAAAAAAACAAGGCATCCAGAATCAGTAGTCTCTCGAAAATCCACACCTATGCTTTTTGTGTTGTAGAAGCTTAAAAAATTGTACTGATCTGATTCCAATACAATTTTGTGGCTTAAGTTTGTAAACCCTGCACAAATAGGGTTTTCACTGAAGCCAGTGAGAATTTTTGAGTACAGTGACCGTACAGCATTAGGACTCTTATTTTTACTCCTGACACTTTGATTTGGTTTCTTCTATGTGGTTTAAGTTTTGGGGTTTTTATTTAAAAAAAAAAAAAAAGCTGTTGAGATTTGTTGAGTTTCATGCTGAAATGAAGCTAGATGAAATGAGGTGAACTGATCTTGACACAAAGAGCGAGAATGTGTTAATAAAATTTGCGGATGACACGAAGCTGGGGGGTATTGCTAACACGGAGAAGGACCGGGATGCTATTCAGGAAGATCTGGACCACCTTGTACACTGGAGCAATAGTAATCGGATGAAATATAATAGTGAAAAGTGCAAGGTCATGCACTTAGGGATTAATAATAAGAATTTTACATATACGTTGGGGATGCATCAGTTGGAAACGACGGAGGAGGAGAAGGACCTTGGGGTATTGGTTGATAGCAGGATGACTATGAGCCGCCAATGTGATATGGCTGTTAAAAAAGCAAATGCGGTTTTAGGATGCATCAGACGAGGTATTTCCAGCAAGAAGAAGGAGGTGTTAGTGCCGTTATATACGGCGCTGGTGAGACCCCACCTGGAATATTGTGTGCAGTTTTGGTGTCCCATGTTTAAGAAGGATGAATTCAAACTGGAACAGGTTCAGAGACGGGCTACTAGGATGATCCGAGGAATGGAAAATCTGCCTTATGAAAGGAGACTCAAAGAGCTTGGCTTGTTTAGCCTGGCCAAAAGAAGGCTCCGGGGGGATATGCTTGCTCTATATAAATATATCAGGGGGATTAACGTTAGGGAGGGAGAGGAATTGTTTAAGTTTAGTACTAATATAGGCACGAGGACGAATGGGTACAAATTGGATATTAGGAAATTTAGACTAGAAATTAGACGAAGGTTTCTAACCATTAGGGGAGTGAAGTTCTGGAATAGCCTTCCGAGGGAAGTAGTGGGGGCAAATGACTTATCTGGCTTTAAGACTAAGCTTGATAAGTATATGGAGGGGATGTTATGATGGGATAGTTTAATTTGAGCAATTGATTTTGGATTATCGGCAGATAAGTCTGCTCAAAGGTCTGTGGGAATGCTGGATGGGATGGGAACTGAGTTACTGCAGAGAAATCTTTTTTGGGTACTGGCTGGTGAGTCTTGCCCACATGCTCAGGGTTTAGCTGATCGCCATATTTGGGGTTGGGAAGGAATTTTCCTCCGGGGCGGATTGGCAGGGGCCACGGAGGTTTTTCGCCTTCCTCTGCAGCATGGGGCATGGGTCGCTTGCTGGTGGATTCCCTGCAGCTTGAGGTCTTCAAATCTCACTTTTGAGGATTTCAATAACTCAGTCATGGGTTCGGGGTTGTTATAAATGTGTATGGGTAGGGTTTTGTGGCCTGCCTTGTGCGGGAGGTCAGACTAGATGATCATATTGGTCCCTTCTGACCTATGAGTCTATGAGTCTATGAGTCTATGAAATTAAACCGGAGTTTGTAACAAGGCTTGTAACTAGACATTTGTAATTAAGAGCTAACAGAGACCCTTGGTTATAAGTGGACTCAGGTGGGTACTACTGTAAACGTGATTTGATGTGAACTGGCATATGTACTTTAGTAATCTTAGAATCTTAGGACATAAGCAAGTATATTTGAATCTATTTCAGCCTTCCATTAATGTTACAAACTGCTGGCTTGTGATAAGTAAAGTTGTGAAATCCACATGGACATTGATTGCTCAAAAAGGTCAATAATCCAGTAGATCATTAAGCTGAAACCTACCCAGGGGCCGTTATTGCTACCCAGGGCTATTATCAGCTTGCTTGTCCTCTAAGCACTAGGCCAGTGAAGTGAGTCAGCTTTTTTATGTACTCTAGAAAATCACATATAAAAAATCGGAATAATTGGCATCCACACACTGAACATTTGCTGCCAAGTTTATTGAGAAGGCAGCTCCATAACAAACTCTCCAGCTATAAGCAATTACAGAATCATAAGAAGTCCTCGGGTCTAGCCCCCTACAGTGTAGCAGGACCGTGTTCTTCATTGCAAGGCCCGGGAACCAGTGGCAGCTCCCATCGACCTGAAGTGTGGCTCCCTGACTAATTGTTTATATTCCAATTTATTTTATTTTTAACATTAGGCTATGTACCGAGCCTATCAAAGTCCGCCTTCTTTACACGTCACATTGACTACATGGTACGCTGTGTACCCATAAGCACATCTAAGTATATCTGTTGTATACTAACAACCATGATATTACCATAGCAACCCATGTGTTAATTCAGTAGTTGATGTGGCTCTCACACTGAAGGCTTTTTGCCAAAGTGGCCCCCACTTAAAAAATAGTGAAGATCACTGACCTAGACCATAAGAGGTGTTTGTCCAACCTGTCCTTAAAAACCTCTGGTAATGGGGATTCCACAACCTCCCTTGAAGGTCTGTTCCAGAACCTAGCTACCCCTATAGTTAGAAAGTTTTTCCTAATATCTAACCTAAATCTCCCTTGCAGCAGATTAAGCCAATTACTTCTTGTAATATCTTCAGTGCATATGGAGAAAAATTGATCACCATACTTTTTATAACTTCCCTTAACGTATTTTAAGACTGTTAACAGGTTCCTCCCAGACATCTTTTATCAAGATTGAACATGCCTAGTTATGTTAACCTGCCCTAATAAGTTAGATTTTCTAAATCATTTATCATTTTTGTAGCTCTCCTCTGGACTCTCCAATTTATCAGCATCTAAATTGTGGCACCCAGAACTGGACACAGTACTCCAGCTGAGGCCACACCAGTGCCAAGTAGAGTGGGACAATTACCTCCCATGTCTTACATACAACTCTCTTGTTCACACCCCAGAATGATATTAGTCTTGTTCAAAGCTGCATCACATTGTTGGCTCATATTCGGTTTGATCCACTATAACCGTCAGATCCTTTTCAGTAGTACCATTACCTAACCAGTTATACCACATTTTGTAGTCGAGCCTTTGATTTTTCTTTCCTAAATGAAATACTTTGCACTTGTCTTCATTAAATTTCATCTTGTTGAATTAAGACTGTAAGGCGTTGTGCCGTCCCTCCCTGTCTGTCTGGGAGGGAGGCCATGTCCTTTCCCTATGGCACTTTGGTGTGGGGAAAAGCACAAAGAAGAGAAATATTATGGCTCAAGGCGCAGGACCCTCAGACAGGGGGTTGAACAGGCAAGCAGCCTATGGCCCCAGGCTCTCTGGCAGGGGGTAAGCATCAACAGTCTAGATGCTCACATGCGGGGGGTGAGCACCATCAGGCCTCCTGGCCTTTGATGAGATAGCTGCCACCCCAGCAGGGGAGGAGGTAGGGAGACCCGACCCCACCCTTCTCCACCAGGTCCAAGTCCAGGGCCCTCCCAGTAGCGTAACCTTTTGCATTGGGGCAGCAGAGTCCCAGCCGAAGCACACTCAGGCCTGGTCTACACTTACCTTTGCGATTCGGCGGCAGTCCACGGGAGATACGCAAGTGACGTAAATCACTTGCGTATCTCCTGTTGACTTCGCAGTGTCTGTTCTGCGTGCCGTCCACACTGCGCTGTGCCGAAGGGAACAGCGTTCCTGTCGATGCAGTGCTATGCCACTTACCGGGGTGGTTTTCCTGCGTAGCTTGCTGGATCGACTGAGCGGGTCTACACAGACCGCTCAGTCAATCCAGAGCAATGCATTTGATGGCGGCGAATTTGCCACCGTCAGTCTAGATCCAGCCTGACATACTATCAGGCCACAGCACAACTGGACTATTGTCTGGTTCCCATGGGCTACTTCCTACCTCCCCTTCTTGGAGCACCTGGTCCTCGGGTTGTCGTCTGTCTCCCTGGGGTAAACAGCAAGTGGTGACCCCAACAGCTCCTTGGCAACCCAAGCGGTTGGCAGTGCAGGTAGCTCCTTGGTATCCCAAGTGGCAGGCAGCTCTGGCAACTTCTTTGTGTCTTCAGCAGCAAGTAGCTCCAGCAGCTCCTCCATGGCTGCTCCAGCCCCACGGAGCTAGGGGGCCTCCCCTTCGTGTCTCATGGTTCTGTTTCTGGCAGGGCAGGCATGGGTGTTTTGGCACCACCCACCAGAGGGCAGGTGAGGGTTCTTCCCTGTCCATCTCCGAGAGAGCCCACTCCCCCTAACTACACAGACCAATTCTTTAATGTATCACGGTCATTTTGAATTCTAATCCAGTGCACCAAAATACTTGCAACCCCTCTGAGTTTGGTATCATCTGTAAATTTCATAAGCAAATTCTCCACTCCATTATCCAAATCATTAATGAACATATTGAATAGTAGCAGGCCACTGTGATAGCCCACTAGATACAGCCTCTCAGTTTGACAGCATACCATTGATAACTACTCTTTCAACCAGCCATGGACCCACTTTACAATAATTTAATCTAGACTGCATTTCCCTAATTTGCTAATAAGAATGTAATGAGGGACTGGAATCCTTACTAACATTAGGATACCTCAACATCTACTACTTTCCCGCTATCTGCTAGGCCAATAGCCCTGTCAAAAAAGGAAATTAGGTTGGTTTGGCATGATTAGTTCTTGTCAAATCCATGCTGGCTATTCCTTATAATTCTATAATCCTGTAGGTGCTTATAAATAGAGAGTTTAATAATTTTTTCCAGCATCTTTCCAGGTATTGAAGTTAGGCTGATTGATCTATAATTCCCTAGGCCCTTTTTGTTTCTGTTTTTTAAGGCTAGGTACTACATGTGCCCTTCTCCAATCTTCTGGGACCTTGCCCATCCTCCATGAGTTCTCAAAGATATTTGCTAACAGATCCACAATTGCTTCAGCGAGTTACTTAAGTACCCTGGCATGAATTTCATCAGGCCCTGCTGAATACATTTAACTTGCTTTTGTTTTGTTTTTTGGGGTTTTTTTTTTTTGTTGCTTGCATTCCTTTCCCCTCATTGTCAAAATTAATTGAATATCTGGTCACCATTAACCTTTTTAGTGAAGACTGAAGCAAAATAGGTATTAAACACCTCAGCCTTGATATCATCTGTTATTAGCTCTCCTTCCCTGCTAAGTAGTTCACCTATACTTTCCTTCATCTTTCTCTTGCTTCTAATATATTTAAAGAGCCTCTTCTTGTTGCCTTTTTTGTCTCTTGTTGGGTAGGTATGGTGATCCTGGCAATGTCTACCACCCCCAGTAACATTAAAGTTGCATCATCATTTTCATTAGAAACTTCATTAATTCTTTTGGGGGAGTGGTCGAGGGATGGAAAGTGGCCTAAGTGGTTCAGTAGGTATGAGGTAAATGTATATAAAACATTGGCACTGGCACCAAGAATGGCCTAGAATTGGAAGCAGAGGGTGCAAGCCTGAGATGCATTGGCTGCCTTCTGTAAGAGTTTACACAGTACTGGAATTATGCGGATTCCAGCTAATGCTATCAATGTTTCTTTCAAGAGCTCTAAATTCAATCAACAGTTTACAATAAACCAAATTTTCAGAAACGTGACCCTCAAATGTAATCATTCCCTGAGAAATTTCACTCACAGAAAAGAAGTTGTTCTGTCTCTAATGTACAAATTTCCATTCTCATTAGCTGAAAATTACTGTTTTGAGTCTTTTTGCTCTTATCATAGTCTATAATTTTATTAAACGGTCTCTTGATGGATATTAGAGAAACGTCTGAAGCAAAAGTCTGGATCCATACTGCAAGAAAACGTAGATGTCAGTCTAGATCTAGATCTAAACTTTATGTCTTGACAATAGCTCTGAATGTGTTCAATCAAAATCACAGATCCAGAGTCTGGAAAAAATATGGCTCAGCTGCTGAACTTTGTAACTCAGATTCATCTCTAAGGAATATCCTGTTTTGTGATTGCTATCTAAATATGTGCCAGTTTCCTTCCTATAAATGTAGCAATCCAATAACTCTTAATTTGATCTATTATTACCAACTTTGAAAATAGTTAAATAATGAAAGGAAAAGTCCATTCATTCATTCAATAAAAAAATTCCAAAACAAAACCCCTAATTCACTGAATCCACCTAAATTCTCCCAACCCAATGGCACATTTCTTAACACACTTTCAAACTAATTGGTTCTGCCATTATCAAATGTTTAGCAAAAAAGGAGAAGCTGGATTCTCCAGTCCACTAAGGCAGCACAGAATGGGTGGAAAGTGGTCAGAATTAACAAGCTGAGATTTCCCCTCGTTTTGGGAAAAGCAGCACTGGCCTAGAACTGGTGGAGCTGGCACAGCTACATCCTTCACTATCTACTGCTACCCCTAGCACAAGCGGTGTGTCAGAGAAAGGAGAGGGCAGGCTGGGGGTAGGAAGGAGGTGAGGTGGGACAGAACTCTGTTCTACTGACCCTCTGCTGGGGTAAGGTCATTTAGGATGACGTACAGTTAGCGCACTTGCTCAGCAGCTCTAACAAATGCATGGGCCTGAGCAGCACAAGATCAGAAAGCCGCAGCACCCTCCCTGCTGGGCCTGTTCAAGTTTTGCTTGGTTGTAGCTGAGAATCCAGACCCAGGAATTTACCAGAGAAAGGTCCTGTGCTAAATGGAGATCTTCAGTTACTTGAAATTTATTGGGTGGTCCGTTCATTATAGGATTAAATCTTTTGCATTTTATGGCTACTAATAAAGACTGTAAATTACTATACTGCTATTCAACCTAAAGAATCTCAAAGCACCTTACAGTTTGTACATACAGTAGACAGGGATCACTTACCCATCATAGAAATTCAGGCATGTCTGGAGTGGAACATGACAGTCATTCTGAAGAAAATCATTTAAAATGGCAAAGACATTTATCTTGAAAAATGCCAGGCAAGCGCCATAAATTGAACATGGAGAATGTTATTGATGGCACTTTTAAAAATTGCCTAGATACGTATTGGCACAAAAGAATAATAGCTGTTCCCAAGAAGGCACTGGGGTCTCCTGAGTAAATTAGACATTTTTGGAATTTATTGGTTGCATCTTTACATGTTACGGAGCTATAAATGATACACTTTGGGGAAAAAAAAGCTTAAATGTCAAACATTTTTCCTGGAGACCTAATGGCTGTGATGTTCAAGCTCCATATTAGGGATAGGGTTCTGTTAAAGAGTCTGTAGTTTCCATCATTATTATTGATATGAACGGAGTTTGTCATGTGTATTGACAGCAGAGAATAGACCCAGTTTTATTTGTGTGAGCCAATAACCCAGCACAGTGTCACTAGCTGACGTGCTTCAGGATATGGGGGGGTGGGTCTTTTGGATGAAACATAAAATTGAGGACAAGACCACTTATGATCACTAGATATCCCATGACACTTCTTATGAGAAAAAGGGTATTAACCCCAGTGCCAGCGGGGTTATCTGGTAATTACCTCTTGCATCTCTACAGACTCCCTGGAGTTAGACGTGATAGGTCAGCTAGTGTAAATGGGTGTAGTTCTATTAAAGTCAATAGTGCTACACTGAATTATGCTACCTGAGGCACTGGCTCCCTGTTCTCTTCACTTTCTGTTCTAAACTGCTCAGTATTCCTAGGGCTGACTCCAGTTCCCCTGGAAGTAAATGGAATTCTTCTAATTTATTCTAATGGGTTTTAAAGCACACGCTTAAACAGCTGCATGCTCCACCACAGTGGAAATTGCAGTTCAGTGGTGCCTGGAGAGAACCATTATATACCATAATCCTCTATTTCAGGGATCTCAAACTCAATTGCTGTGGCGGGCCGCATTTACATTGAGTGGAGTTCAGGGGGGCCGCACATGACACACTCTACTTTACTGTACCTTTCATGCTCTACTCTCCGCCGAAAAAGTCTCCCCACAGGGTACAATTCGGCGGCACAGTAGGAGAGAGAGGCTCTCACAGGGACTTGCAGGCTCCACTGTCCGCCGTCAAATCTCCCTGTGGGGCCACATTCGGCGGCCATTTCCTTTTTAAGACGGCCACAGCTTCACGGAGCTCCGCTCAAAAAATAATGCCAGCACAAGCCTGCAGCCAGATTCGGACTGCGGGCCGCATGACACAAGCCCGCGGGCCGCAGTTGGCCCGCGGGCCGCGAGTTTGAGACCCCTGCTCTATTTGTTAAACACTTTGAGATCCTTAGAGTAGGGGGGCTATAGAAGTGCAAACTATTATTGTGTAGCTTTTTTCAGGAGAAACCTAAAATATTTTGAAGAGCAGTGCATTTTTAAAAATACCTATGTTCTATTCTGTGTATTCCAGTAGTGCCCAGAGACCCATTATTAGAATGGGGACCTACCGTGCTATGCAATGTACAAACATCAAATAAAAGGCATTCCTGGTCCTGAAGAGCTCACAATTCATAGAGGCAAACCAGAGAAAGTGTGGGGACAGGGCATGTGACATGCAAGCAGAGGGCTAAATACTGGCATTTAGCCACAGCCCTGGTTGGGCAGGTTTCCTCCTGGGGCTCCCCACTTGCAATATTGATGTTCCAGCATCAAGTCATTCACACTGACAGCATGTTAAATTATAGTTCGGCATGTAAAAAATGATTCAAAGCAACTTTGATGCTACAGATAGTAGGGTGGCTCTTTTAGTGGCCCTATGGACAAAAGCCCCCTGGTTAGAGGTATAAATCTGGAGTAACTCTATTGAACATTGTGGAGTTACTTTGGAATTACACCAGTGTAACTAAGATCAGAATTTGGTCCGTAGTCTTCTGCTGCTTTAATAGACGTGAACCACTGAACAAGCTGTAGAGCGAGAGCATGCCATTTCCCCATCATAAGCAATAAGTGCACCTTTAAATATTTTGGTTCTTTCCTTAAAGATTTCTCCAGCTCTGAAGATATATACCTCTGCCTTTTCTTTGCTTTTCCAGATGTTGTTACTCCAAATGGTTTGAACATTAAGAAATTTTCAGCAATGCACGAATTTCAGAATTTGCATGCCATGTACAAGGCTAGGATCCAAGACTTCGTTCGAGGCCATTTCTATGGGTATGCTTTTACTTTTCAAAATTAGAATCTGGTTGTGCAGACATTTTGCAGCAGGACCTAGAGTAGGTAGACTGCAAAGAGTACTTCATATCTGAGGTGGAATGTGATTCAAATGATGTGACTGGAAGATATGATACAAATCCTAGATTTCATTCCTGTCTCTGTTTAGCACCTTGTAGGATCAGGCAGAAGGGGAAATTTTTGCTACTTGCCCAAGATGGACCTCAATGGTCACTTTAATATGAAGTACTGAAGGCAACCTTTAACTTTTTGATGATCATGGGATAGAAAGTCAGTGTCCTTTACTAATTAAAGAATTCCTCTCTGCTTTGTTTGATCACATATTGAACCATTTTGTGTTTGTTTGCTTGGTTTCAGCCATCTTGACTTCAACCTTGAAAGGACCTTGTTTTTCTTCATTGCTGGGAGATATGAATATTCAAACAAAGGAGCTGATATGTTTCTAGAGGCCTTATCCAGATTAAATTTCCTGCTGAGGGTAAGAAAGCATTTGGAAATTCAGATAGGAGATATCTTATACACACACTTAATTCTATCAAAATGAGATTCACCCAAGTGTGTAGGTCATATACGAGAATCTCCACACTATCCTTTGTTTATTATAATGTCTGTGGTCCCATAGCACTATGATGGCTTTCTTGCTTACCTTCATAGACTTTCCTGTCTATTGGAGTGCCCATACTTTGCCCAACTAAAGGCTTTCACTGGCTGCATCCTGCCCAGCTCTTTCCAATGATGTTTAGCCATGGGACTTGGAGTTTTGCCCATTAATGACCAATTTCTAAGTATTACCATTCCTGTGCTTGGGAAGGGTCAAACGTAGCTTCAAATATCATGGGGCAGTCCGAGTTCTGCTTGACTCCGTGTAAATTCAGATCAGCCTCAGGGCTGCTGTAAATTGAACTCTACTTCCCATGGCCCCAGGAATCAAGGAAAAGCAGTAGTACAGTGTGGTATGGCCATATATCCTGGATATCTTGACCTGCCCCCAATATATCTCCTACACGAGTGAATCGGAGAAAGACCAGCATAGATCCCTTATGTCATCTCTGGCTAGGTGAGGAGACATCGTGCCCAGGGGTAATCTCAGGAGGCTTGCTATCTGGTCAATGTCTGATTCAAAGCAGAGCCTATTGGGCAAGTGAACATATCAATAAAATTTAGTATTTTCCTCTCGGCAGACAATAGCGTGGATGCAGATAGTTAACACACACATACTTAGTGCTATCAGTGCGACATTCGCCCAAGTGAATGTGTAGGTCACATGCAAGAATTGCCACACCATTAAAGCCCTGTGTTGAAGTGACAGGGGACAGGTGGGAAGACTGTACATGCGAGCATTTATATACCCTCTGTTCACTGTGGCCGTCTTCCCTTGCTCCCAATAGACTGGAGTGGAAAGGCTGTTGGAACAGGCCACAAGAGATGTTATCTGGACACAGTAACCACCAAGACCTGCACAGAGAGTTCAAAGGGGCAGAGATTGCTCTTCCAGCCCTTGTGCCTGCCTGCAAACTGGGGAATGAATTGTATCTAGTCTCCAGTTTAGCCCCCTCTCTCATTAGGCTTTTTGTGGGGAAAAGTTTAATTTAATTCTCAGAGACTTCCCCTTGTATTGAAACTGTGTTATTGTCCAAAGGCCTGGAGAGGCTTTGCATAGTCACCCAGCTACCTCAGGAACATGTGATCCCCACCTCAGCACAAGCAGAACTTTCCTTACCTCTGGGACTCTAAAATCTAGAGGCGAAAGACATTTCCATTAAACCCTAGGTACAGCAGATTGGTAAAAATAGAAGACACAATTGACTTTTAAACGGATTCCTTTTGTGAGACAGAAGGACAGACTCGTGACTAATGGGCTTCTCTGTCACCCAACAGTGACTTTGTGGGGGAGTAGAACAACTGTTTGTGCCTATTGTGGAGTGTTCCTGCCTGCTTCACTCCATCCACTGCAGCTTCTGTGCACCTACAGTGCCAGCCTGTGTTCTGTATACAGTGTATTTAGTAGCAGTTCAGTGATTAATCCTTAGTATCCACTAGATTTTCCTTTTTGTTCCATTGAACCATAGAGAAACTCCTTTTCTTAACTCCTTTTCAGTGTGGCTCTCATAGCTTTATCATGAGTCTTGTGATATTTCGTGTTTTCCTTAAAGCCCGAGCTCCTAGGGTCATGGGATCACAGGCGAATCGTGTTCTTCATTTTTTTTAAAGTAATTTTCTGGCCCTCACGGTTTCAGAGAAAGCCTGAGACTATGAATCAAGCATGCACCTTAGAGGTTCAAACACCAGAAGGCATATAAATAAACTTCAAAATGTATTGCTTTTTAAAATGTCATATTTTTAAGGCAATCACATGATTTTGGAGGTCTGACCATCATTTCAGAACACGTGGGGTTGACAATACTGTCTTTGTCATGTACCTTAAATCATCCCATATTAAATAAAATAAATTGGATCATGGAGAAGTATATGAAAACTAGGATCTCGAGTCCTCTCTCATTTGCACTGGTTTAAATAGTTACACTACTGAAGCTAATGGAATTATGCTGGTGTAAAACTATATGAGTATGTAAGAGGAAAATTGAGGGCCAAGATTTTCAAAACTGTCTTGTGAGTTTGAGCATCTCAATTGTCGGCTGCCCAACTAAGACACCGTAAAGGGGATCAAACAGTGTGATTAGGCAGGATGGCCTAGTGGACAGAGCACTGACTTTGGACTCAAGAGACTTGCATTCTATTCCTGGTTTGCCACTGGCTTGTTGTTGTGTCCTTACATAAGTCATGTCATTGCTTTGTGCCTCAGTTTTCCCATCTGTAAAACAGGGATACTGATACTGAGCTCCTTTGTAAAGCACTTGAGATCTACTGATAGAAAGTGCTAAGAACTCACCCACTGAAAAATCAGGTCCCTTTAAGATGTCTCAAGTTGGGCAACAAAAACTGAAGTCCTCATAATCACTAGTCATTTTTTCAAAGTATTGGCCAGGATCTGCACCTCCC
Source organism: Mesoclemmys tuberculata (assembly GCA_007922155.1). Taxonomy (NCBI): domain Eukaryota; kingdom Metazoa; phylum Chordata; order Testudines; family Chelidae; genus Mesoclemmys; species Mesoclemmys tuberculata. The sequence continues at coordinate 107,453,678 of ML675616.1, forward strand.
CCACACCTGCTTTAAATATATACAATGTAGACATAAAGATAAATATATAAACTGCATAGCAAAATTAGATGAAAGAGATTATCATGTATTTGCAAATGCTGGTAATACAGAGCTTCATTGTCCTATTGTTCTTAACACAGTCAGTGCTGATCCTCCACTACAACAGCTCTACTGCCTTCATCCACTGACATAGGACAGGGTTTCCTGCAATAGCAGGGACTGGAGTCAGTGAACCAGGAGCCCCTTCCAGTCCTGTGTTCCTGTGCCATTGAAATCAGTGGGCTGATGGGACATACTCAATCTGTTCATCAACACACCAGGTCACCTTATACTGGTGATTAAATGTGTTATAACATTAGCCATGTTTTAGCGACATTCACCCAGCTAAGGTTTACTAATGCAGTTTTACAGCTAATGTCTTGCCTAATGCAGAGGAGAAAGAATTGCTTAAGTGATGCATCGCCCAGTTCTATTATTGTATCTATTTAATGACGACATTAACTAAACGTGTTGCTGACATGCATCATAGAGAACATCCGGTTTGCAATTATTGTGGGGGTAATCCAATTGGGAACAGCAAGCTAGCTGTGCTATTTGTGACTCTAGGAATGCTTCCCTTCCCATGCTTCTCAAATGGACGTCCAGGAGTGTTGGTGATCTCCAAAAATATATGGCATCTGATGAAAATATTTGTAGATATTTTACAGAACCCTTTTGGTTATGGTTTGAAAGCTGTGTTGAAATGTTAAAGGTAATAAAATATACACTGGGACAGATCCTTGCTAATAGCTAAGGGCATGGCAAAGGAGACCTTGTATCTGCCCTAAAGAGAGCTGATGAGGCATTCCCCCAGCATGGGAGAATCCACAGCTGGCATAAAGCTGGCTTGTTTTATACCACCTGCTTGCCTGAACCTCTCTGGTACACAGGTAGATAGGAAGGATGCTGGTGGTCACGGGGCGAAAAGCCAGTAGTGTACAGTGCTGATGCAATATTCAGTGCTGATGCTGATGCAATATTCAGCCATTGGAGCAGCCCTGTTGGGACCACTCCAGTTGCAGTAACCTAGCTCATCTCTTAAGTGGCCAGTGGATTGGGCTAGTGGAAGAGACCCTCCTCAGCTGCACTAAGAGAAATCACTCTGGGCCATTCTAGTGATAAGGGACATACATCTGTGGAATAGGATACTGCAGCAAACTTTCCTGAAGTCCAAGATGTTTGGATCCCAGGTTTTGGTTCATGGCCTTTTCTAATATATCTTTCTCAATGTCTTTCAAAATTTTCTAACGGGTACAGGTGATGCCAACTGTCAAATATTTTAGGCTCATAATGTAGACGTGCTACTATTAAATGAAACATGTTTATAACACCTAATGTTAATAGAGATGCTTATAAATTAAAAAAAAACAATTGGGTTTTTATTTTATGTAAATATTTCCCAGGAGCTTTGGAAATACCCTCCCCCCCACCCCAACCCAACGTGACCCCTTATGTCAGGGCTAGGATCATGGAAGGAGAAAATTATACTAGCTTCATGCCTGCTGGGTATACACCCCTGCCAGAAAAATTCCCAGCTCAAAATATTCAGCCAGTTCTCAGCCCTCTCTACACCAACAAAGTGATGTGAAGGGTCTGTATGGACAAGGGAATCTGGCCCAGAAACTAAAAACAAACCAGTCATATTTCACTGACCGAGCTGACTGAGACCCAAAGTGTAAAGAAACAGAACAAATGCATTTGATTTAAAAAAATGATTTCCATTTAAATCATCTTCGCTGTTACCACAGTAACAGATTAACATTACGGTTTTGAATACTGGGTATGATTTTTGCCTTTGCAAGTTGCTTTTACTTTTACCCAAAGCCTTCAACAGATGCAGGGGTAATAATAATGTTGTAGATCTTCAACAATGTATTTGACTTTCCCTGCAGCCCCTTTTGGCTCCAGTCCTGCAGCTATGTTTGTGCAGACTCCTTCACCTGACCCGCACAGAGCCCCAGGCGGAGTCCAACCCCACAGACCTCATGGCAGGATCAGAGTCTTCTTGAAAAACTAGTTAAAATGTGATGGGTTCTGCTGACCATCTGTTTGAAAGCTTGTCTGGATCAGTGTGGACGAGGGCTCCATATCGTCTGGAATCTCTGTTAGTTTCTGCATAACGGTTTCTTGTTAACATGCCATGTTTTTCCTCCCTCTTTTCTCTGTTTAGGTTCACAGAAGTGATGTTACAGTTGTAGTGTTCTTCATCATGCCAGCAAAGACAAACAATTTCAATGTGGAAACACTGAAGGGCCAAGCAGTACGAAAGCAACTATGGTAAACATTCTCATTGATGCTCTTGAATGGTGAATTGAAGGGATAAGTGAATGGCTTTGGTGAAGAAGGCGGCTCATTACTTTTCCTACTTACAAAACTGTAAGGAACTTGAGTCCATTTGTGGGGAGCAGGAAGATAAGGCTAATAAATCAGGGCAAGTATTTCCTCTTCCCTTTTCTAGCTTATTAACAAGGAACCTGATTCTCAACAGCTTTGCTTTTGTCACCATTTGTACCCCATGGAAAGTGGATGTTCAGCACTAACATTCAGATCAGGAGGTTAACATTTTACACACACTTCACACAGGTGTAAATGACAACACAGAGTAAAGGCAGTGTGGAGTCAAGCCCTGAGTCTTCTGTCTGATTCCGATACTCACTTTGGACCATAGCCTGCCTTTGATCTCCAGCAATACTCTTAGTGCTAACGGCATGAATGAAATGAGCACAATACATAGATCTTTGGTAGCTAGCCCTTTGGAGTAGAAGGCAGATTTCCTTTCTTAGGACTTTGCTAGAATACCTGAAACTGACTGTCACTGGGGAAAAAGGAATTAGTTACTCACATTCTTTTATTAGAAAATATGGAGCATGGATTGGCCACTCCTGCAGGATGATGCAACAGTAGATATTATTTTTATTTATTTCTCTAGAGCCTACAAAGAGCTATGGCCACTACCCAAAATTTCAAACACACAATTAGAAGTCTAATATCTTTAATACAAATTTTAGTACCTCTGTTCCCAATTATTGCCAATTAATAAACTCTCCCACAAAAACTAAAGCCACTCTACCATGGATTTGGTGGGGCACTCCCCTAAAATCAGCCTTCAACCTCCAGCTCCTCCGTCTAGTAATCCCTTAATTTCTCCTTCATTCCCTGTGAGAAAAGATGTGCTTTTCTATGTAATTTTATGCAGACATATCCTCTAAACTCAAAGGGCCGAATTTATCAGTGAAACCAGTGGAATCATATCAAGATTGAATTGGGCTCAAAGAATGTAAAACCTGTTTCACTGAACACATTCTTAGATTGGTTGTTGTTTTATCAGGGAAATAAACAGTTAAAAGTGGATTCCTCGCAAATGGCTAAACCAACTTACCTCACCTGCCCAGATGAGAAGGCTGGTTTTAGGATTAAGGGACAAAGAGCCATGAGACCTGTCAACCTTTCTGACTCACTTTCCCATTTGTAAAATGGTGATGATACTTTCACCTCCCTAAAGCATTCGGAGATCTGCGGCTGAAAGGCACTATATAAGGGATGGGTACTAGTACTGTTGTTACTAAATGCCAAACAGGGGTACTTTGTGGCTCAGTTCATTGTTATTAGTGCATTACTTTGAGACCCTGGAATGGTTTGTACTCTAGAAATGCACAATAGTAACTGAAGTGGTATCCTTAGCGTCACTGAACTGATCTAGTTGTTGTCATACCTGAAAGAGAGAAATCAAGCTATCAGATTTGTTCATTTGCCATAATTTTCACATAGGAGTACCTTTACCAAGGGCCTCCAAGAAACATTCTCTCCAGGCATCTCTATAAAAACAGTTGCCTCACAGATGCCAGGCTGTATTATGTGGATGGATATTGCCATCCTAAAGGAATAGATGTAACTGACTGGGAGCTGTGCCCATAGTTTCTCACAAAAATTGGTTGCCCAAAGCATCAGTCTTGTAACCAGAAATACTACAGGAGTGAAATCCTGACCCCATTGAAGTCAATGGGAGTTTGGCCATTGACTTCAATGAGGCCAGGATTTCTCGCGAGCTCAGATGTAGGACATTTTGGGCACTGTGAGAAGCAGCCACATTTACAATAAGCATTTTGATCTCAGCTGTGTTTCTTATTTAAAAAAAAGGAAAGTTTAAATTAAGAGAAATATTCAAAGAGAAAACAGTCAGGTTTGACTAGGATCAACGCAATGGCGTACCGAAGGGGGGGCCAGGCCCCCGGGCACCAGCCTGCAGGGGGGCACTGGGCTGGTCCTTCATGATGCGCAGGGGACGGGGGGCGCTGGCCTCTCCTGTGCCCCCCCGAGCATCGTGAAGGGCCAGCCCAGTGCCCCCCTGTCCCAGGCTGGAGGGTAAGGCTGCCCTGTCCAAGCTGGCACCCGACTGTGGTGCTGGAGTGGCGGGTAAGTGGAAGGGGTTGGGTGGGCATCAGGCCAGCCCTTCATGATGTGCATGGGATGGGGCCTGTGCCCCCACCGTGCACCATGAAGGGTCAGCTCCCCCAAGCCAGGGGGTGAGGCTGGGCTGTGGAGCTGCAGTGGGAGAGGTGGGCACCTTGTGGTGGGTAAGTGTGGGGGAGAGGGGAGATGTGGCAGAGCCAAGCCTGTGTTTGCACCCCTGCAGACCTCGCGCCCTCTCCTCACAAACCCCTCCCCATTCCCAGGGCAACTGGGGTCAGTGCCGGAGGCCCACGGTACGCCACTGGATGAATGGAAGAGCTTGCTGTAGCTACAGTATGTGGTCACTGATTTTCCAGTGTAACCCAGTACAAAGTGATCCCATCTACATCAGCTCAGCAAGTTAAAACCATACAGAGTGCAGTTTTACTCAAGACGTGCTAAATTAGCGTGCGCGGGTCACTGCTCAGAGCTACCATTGAGCTGTGAACAGCCTTAGAGCAATCATTTGTGGTATGGTAGTAGTCATCACCTTAAGTTGCTGGATAAAAGGACCTGCCATCAGTATTATATTGTAACACCAGTTGATAATATCATGGATGTCATGGAGATTAAATGCCACAAGAGGTTGGCAGTAATTAGGGGATAAAAGGTGGCTGATCTGGGATATAAAGCCTCATCTTCCTGTACAGTGAAATAAGCAGCCTATCCTATTTGAATGAGTTTCAGAGGCAGCTTGTGGCGTGAATCCAGGTGGTGTGTCTTATTTAGCTTTCCTCACACGGCTCCATTTGTTTTCTCCCAATTCACCTCAACTATTCATTCTAAATGGCCCCACGCTGCAAAGTTCAGATCACAATCTAGCATTCTGCAATGTTTAGGGGGTTTCAGACCCAGGGGTTTGACTCAGCTCATTATGCAGATGGAGTAAATAACAAATTTCACATCTAGCTCAAGACTTTTCCGAACATAAGGAGTAGCAGTCAGATCTAGAGATTTGCCTCTGCCTAGTGATAGGGTGGAGCCAAAAGAAACTCCATGGTTAAGGCTGCATTGAAATTCACACTTAAATCAGAATTAAAATCCCTCTCTTTCATACTTTCAAGATTTAATTCGGTTTCCATATTTAGCAGAGTAACTCTGCAGGAAGTAATTCCATTTTCCATGTTGTTATTTTTTTAAAATGTACTAACTTTTGTAAAAGAAAAATTGCTAAAAGCTCTCATTTTGAAATGTTTCCTGACAGACTTACACGTTTGCCTTTCTCTAGCTAAGGGATCACATTCACAAATGACTCCCAAATGTCACCCTCTCACAAGCACTCTCAGAATTGCTCAGAGCTAGAACACTTTTAAAAGTGGAGCAGGGACATGGGGTGGTTACACACACAGATTGAGTAAACCACTTATGTGGCTTGCCGGAAGGTCATCCCAGTTTGATGACCAGAGGAGGTCAGACTAACAGGGATTCTCACTGAAGAGGATCAAGACCTTCCAGGGAAGAGAGGGGCCTGCATGAGGGGTGGAATGGACAGGGTGGGAGAAAATATGTGGGGGAGGCATAGGTGTTTACATTGGGGCTGGAGATCGCCATATTTGGGGTCGGGAAGGAATTTTCCTCCGGGGCAGATTGGCAGGGGCCTTGGAGGTTTTTCACCTTCCTCTGCAGCATGGGGCATGCGTCGCTTGCTGGTGTATTCCCTGCAGCTTGAGGTCTTCAAATCTCACTTTTGAGGATTTCAATAACTCAGTCATGGGTTCGGGGTTGTTATAAATGTGTATGGGTAGGGTTTTGTGGCCTGCCTTGTGCAGGAGGTCAGACTAGATGATCATATTGGTCCCTTCTGACCTATGAGTCTATGTTTCTATGTTTCTATGTTTCAGTGCCAGTCAGTGGAGTTTCTGCTGAATCTCTGGCCTCTACTGTTTAGATGGGCACATCTTCCCTTCTTACACCCTTGGCCCCAATGCCTCGGCAGCCTCTGGCTTTATGCCCTTCCCACTCTTCCACGTATACCCTTGTGGCCCCATTCCACTTTTACATTTGTAATAGTGTTCATTCTTAAGAAGCTTTAATTTATATGCATGGAAAACAGACATCAGTAACAACGAGTGATAGTAAACACGAATGAGGTAGAGAAAACATGTCATTTCAACGCCTGCCATAAACATAACCAGAACCGTGGACATCAGGTTGTAACTTCATAGAGCCATCGTGTTTACGGCCAGAAGGGCTTACCGGATCCTCTAGCCTGACCTGTATATCACAGGCCACCCCCAGTACACTAAACCCAACAATCAAACTTCAACTCTAGGCTAGCTATGTTCTAAAGATGGTATAATTTTGAATGGTTACCAACAATATACATTACATATTTTCCTACGCACTGCAGATAAACATACTTTGCAGGAATCATGGGCAGCTTGACACCAAACCAATCTATACTGAGGATATTTGTACTGATGTAGCTACACTGATTCAAATCCCAACTGGAGACACACTGCATTGGTGTCATACAAGGTTTGCACCAATACAGCTTCCCCTGGTTTAAAGCTGGTACTGACACCTATGTTGATTAAGAGAAGGTTAAGAGGTGACTTGATTACAGTTTATAAGTATCTGCATAGGGAACAAATATTTAATAATGGATTCTTCAGTCTAGCAAGGAAAGGTATAGCATGATCCAATGGCTGGTAGTTGAAGCTAGACAAGTTCAGACTGAAATACGGTGTACATTCTCCTTCACTGATCATTTTAAAATCAAGATTGAATGTTTTTCTAAAATATCTGCTCTAGGAATTATTGTGGGGAAGTTCTATGGCCTGTTCTATACAGCAGGTCAGATTAGATGATCGCAATGGTCCTTTCTGGCCATGGAATATATGAATCTATATGCTGGATATGACCTGTCCATGCCTAGAATAGCCTTCCTGAAAATGCCAAGGTCAGGGCTGGCTGCAAAAGGAGAGCAGATTCTCCCAGCACTGGTGGTTGACACTGAAGCTAGATTTCCCAACCAGTCACAAACAGTGCTTCTGATTTCTCACACTGATTATCAAGAAGCTACAGCAAGAAATACACAGCCCCCTTTATTGCATTTCAGTCTCTTGCTCCCAATCAGCAAGTGGGTCCAGTAAAGAGATAAGTTATTTATAACTCTATTCCCTTTACCAAAATGTTCTCCTGATGCCCAAAGGACAGATCAATATTAGTTTGGATCTTATCCAAAATACCACCCCGCCAGCTAATCCTTTAGTAACTAAAACTAAAGATATATTATAAAAGGAAAGACACAAACAAGAAGAGAGATGTTAAATGGTCAAAGAAATAAGATACATAGAAATTACTTCTAAGTCCATATATATCAGATTCTTAGCAGAACTATGCAATTTGCAGTTCCTCTGATGTACATCCAGTACCTGGATGGGTCTCAGTCCTTTGTCTGACAGCTTCAGGTAGAGAATAGTTGATCCAGAGGTCCCCTGTTCACTGGATTGTTCTTACGTCCTGGTGACTAATAAGGTGTAGCCCGTGGCGTCTTTCATTGGATTCACTGTACCTTTGAGTTCCCTTGATAAGCAGGCTTAGTGCTGCTGCCATCACCCAGAAACACAGCACCAATTTGAAATACAAGTATACCATACATATCGTGACTTTTCCATTGGCACCTTTCAGGGCATATCCTATACGATATTTATTGCAATTCTGTAATATTGGTGTCAGTAATATTATAAATTGTCACCCTTAGTCCAGACAGCGTCACACTGGAAATTTGCACTGGTGAAGCTAACCCAGTGTAAATATCACCAACAGATACAAGCGCTAACTTATACAGACCAATACAAAGCATAACTGGAACTATGCACAATGTAATTTGTCAAAAGCACCCTAACTATATTAGTAGCACACAAAAACTGGGTTTACTGCCAGTTAAAGCTGTGACAGTATACCCCCATCCACCCATAATTTTAAAAGCAGAGAAATAAGAAGAAAGACACGTATTGCTTTCCACCTCAGACTGCCCTCAGCACTGTCAGTAACACACTCCAGTGCTGGGAGCTGGAATCCAATTTTTCCAAGATTTGGTGTGTTCCAATAAGAAGTTTTGGTGCAGGCTCATTGCTAATGCTCAAAAAGCAAAAAGGCAGGAAAAGTCTCAGCCAAGTGTTTTATGACTACGTTGCATTTGCTGTTTTTTGAGTGCAATGCATTTAGCTGTGCTTTATATTCTGTGTGATGCCATCTAGTGGCTGAAAATGCTAACTGTAATGTGTACTTGGGCTTTTAACGGTGTGCAAAAGGGCTACAACAAAATGTAAAACAAGGTACAAACTGTTTGGTGCAGGTTTTACTATGAATTTGAAACTTGGACTGGGTTTGCCAAGAGTTTATCTAGTTTTCAAACCAGTTTATCAGGAGGAACATCTTGTGGCTTATGTACATTTTGTCTTGACCCTTGTTTTTGAGGGCTCTTGATGATGGGAATTTAAAACAAATTTATTTATTCTATCTTTCTTTTTCCTCCCTACGTTAGGTTAAATTTAGAACCTCTAAACCTGGAAAATTGCCCCATTTCCCTGCTTTTTCCACCCAAAATATTGCAGTCCTGGTTTTCTGTATCAGAGACATTAGTGTGGTCTATTTGTAAGACAAGGGATTGGGACGCAAGCACTACCAATTTTTAGTCCTGGTTTTACCACTGATTTCATATTTGGGCTTGGGCAAAAATCTGTGAGTCAGATCCTCAGCTGTGCTGTGGGGAAGGTGCTGTAGGTCCCTTTCTGTCTCCCTTAATCCTGGATCCCCTGCATAAGTGAGAGCACCAGCCAGAACTCTGTGTGTTCTGGTCCTGCCACGACATGCCCCATTTTTCATATTTATTTATTTACTAGGGATACCGCACAATCTGTGAAGGAAAAGTTTGGCAAGAAACTCTACGATGCACTACTGAAGTGAGTATTTAGAGCACTTTGTGTCTATAGTGCAGAGTCGCGATGCCATCTGTATCATCTGTGTTGTTTATATATGTGTATTATGGATGTCAGAAAAGAACTAGGTCGAGATAGGTGTGAAAGGGGTAATTAGAGATTTAGGAGATCTGTGTTCAAGTCCTTGCTCCACTATAGACTTCCTATGTGAGCTTGGGTAAGTAACTTAGGGGAACATTGCAAAAGTGGCTTGGAAACCTAAGGCCCTGTCTATACTTACCTTCGGGATTCGGCAGCAGTCGACAGGAGATACAAGTAAATCACTTGTGTATCTCCTGTCGACTTTGCGGCATCTCCTCCACATGCCGTCCACACTGCGCTGCATCAAAGGGAACAGCATTCCCTTCAACGCAGCGCTATGCCACTTAATGGAGTGGTTTTCTCTCGTCACTTACTGGATCGACTGAGCGGGTCCCCACAGACCGCTCAGTCGATTCAGAACAATCGATCTGACAGCGGCAAATTTGCCACCTAAGTCCCATGTTCAAAGGTGATTTAAGAGCCTAAGTTTCATTGAGAATCAATGGGATGTAGGCTCCTAAGTCACTTAGGTGCTTTTGAAAATGTGATCCTTTGTCTGTCTTCCCAGTTTCCCATCTATAAAATGGGGATAGTCATATTTCCCTACCTCTCAGGGGTGTTGTGAGGATAAATACATTAAGGATTGTGGGATACTATGGTAATGGAGTCATAAAAATATCTTAGGTAGATAAAATAGAGTGGAACTCAGATATACTGAAACGTTGGTTATCGTAAGGAGGAAGAAAGTCTCTGCACTCCTTTATCAGGTTATGTTCTCAAAGGGAAATTAGCCTGAGTTGGAAGATCTGTATTATCCCAAATGCAAAAGAGTTGGTTGGAAAAAATCAACAAAAATGAAATGTCAATGAAAAACGGAAACAATTTTTTTACACTTTTTAGTCCTGTTTGGATTCAGCTATAGAGCTGATTGGATTTTTTTATTTTTTATATAAAAATGAAATGTTGACAAAAAATAGAAATAAAAGTTCATGTCAGGTTTTGTGGCTTGTTTTCTTTTCCAATATTCCAAATAAATCTAAGGTGGAATTGCAGCAAAGCAATGGAAGAGGAGAACAGGATAGTCATATGGATACAATATAGAGAAAAACTCTGTAAGGGCCTGATTCAAAACCAGTTGAAGAGGCTGGAGAGACACGTGTTAACTTCAGTGGATTTTGGATCAGTCCTATTTGCAGTTTCTTCATCTTCTCTTCATAACTTTAACGCAAACTCTTAATTATAATATCCCAAAAGACGGATAACAAGCCATTTGGTGAAATAGCCTGTCTGTATTGCTTTTACAGAGGAGAAATTCCAGACTTGAACAGGATCCTGGACCGGGATGACTTAACCATTATGAAAAGAGCCATCTTTTCAACTCAGGTCGGAGAGAATAGTCATTGCTTACACAGTTATTGGATGGAAAAGAGAAACATGGTCATATACAAGGATCATGCATAGTGAACAGGGCTATGTATGAACTGGATAATCTTTTTCTATCATGTATATTTCTCATACTGTCTCAACTAACATTTTTTACTCAGTCTGTGCGTTTTTCCATTCTCTCTCAGGGTTGGTCAACACTGGCAGCAGTGGTTAATGGGAGATACGCAAACAACATAACATAGCATGCATATCTCCTGTCTCCTTACTTATATTGTCTTCACTGTGCTGTGTTGACAGGAGACATTCTCCCATCGATGCTGCCTTCCACCTTTCGGGGAGGTGTACTTATTGAGTCGACTGGAGAGCACTTTCCCATCAACTAAGCGGGTCTACACAGACCTGCACAATCAAAGCTGCTGCATTGATGCTTGCCACAGTGGCAGTGTAGACATGCCCTCCGTGTTTCTTTTAAGAATTAGTGTCAAACCGTCCTAACTGCTTTTTGTTGTGGAAGAGCACTCCCGTCACCTGATTCATATACTTGATCTGTTTGGTTTTCTCCTTTAATAATAAATTCAAATTCTTCACAATTCCTAATCCTACTACATCTCAGCTCTTCTTTTAGTTTTCATCCCTTCTTGATTCCTGGACCCTTCCATTTTTAACAGTGGGGGTAATTAACCATTAAAACACCTTACCTAGGGATGTGGGTGATTCTCAATCACGTAAAATCTTTAATTAAAACGGGATGTCTCTGTAAAAGGTACCGTCTGTTACAAACAGAAATGATTGGGCTAGACACAAGAGCTACGAGGTAAAGTTCTATGGCACTGCGTGATGCAGGAGGTTAGATTAGATCACCTCAGTGTTCCTTTCTGGCCTTAAAATCAAAGGGTGAAACCCTAGTCCTACCATAGTCAATGGCATAACTCCCAATGACTTCAATCACGCTGGGATTTCACCCTAAGGCCTGGTCTACAGTGTCAGTGGTGTCGATGGGAGATACACAAGCAATGTACTGTAACTTACATATCTACAGTTGACTTACTGAAGTTCTCTTACCGCAGCATCTCCACTGCACTGTGTCGACTGGAAACGTCATCCAGTTGACACAGTGTTACTCTTTTTTTGGGGGGGGGTTTACTGCATTGACCAGAGAGCACTTCCAGGATCAATTGAGCGGGTCTCCACTGCCCACTCCATCAATCCCATTGCATCGATCTGTGGAGCCCGATGTAGCCCTGGCAGACTCCATGTCAATAGATTCTTTGCCAGCAGTTTTTCATGCCTTGATCAAAGTTTGCCTTTACTGTGATGTAGCGACAGTCTCTGCCTCCAGTGACCACACACAACATGATGGATGATTCCAATGACCCAATCCTCAATACCATCCGGCGCATTGGACTCTTCAATAACCGCACAGACAGAGTTAAGGTACAATCTCTCATTCTGAATTGTTTTCTTTTTTCCTAATGGAATTTCATTAAACTACATCAGCCTAATTAGTTAGTATTGGAAGAAGGGTAGTTATTTTTACTAGAGATGTGTGGAATAAAATACCCAACACCTCTTTGAATAGTAACAGCCAGTCACTTTTCACAGATACCATCACCTGCTTATTGCTCACAGAAATTCAACATAGGCATTTAATGTTAGGGGTGACATAGCTGTTGTTACAACATTCTAGACATAGTCATTGAAATCCTGCCACCATCGAAGTTAATAGCAAAACTTCCATTGACTTCTCTGAGGCTGGAATTTCACCTGATGGGCCTGCAGCCCATATTATACTAAGTAAATCTTTACATGTTGTTTATCCAAATCTAATAACAGGACTATATTATAAAGAGAGGAAAAGAGCACCTTTCTAACTCTTAAAATGAGCCTGAAACACACACATTCTTGGAAGGCAAACCCAGTGAAGGTTAAGTCCGTACTCCAGTGCCTCTCTCTTCCTGCACTTCTGGAAAGGGTTCCCAAAGTGGATGATATGGCTTACATGGTCACCTTTAATGTTACATGGTTCAGAGAGGAATTGTGTCTCCTCCGGAGATCTCCCTTGGGGCAGTGTTTAGGCTAGGGATGAAGGTACTAACTGCTTGATCTTTTGTATAATTAAAAAATATTGATTTTATTTTTCTTTCGGCTCTAATGTAAGTTTTAAATATCCAGGTGATATTACACCCAGAATTCCTGTCTTCCACAAGCCCGTTATTACCCATGGACTATGAAGATTTTGTCAGAGGCTGCCATTTGGGGGTGTTTCCATCATATTATGAGCCCTGGGGTTACACTCCTGGTAAGCAATCTTTAGGCTGACTGTTGTCAGAAATTTCAAATGCATTTTATCACTGAGTACATTTCAAAGGATGGCGTAGCTTCACATTCAGCTTTTACTGTATTGATGTAATAATCCTTTTGATTCTGTCTCCTCTCTGTTGCAAAGTTTCTGCTGATGACAGAGTTATTAGACCAGATTCAGCTTGTGTAAATTGGCAGTGCTTCATGGACTGAAAACCACCCAGTGTTGTCCCTGCTTTGGACCCTTACTTTCCCACAATCACATGTAACCTTTCTGTCTGCTGTAACATCAGCAGACCAATCTATGTTGTGTGTGGTAACATCAAGCATCTGCCTTTAAAAAAAGGAGATCTGGAGAAATGCATATATTGCAGTAATAAGCAAGAAAATAGATGCAACCCAAAATGTCCTCAGCTGGTGTAATTTGGAATAACTGCATTGATTTCAATGGTGTTATATACATTTACACTCTCTGGTGCTAAATTTTCCCATCTGCTGGATATTTCTGTTGGTATTTACCAGAAACACTTTAGTGATAGAGACCAAGAACTCAGTACATGGACTGGATATCAGTCAACCTCACAGAGACCTCTTTGAGGATCTAGGCCCAAGCGCCAAACTTCTATTTGTTCCTTGAAAATATCTCCCTTAGTTTTGATATGCATCTGAAAGTTTGGATGCTTACCTCATAGACTCACAGACTTTAAAGTCAGATGGGACCATTAGGATCACCTCTCTAAAGCATATCTGCAGCTAGCCAATAAATCTGAGTAGAAATCTCACAAGATCAAGCCCTCACAGATCATGTTTAGTTATTTCCTGTCTTCTGTTCCAATTGGGTCACACTTATCTGGTTGTATTTCAACACTTTCTCTTCTTGTCCCATCCCAAGTCAGGATGTGGAGAAAAAATGTGTGAGCTGGAGAAAATTTTAATGTTAAACTCTATATTAGCTTAACTCAGAAAAGTTTGGCTGGTACTCTGTTTGAGTGGTTTCTCTCTTCCTGACTAACTGGTTACCAATATGAATCTCCCAAGAATAAAAATAGCCCCTTCTTGTTGGATTTATAGTTTCATCCTTATCCTAAATTCTATAACTGGTATCAGTGCTGTTGTCATATAGTTGTTTCTCAATGGCATTTTAAGAGTTAAAGAGCTAACATGTCTGATTTAAATTGTATGCTGCTTTGTACAGGGAACATGTCGTCCTTTATGCAAGAACCTCTTGGTGCTCAATACATAACAATAATTATAATTACTACTAATAATAAAAGAACACAGTTCGACATCATATTTATGATTTATAGCACCACTTGCCCTGCATCTAATGTGTAATTGAAAAAATAATTAGAATGGCTTTGAAATCAATCATATTTTTATGATGACTTTTCTCCCTGTGGCCTAAGCTACAGAAGCTAGTTTGCAAATGTGGGAGCTTATTTATGAGGCCCAAGTCCTGCATTTGGGCAGTTAGATTTGCAAATATGTACATGAAATGAGCATGTGCACACAGTAGGTGTCAATTTCAAAGCCAAAGGACAGGTCTGGACATTAAATTTAGACTCCCACATGTGAACACTGGGCTCACAGAGGGCAGTTATCAGAGCTAGCTGGAAAACAGAAATAAGTGCTTGCAAAAAATTTGGGAAAAAAAATTCAATTTCTCATCAAAACGTCACTTTCTTTGAACTTTTCTGAACAAATGGCGGTGATGGGGGAAAGAAACCCACCGCAAAACTCATGATGGTGTTTCACTGAAATTTTCTGACCAGCCCTGGCATTAACTGGGCTTTACATCATTCTGTTTCCTGTCAACTCAAGGTGAAACCAAGCAAAGCACATTGACACGACATCTCTGTTTATGTCTCTTTTCGGTAGCTGAGTGCACCGTGATGGGCATTCCAAGCGTGACCACAAACCTCTCGGGATTTGGCTGTTTCATGCAGGAGCATGTAGCTGACCCAGCTGCTTATGGTGAGCTTGTAAAAAGTGCTTCAAAACTCATCTGATTTGGGAACCCAGCTAACCAGCTGGTTTTGGCTGTGCATGCTGCGCTTGCTCTACTTGCGGAATAAAGATCATTGATAAGTCATCAAAGTTTAGGTGTTTATCCCAGACCTTTCCAGCTCTTCTCTCTCCTGTCTCTTTTTGGTCTTCCCCAAATCTCCAACACAGCTAACTCCTTAGCCCTTCTTCCAACTCAGCTAACTCTTTCCTTCAATCCCTTCCAATTAGACTATAGAATAGTCCTTCTAAGGAAGTGGTGGAAATCTCCCTATGCTTTTAGAATCCATGATGGATTTGCTGGGATAGCAACAACAATCTGTGTTGTCCATGAAAGAGAGAGGATAACTTGGCTAAACCAAACTGAGATTCTTATTAACAGTAAGGACCCTTTACAGCATTTCTATGATGTAACGGGGCTTTATTATAACAGAGAATCAAGGCCAAGATTCTCTGAGGTATTTAGGCACCTAACTCCAATTGAAAACCAATGAGAGTTAGGCACCTAAATACCTTACGATCTGGGCCCGGGCCCTGACTCTTCAAAAAAAAAAAGTTGGTGTTTAAGTTGTTGGTGCAAAATGTTGGCACATTCATAAAGATATTACATTACGGAATTTGATGTGTATGAGCAAAGGTGTATTTACAAACCCTTATAACTCTCACAGATCACAACAAGTTTTCACCAACCTTCCAAAAAACACATGAATGCTATGTCTTTACTGCAAAAATAGGTACTTACAAGGAGATAGCTGTCTTGCTGTAAAATCCTAGTGGCAACAAAGCAGTATAGTTTTTACCTTATGGTTGCAAGTCATGGTCAACCGCAGGTGAGGGATAAAGTGTTCGCCTGGACTAGCAACACTGAGGTAATAATTACCTGTGCCTTGCCTCCACTAGGATGTTACATAGAGATAGCTAATTCACACCTCCTTTTGCAGAGAAGACATAGCTTGTATCCTAGAGACTATCTCTTATCTGCCGAATTTCAAGTTTCTACTTCACAACACTTAGCCACCACAGGTATTCAAGGAAGAGTAGCTCATCTGCAACTTGGTTTGTGTCCTCAGGCATTTACATAGTGGACCGGAGGTTCCGCTCCCCCGATGAGTCATGTAACCAGCTGACTCAGTTCTTGTATGGATTCTGCCAGCAGTCGCGGCGCCAGAGGATCATTCAGAGAAATCGAACTGAGAGGCTGTCAGACCTCCTGGACTGGAGATATTTAGGCAGGGTATGTGGATGTGTTTAATGTGTTTATATAACAAGCTGTTGGTCCAAACACACATTCGCCACGGTGGTTATTATTGGGGATAGAACCAGTCATCATTAGCGTCAAGGTCCCAATTCAGGCAAGTCGACCTAGTAACTTACAGTTATGCACATGCTCAAGTACCCACTTACTCAAGCTGAGGAGAAAATCCCCATGATCTGCTTGTTTCATGCAGGAGTCAAACACAGGATGGTCCCTATGCTTCCAAGTGCAAAGAGAGCACCAGGCTAGTGCCACTTGTCACGCTGGCCTCTCCAAAATGGACAAGGGACAGTGAGCATCTCGCCAACCTCAGGGATGGTGCAGCAGCAGTCCCAGAGCTCTGGGAGGCAGTGGGTGGGAGTCACAAAAGCACCCAAGTGATTTAGGAGCACAAGCTCAATCGACTTTCAGTGGGATTGGAGCCCAAAAGTCATCTAGGCATTTTTGAAAATCCTACCTATTCTGCCTAAAATACCACTGAGTTGCTATCCCAGCCCCAAACTAGGACTGTGCCGAGAAGGCCAAATAACGCCCTTCGCCTATTACAGAGAATGATGCAATACCACCCATTAGCCAGAGGGAGGCAGCTCAGCATTCAAAAGTCCACAGATGAAGAAAAATGGACCACTCCTGTAATTACTATGTGCCTCATCCTGCACTGGGATCCATGTGGGAGGAACTTATGTTTATGTGGATCCCATTAGAGGATCCAATGTGGGCCCTTGGAATCAGCAAACTTCCCAGAGTTGGAAGTTTTGCAAAACCATCAGAGAGGTTTTTTGAATTTGCAAAACCATGTCACGTTCCCAAATTGATTCACCCTGTAATTTCTACCTAGGTTAATTGTGAAAGCTGAGTCAATTTTAATGTGTGTGTCTGTGTAGCCTGTGTTACAGTGTTATGTTCATGAGCAGACACACACACACACACATATATACATGTCTGCTCAGGGAAGAGAAGCCTGCGCTATATTTTAGGGACAAAGGAATCACTTCCACCGCCACCCAGAAAGCTAGACTAGCTAAAGTAGATGTCCTATTCCATTCTCATACTCCTTATTCTCACAAAAACGTGTCTTCACTGAAGCCAATGAAACAGATTCTGCTCAGTTACTCCAGTATGAATCTGTCAGGATTGTTCATTACTTCAGTGCAATGTGTCCACAGTTGCAAAGGGCAATTTGGGTTAGCCTCAGTTAAAGATACATGCGGCCTTTCTTCAGTATCTTCTCTGAGAAGACAATAGTGTTACTTTCCCTCTCACTGCCTAAATGTGCCACGTCTTCATTAGTTTGTTGTACATGCCGACTTCTGTTTTATATTGCAGTACTACATGCATGCCAGACACCTGGCTCTGAGCAGAGCTTTCCCAGACAAATTTGTGATGGAACCAAGTGCTCCACCGAAGGTATGTCTATCCCTATCGGTGATTTTTATCTACATTTTAACTACAGCCCTGAGAGAGAAAAAGAGAGGACAGATGAACAACGTTTGGTTTAACTTAAGAGCATAAAGAACTCAATATACTTTACTAAATTCTGATAGGAGACTGTATGGATGCCCAATAGAAAACCCATCAACTCCAGTACAGGACCAGGTCCCCAGATGGTGTACACTGACTTTAATGGAACTATGCCAATTTAGGCCAGGTGAGGATCTGGTCTTTGGGGTAGAAACTGGCAATTTCTATTCTTGTGCCCTCTAAATCCTATGGGAAGGCTGCTTCATAAGCCCTATGCAACAAGAGCTGTGAAGGGGCATTCTGCAAAAGGCTCTAGGGGCAGGTGCACTGACAGCAATTCTGGGCCCCAGGTCAGAACAGTCAGTGGCCCTGTTAGAAAAGGATGGCTGAGGTCCGCGTGGGCTTCCGCTAGAAGTTTTTATTTATTATGTGCCATACAGGCTCACGGGCGGCTGAGGAGGCTTCCTGGTTCCTTTGGGCTCCCTGGGGAGATGACTGATGAACACGGGGAGCTGTGTAGCAGATACTGCCTCCTCAGCTGCCTGGGAATCTGCCTGGCACATAATAAATAAGCTCGGCTCAGGGAAGGGGCGAAGAGCGCAAGCGGCGGGGGCCACAGGGGAACGGGGTGTATGGAGGAGAGAAGGATACGTATCTATCCTCCCATCTGCCCTGGGCCCTTTTAAATCCCTGGGCAAT
Source organism: Mesoclemmys tuberculata (assembly GCA_007922155.1). Classification (NCBI taxonomy): domain Eukaryota; kingdom Metazoa; phylum Chordata; order Testudines; family Chelidae; genus Mesoclemmys; species Mesoclemmys tuberculata. The sequence goes on from ML675616.1 coordinate 107,472,239, forward strand.
TGCCCCCTTTGCCCCCACCTTCTTCCCCTGGTCGGCGGGCCTCTTTAGGGGCCAGGAGGCAGGGTCTGAAAGTGGATGCTCACACACTCCCTAACCCAGCAATGGTCTCTCTGCACATTCCCATGCAAGTTCCTTGTACCTCTGGCAGGAATAATCTGACTCGTGTACATGCAGAGCAGGCTGGGACGGAGTAAAACCACACATTCAGTCTACTTTTGTAGCACACTGCATATATATGAGTCCCATTTGGGAAGGCATTATGCTCAGTTCCAGATTTAGGACCCATATTCCTTAAAACCTAACCAAGGCACACCAGATGGTGATACATTTTTTTAAAAACTAGTAGCGGGGGACGAAACCAAAATCGTTGATCTGGATTTGGATCCAGGTTTGCAATTATGAGCAGTCGCAAATGTAGGGAAGTTCAGACAGAGATCTGATTTCAGCTCATATACACCCATGTTCAGGAGTATTCAGCTTATGGGTTTCTATGCCTTATAGAGATATTCAGAGGGATTTTTTCAGACTCTTGCATTGATATAAATTCAGTAACTCCACTAACCAATTAACTCAGTGTAGATGGAAAATTTATCCTTTGGAGGTTTTGAGAATCTTGAAGTTGATAAGAGTTCGTTAAGGTTTGTGTTGGCATCTCACGGTAGGTGGGCATGAACCATGTATTTTGGATTCGGACCCAAAATTTAGATTTCAGTCAATCTCTATTAATAATTATTAAAAGTGTCCCCAAACAGAGGGCAATTTTTAAAGGGAACAGTAGGATCAGTTACATCCTCAAAAATTAGATTATTGATCTATTTTGTTGTTGTGTAATGTTGTACATTTTATAACTGCTGAAGGGAGCGTTAAATTCAGTGTTTTGAAATTAATGTGCATATTAGGGAATTGGATTAATATTATTTTAGAACTCCTTCCTGACTATTAAGAGCTCAAGATCTTGAGGCTTTACAAGCCTAGATTTGTAATAAGATCTTAGAGCTGATTTATGATATGGCCTTGGTGTTATAATAATTTAGCCATTCTGCATGTTTGCAAAACCAACCTGAACATCTCCAAAAATATGGGGAGTTGAAGGTATTACCATATCTCCTTCAAAAGGTAGTTTTCTTTAGATTGGCAGTAAAGTCTCAGATGTCACATTATAATGGTACAGTAGATGTTCAAGCTTACATTCTATTTAAAGATGAGAAGGGTATTATGTGTACAATCCTTATTTTTAACCACTAAAACATATTCCTTTTAGAGTGAAACTTTTCACACAAAGGGTTCACTTTTCAAAAGCTGGCCTCTGCTCTTCTGGTTGCAAATAATGTTATGTGATCAGCTAAGTACCTAAGGGTGCCCGAAAGAAGCTACAGGACACGAACTGCACTTGCAAATACATACAGGCACAACTACACGTGTGAAAACAGAGGCCTGACAAGGGCTGCACTTCTTGAACGGCCTTTGACCTGTTTGCACCTGAATTGTGGTTTTATAGGATTTGATGAACTGTATGTAGATTTGGGGGAGTTTTTCTGAGTTACCGGATGGAAAACAAGCAGAGCAGTCAATTGGTAGATGCTGCTTTTGTTTTCCCACATCACTCCATTTTAAAACTCGCAGCTACTTGTTGCCATGAAGAATATAGACTTTTCCTATTAAAAACGTATTTAAATTTCACAGCTGAGTAGGCTCTATCATTCCTGCAATGCACAGCCCTGGGGATAAAACAAGTCGCCTCCAGGAGCAAAGGGAGCATAACCACAGCTGTACTCCTTACCAGCTGCAGCTTACTCCCCCTGCTGTATCAATATGGTTCTGCAGGCCGGGGCCAGATGATTGGCAAAGCATGGGCCCCAGAGGAGAAAGAGGACAGCTCCGGCACTCTTCAGAGTTTTGCTTGGTCGTTATGTGGGCTGCACAGCAGTGGGGGGACACCTCCATTCTGCTTTCCTTAATTTTCATATGGTTCCTCCATGTAAGTTACATCCACTTTGACTCCCTATCAGAGAGGTAGCAAATAGATCAAAGAGAGTCTAAGTTTGATGTATGGGGCAGGGCCAGCATTCATTACCTTATACATCATCTCTGCCATGGCCCTGTGGAAGCATGGCTCTATTCTCGCTCTGTGTAACCACACAAGCTGCACAGATGTAAAGTTTATTTCTTGCTTATTTCTCTGGCAGACGGAAGGTTTCAGGTACCCCCGGCCTTCATCAGTACCACCATCACCTTCTGTCTCTCAGCATTCCAGCCCTCATCATAGTGAAGAAGAGGACGAAGATGAGGATGAAAGGTACGATGAGGATGCAGAGGCCGAAAGAGACAGGCAAAACATAAAGTCACCTTTTCCCCTCGGAGCAGTGCCACAAGGAAAGAAAAAGCAGCATGGAGAATACAGGAACTGAATTCCTTTGCTGTCACCGCAACATGGTCTTCATCCACTAAAGAGAATCCAAGTGTAGGCTAGTCAGTCTGTGTTAAGGGCAGTGTAGTGTGGTTAGGGAATCTTAAACAAACATTATTTGAATTAAACTGTCTGAAAACCTAATTATATTTTACCTTACAAGCATGTGGTAATTCCCCTCCCTGCCTTGGAGGTAGAAGAAGAGATTTTTCAAAGCTTATTTAACCTAGAGACTGTGACAAACACCGTGTGATAGCTACAGCTAGATCGCACAGACTGTAGAACATATCTTTGTCTATATAATTATTTGAATTTAGTTGTAATCCATGAAGACAGGTCCATTATAGTAATTCCAAATTATTATATACTATAATTATATCTATTATAATTACTATAAACTCCCATGCCTTCGTCTCCCCTTGCAAACAGAAACCATCTTAGAGCCCTGAATTTGAACATTTTGAATAAATTGTTACCTGGGAAAACCTTGGCAGGGTTGAAAAAAAAAGTTGAAAAGAAAATGGTTGTTTTTTCTTATGCTGTTTCTCCTATTCTAAATTGACATCATTTTAAGAATTTTTTTACAGTGCACAGAAATGTCTTGATCCTGTTTGTGGGAAAATATCCATGAGCATTTTCATTTCAGTCTCAGATGAAGTCATCTTCTGAAGTTGTCTAGATCCATAAAAAATAGCAGACCACTTTTTTCTGGTTTCTTTTGAATGGTCCATTTTATTGCATTTTTATTCTCACCACTGAGGCTTGTTGGCAAAGTTTAGGGAGAAAAATTCATGTGAGTTGGCTCAAGCAAGATATAAAATTCCAGGAAAGAGTTTCTTGCCTCTGTGGATAAATCCACATACCCCATTGTGATGGGATAACATTGTCTCAAAAATCTCACTGTAGCTCTGTCCATTGTCAGTGGGAAATTTCCAGTATAAGAAGATCTCCTATGGAACTACATGAGTTAGCAGTGCTTATTAATAAGTGTGATGTGATAGTACCAGAGACAACTGAGGGGATGATGCTGTTGTGCTAGACATTGTACAGTCACATAATGAGAGATAGTCCTTGCCCTGAAGCGCTCACAATCTAAATAGACTAAGGGCTGGTCTACACTACACAGTTAGGTTGACATAAGGCAGTTTACATCGACCTAATTATGTCAGTGTCTACACTACAGCTTTCCTGCCAATGTAAGTCCTCTACTACACCAACATCATAACTCCTCCACGAGAGGCATAAGGCTTACGTTGGTGTAAATAGGGTGACGCAGTGTCTGTGTAGACACTGCATCCCTTACATCGGCTGTTGGCTGTCTTATCAGTTTCAGGGCAGGAGCCATGAAATTGACAAGAAAGCCAGGCAGATAGGGCCCAGCTGCACCCCACTCCCCTAGAGAACTGGGCAGCTGGACTCTGCTCCCTGCTCCGAGCCAGGCAGTCGTGTCAATTGAGCTGTGAAACAGACAGCAAGGCTGTAGGGAGTGGGGGAGGTGGAGCCAAGAATCCTGGGAAGCGTGACCCTGAGTCCCAGGGGCGAGAAGCTCTGGGTGGCTTACCCACTCCCATCGGGGGCAGCCCACCAGGAGCCTGTGGGGCAGCTGGGCTCCCAGCAGGGAGCTGCCAGCAGAGCTGAGACTGGGATCTCAGCTCCCCACCCTGCCCCTCTTAGGTCAGTGAAGGACTCCTGGTGAGGACACGCACCACCAACCCAAGGAGGGCAGTGTGGACATGCACCACTGCAGTTATTGCTGCGGTGGCTGTAAGTCAACCTAATATAGGTTGCCTTACCTTTCTACTGTAGACAAACCCAAAGTGTAGGAGGGGAAACAAAGGCACAGAGAGTGGTGCAATGACTCACTCAAAATCACCACACAGTAGCTCATCAGCGGAGTGGGGAACAGAATCCAGGTCTCCTCAGGCCTAGTCCAGAGCTCTATTCCGTAGACAAGACTGCCTGTTCTCACTGTAATGCAGAGAAAACAAATGGGCCCAGCTCTTCTTCCCCCAGTACCAAATGTGGGCGGGCGCCTATTAAAATATCTGACCAAACCCCTCACATGAAAGGTACAACACCAAAAAATAACAGAGTGAACTTGCAATAATGAGTAGCACTTTTTTGTAAGTTTTCTGTAAGCGCTGTTGAGGTCTGCCCTGGCTTACCCTGTTCCCATACAGCCCTGTTCAGTTCACTATGCGAGCCAGGGCAGAATTGTCTGTAGCATTCTCTTCAGTTTCTGTGATCCACTATTTCTAAGGTAAATTAATTACAGGAATAAGAAGTGAGAGGAAAATTTTCAAAAGCGCCCAAGTCCCATTTTCAAAAGGGACTTCAGCCCAGATCCTCAAAGATATTAGGCATTTTAGGTATTGAAATCAGTGGTAACCAAATGCTTAAATACCTTTCAGTCTCAAGCATTTAGGCGTGAATTACAATTAAACTTAGGCTCAATGTTTAAGGACCGGATTCTTAAAGGTAAATACCTTTATGTAACTAAAGATGGAGATAGGCACTCAGTGGGATTTTTAAAAGCATCTAGGTCCCACTGGCAGTTACTTCTGAAGTCACTTGTTAAAATGGGACTTATGATTCCTAAATCACTTAGGTGCATTTTAAAATTTTACACCAAATGGAAAACACCAGGTTTGTATGGTACAAAGTTAAATGTATATAAAATCCGTCAGTGCCATGTGACATGATGGCTAAGAAAAGAAAAATAACTAATAACTAAAACAATCAATAAGATGACATTTTTCATGAGCATCTATATTGCAAAATGATCAAAGCCAAGCATATTATAAATACTCATTTTGTTCAGAAAACTTTCTAAACTGGGGGGGAGGAGAACAGCTGAATTTCATTCAGAAAGCTGTTCCTAATTAATATTCTTCCCTGCTCTAGTAAATCCTTTTTTACTCCCTTAAACTACCCAGGCAACTTGAACAGGATATAATAGGGCCACCCACTCAATTGGTACACATGTGCCACGTTGTGTTCATGTAATGGACTTACATTCTAGAGCTGGGCAGGAAACATTCCCATCCTGTGAGAAGTTTCACAGTTTTGACAGCTATTTTCATCCTGATTTAGGATGAAAAGTCAAAATCTGGATGAAAATTTCTAACTAGAAAATTGTCAGATTGGGTCAATTTAAAATGTTTTGATCACATCAAAACTTTTCTTTTTTTTTTTTACTTCCTATAAATTAACTTAAATGTATAAACAAAAAGTACATTAGTGGCTTTGGACCTACAGTAAAACATAAAAAAGTCCATTAATCTTGACTATATCTAATTTCTTCTGCAGCTCTGAAATTCAGGCACATGAAGTTTAGGATAATCTAACAGATCAGTAGACCCATAACCCCTCTACTTTCCCTCAGGGTACAGTACAACCCCAGCTCATGCCAGAAAATAACAAAAACATCTGAAGCATTCAGATTAGACCTCATCCAACATTCATTGAAGTGAACATTCATTGAAATGAAAAGATTCCTATTTTTTTCATTGAACTATAGTTGAATCCCGTAAGTGGGATTTTGAATGAATGGTGGAATGGAGTGATCTAGCACACACCGCCATTGGGTGATATTGCTGTGTTTCAAAACCAGGGTTTGTTTCTATTCCAATAATAGCTAATTACTTAATATCTCATTATCTAATAATTTTCCCCAACACTGATTAAAAAATGTAAATAGTTTCCAGAAGTACCTGTCAACACATCAAAGAAATTAATTTCTCCATTATTTCAGCTGTGTTGCTTTTGGGCAAGAGGGAAGCAACATTACATTTATTTAAAATTAGTAGCATTAATCAGTGCCGACATTACGAGCCACATTGCAGGCAAACAGTATTGAAAAATTAGCAAGAGTTGGGATAACATTTAAAAACAAAGAAACATAGTTGCTGGGAGACAACTATCCTGTGGCTACTCTTTAATTACATAAGAACTCCAGAAGGCTTTCTGGTAAGTACCACATAGTAATGTGAAGCATGTCCATATCAGTGTAGAATAGCAATTAGCCAATTCAAGTGTAATTCCCTATTGCAGCTTAGAAAGCAAATAAGTAAATAAATCAATTGTATAATAACTATGTAATTATATATTTGTTGTGCAATTTCCTTGTTGCTATGTGTGGCTAGATTCACTGCAGGCACAACAGCATGAACTTCAACTGATAACAGTGGTGAATTTATCCCATGGTCATTAGAAAGGCTCCTTGGTAGGAATTACATATATTTTACACACTGTGTGTAGTTTGATGGGATTACTCACAGTAGATAAAAGATAAGCATATATTTAAATTTTGCAGGATTAAGGCTAGGTAGGTGGCCTGTTGATTGCTTGATTTGTATAAAATCTAGCAGAAATCACCTGCTTTGCAGTCCCATATACTAGATGCAGGTTGATCATTGATTTAACTGGAACATCAGTAGAATGCAAGAGTAATGAAGATGGATTTCAGGACCAACACTGAGGTGGTTAAAAAGTCAACAGTTAACATAGGTAAAAAGTGCTTACATGTAGAGTTGGCTGGAAAATGTTGGAAGTTTTTCCATGACACGGTTTTGGAAAAATTATTTAAACCAATTCAATATGATGTTTGAGTCCCGTAAACTAAGATGTTCCAGTCATTTTTAAATTTTAGGCAGCACACATTGTGGTCTAAGCAAGATTGGAAATCAATTTAAAAATAGTTTCCTTAGCTGAACAAAAACCTTTAAGCAGTTTGCATTCAAAATGCAAAAAGGAGTCCAAGCTTTATTCCTTTGGAACACAGGTGGGGTCAGATGAATTGGAATGTTTTGCTTACACAGGCCATAGGTTCAAGATTAATGAATAGGGAATGTTGATGTAACTTGAAATCTTTCACCAGTTTAATAGAATGTCTGCTAAGTATCCACGGTGATCATTAGTTTCTTCTTCAGCTGCAAGACAACAAAGACAAGATATGAGGGGGGAAATGAGCATGAAAAGAAAAGTCTTAAACCGCATAAAGTTCAGCTGCTGCAGAGATAGAGGAACCAGAGACAAAACCCTATTATGTGCAACTATTTATCCAGGAAAAGAAAGGGGTTTTGTGATCTTTGTAGTGATGATTATGTTTTCTGTCTTCCTGGACTTTTAAATATAAGAAGGTTGCTTGCCTGCTAGGGGGAAGGACGTTGGATCTTAAAGACAGGATGGAGGATCTTAAAGACAAGAAAAGAGATACAACATTGCTAGGAAGGACACAGCTGTGCAGTTGTTCTTCCTTCTGGCATTTTCCTTAATCTTTAATCAAAACTAAAAGTCATCGTGGTTGAAAACGCATGTCTTATTCTAGGGACTGTGACTCTAGCACACTAAAAGACCATGTTTTTCTGTATGCAGTGTTCTTAAATGCTGTAACCATACTCTTCACACACAAGTCAATGTAATTATAGAGTTAAATAATAAATAAGACCAAATGGAAGGGTAGGTTGAAGGTATAGAGAAGGGGAAAAACACATGTTTTCTGTTGAGATCTGAGTAAGTTAGAAGCAGAGTGGAAGGCTTTCACACCAGTTGTAGGTGGTAGAGTTGATTGAAAAATGAGGGGGAAAATGCTGCATAAAATTTTGAAATTTCCAAGTATTTCCATTTCAGAAGTGACCCATTTTTCATTTTCTTGAAACTTTTTCCTCAAAGTTGTTTTCTGAATTTTTGCTTACCCAAACAAAAGAAGTCTATAATGTTTTTGATACAAATTGTTATGAAAGAAGTCACAGCAAAAGGTCAAGTGGGTATTTCTGTGGGAAGATAGTTTTCAAAGAAAATTGTCATCTCTAATAGCAAAATTATGAAGGACAGGAAGGAAAATTGAGCTAGATGAGAAGGGCAAGTATGGAGAGGAATAGAGGGAAGGGGCCAGATACACAATGTAATCGCTCCAGTCACTTCAGCTGAGCCATTAAAGTTTACATCAACTAAAGATCTGGCCCAGGGTCTGTATGGTATAGAGCTGCTATATGGAGTAGTGTAAGTTCATAGAGGATTTAAAATCAAAGAAGCTATTTTGAACTGGCTCTTGAAATTAATAGGAAGCTGGGGGGCAGAGACAGCACCAGCCCCTTCCTGGTGGGGAGGTCTGAGGTGGGCTAGACAGAAAATTGGGCAGCTGTGGCACCCAGCCATAGCCCTGCCCCACTCATGGCCCAGATCACTGCTGCTTCTCAGGTAAGTGCCAGCGCTGCCTCTTCCTCTCCCCCCTCTCCGAGACCCCAACCCCCAAGCTAGACCAGGCAGTGAGGGGGGGCAGCTGCTACACTGGTTGGTGCTGTGGTGCGGGCAGCCACAGTACTCCATCTCCTCCTCCTGCGGCAGCTGGTGCCCCAGGCTGCTCACAGCTGGTAAGAGCCACCCAGGCGAGGGAACCCAGCTCTGGGGTTGGCAAAGGCCTCAGGAAGCAGCAACTGCAGGGGGCAGGGCCCAGGAGCCCAGGCCACAGTGGGTCAGTCCACACCACTGTGGGAAGCCCCGGACCTTCCACTTGTCCTCCGCAACACACCTCAGCAGGCAGGGACATGGGCTGGGGGGCGGGCTGCTGCTGGATGCCAGGCCATCAGCCTCAGATGATGCCAGGCCATCAGCCACCGCTCTCTCCACTCTGCCTTCAGAACTGGGTGGCTAGAGAGCAGCAGCTGCTATGGGATGGCTATGTGGGGGCTAAGGCAAATTTTGGGATGGCTATAAACCCTGCAAGCTCCCCCCCACAGACCGTGCTTCCCCTGCAGGAGAGGGGCTAAATGGTTACAAAAGTATCTTGACAGCTCCATTTCTGCAACAATCTTCTGTCCCGCTAGAGCCATGTTCAACTATATTGACCGCCATAATTAAATCCATTACGGGTGACGTTCACCTTTGTTCAAAGGGCCAATAGAAAACTTAGTCCCACTTTTTATTTTGAGGGCTTAAATGGTGAACAGCTTTTGTGAGAGGCTTTGTCCTCTACAGACATGACTTGAACTACAAGAGTCTGACCTCCCTTTCTGATTTCTTTGCGAAGAAGAAAAGGGCTTCGGGCTTAACTCTGTACGGGCTGAGCACTCTGGACTTGGACTAGAGCAACACGTACGCACACGCTTATCTCTAAATAAGTCCTGTTGACCTGATTAGGCTATTGGTGGTTTAATTAAACCACATTCTTAAACGCTTTGCTGAACTGGAAGCAAAGTACTCAGCGCCCAGTAGGAGCAAGCCCTTAATAAAGATAAACAACTGGTGAGCTGTGGCAATTAACACATGCTTTATCAAGTCTGTTGTTTTCTCTGAGATTTCTCATATATCATATTTTTTGGTTAAAAGGCTGACCCTGTGATTGCTTTTTCCTTGTGAGCTAACTTTATTTTATGGGGCTTGAACTTGGTGTGGTTTCCCTCTGTAATTATTAACACATAAAGCCAAATTCACTAGGTTAAGCAGGTCCTCGTTCAGGCTACACACCGTGTTTAATATTAAGATCGTTCACTTGGTTCTGCCATTCTAGCTCAGGCAAAACTCCCATTGACTTAAAAAGTCAATTGGAGATCTGCCTGAGTAAGAATGGAAGAACTGAGCACATTGTTTTAATATTAAGCACAGCATATTGGGAGTTTTGACTGAAAGGACAGTAGGATTGGACCCAGAACACGTGAACACATATCTAGTGAGATTCTGTGCTATGTCTCTAAGGCCTTGGTTTTACTATGTAAAGAAGGTGTGTTCTTAACTCAAGTTCACTAACTAGAGGTAAAATCCTGTATTCTGTGGAAACTGGAAACCAAAAGCTATTACAAAGTCAGTCAATATGAACAGTCCCTAGAGCCCAAACAAGCAAGTGTTAAGACAAGTGCGTGCAGAATTATGATGGTTAAATTAACCAACGGAAATGAGAAAAGCAAATAGAAAAGCAGGAAAAGCCAACATTTATCCTTACAATTAGCCATACAAGATCATCTCAAATGTATTTTAAAGTATTAATAAATGGAGTATTCATAAACCCCATAGAAGCTCAGAGAGTAAAATTAATTATGCACTTACCTTCTTGTGCTTTCCGTAAGGAGTTAAGAAATGGTGCTGCAGCTTCCAACAGAGCTATAGCATTTGTATTTTGGCTGCGTGTTTCTGGAGAGACAAAGCCAAAACGCTTTCTCAAATCTAAACCTATACCAATGAAGCACAGTTAGCCACTGCGTGTCTGCAAAATTTCTGCATTTCACATTCTGCCTTTGCTTTTTTTTAATCCTTACAACTTGAGAACAAAAAGGAAACTTTAAAAAAAAAGTGTTGGTTGTTTCAGTTACTTTCTATGTAATTCTCTGCCCAAAAACAGCCCATTAAATCAGTAAAGAGAAAACAACCTCATAATCTGCTTAAACAAAGGAAAACAAATGTAATTCTTCTGAAAGTCCCCTTCCAAAGTGAAAGGAACATTCTTTATCTAGTTGTAAGGTTCAGTTTGCACCATAAATATAGTCTAAGTGAATATTTTCTCTACTTTCATAGTCTGACACTTTAAAGTAATCAATAACATACCTTTTATTTTATTTTATTTTATTTTATTTTATGCCAACGGACAGAAAAAGTTAAGGGGACGGCTGATTTTTCTCTCACTTTCACAAGAGTAAATCAGGAATAATTTCACTTAAGATGATGCATTTAAACTGGTGTTAATGAGAAGAGACTCAGGCCGTTAGTCTTTCCAATAAGATTTTTTAAATGACTGAGCATGAGCTTTTCAAATCTTAGCATTAGCTGCTCCTTTGAATTTGATTCTAGTAAAACAAAACAAAAGGTTAAAAAGGTAGCTTTTGTCCGGAGTTTAATTTTTTCCACTGAATTACCTCTTCATCCCATGAGAGAATGTTTTGTTTACTGTTAAACTGAACCTTGCTGCACTTCTTATACAGCTGCTGTTCACATCCACCTGATCAATTATGAGGCACATCATTTTCTAGGGGGGGAGAAGGGCTTATGGAGAAGGAACAATATAGTAATTTCTCCCTTTTAACAAACATTTCCAGATGAGCTTACCTAGCTGCAATCTGTCATAAAGATCCTTCCTCTGGCTCTCATCTGAAATGAATCGACGTCCCTCTAATAAATCAATGGGAAGGACGTGAAAACAAAAACACCACACCAATGTGAACCATAACTACAGTTCCCTAAAATAGTAATTGCAAACTGTTTAACAATGATGTTTACACAACCATACAAACATTCCAGCGATACGTATCTCCATCCGCCTGAAATCAGTTGATTTCGGTGCAATATAAATCATAGAAGATCATGTTTTATTTGAGCTACCTTCTTTTCCAAGAGGCTGATGATTTTCAGCCTTTTCCATTGTTTTAGTAACTTTCTGTAGGACTTGTGGGTGAAATTTACCAGCTTCTTCCTTCAGATGCCTTTCCTGCACTACATCACTGACACACTATAAATCAACAGTTTTAAAGCAACATTGTCATTTTTTTAAAAGAAAAAAATCTGATACTGCAAACAAATTACTTTAAATGTGTCAGTAATGGTAATACACAGATTAGTAAAATTACAACACATTATTAAAAATAAAAGTTTGTTTTTAAACCAGGGGTCAAATTTTCTGCTTGCATAAATGGCGGCAGCTCTCTTGACTTTGGTGGATTTAATTTAATTTATTTTTAAAAATTATTTATGCTACTTGCTTTTTGCATTTCTCTCAGCATAGACTGTGAAAGCAATTTTATTTCTGTGTCTGTAGGAAATTTTACAGTTAGGTTCTCATTACTGTACCGTTTGGGTGATGAACACAATCCAAAATACTTATTTTGTTTTTAAAAAGCAGCTGTTTCCATTGGATTGTTTTTTTTTAAAAACCATGGAAATATTTCCACTGGATCTTAGTTTTTTTCCTTTAAACCACAAAAATCTCAATTTGGATCCGAATTTGATTATTAAACACTATCCCTTTAACTAACTGAACTAACAGTAATAGATTCATTTATACAATGCACTACCAAGAAATAGATTTTACTGCCATTCAATCCTCCATAACAGAGGTCTCTTGTGGTATAAATTCCCAGCACAAGGCAAAAGATTTGAATTAATTCTGCTACCCTGTTGTTTGTGGAGATGCTTTAATAAAGCACAGGAGAGAACAAGGAATAATTAAAGATATCAAATGTATTTTAAGCCTTTTAAAAATCAATTTCAGAAGGGAAAGTTATTTTTCCAGCAGATTTAACAACCAACCCTTAACTTCCCTTTGGAAATTTTTAAGCATTTATTTCTTCCAAAATTACAATAGTTTTTCTTCATAAAAAATAATAGCAATGTTTTTAAGGTAAGAAGGGATCACTGTCAACTCATTTGTATGATCCTCTGAACTTCCACCTCCACACTTCCCCTGATATTTAACACCTCTGAGTTCTCTGCTTGTGTTGAACAAAGCATATAAAGACTAACCCATTGGTAAAGAAGTTACATTCCTTAAAACTGAAACAGCTTGACTTACGTGCACCCTTTAAATAGAGCATAGCCTGAGGAGTCCAGTTCCTTCTTTGGAAGTGACCCTTCACACCAAAGGAAAGAAGAGACTTATTATCACAGCTATGTCACTAACAACAAGCACCCCCACATTACAAACAACCCTCTGAGAGTTATTCATGCATGTACATTCATTCCGATAAAGCAGTTTACCTGAGGAGCACTCCAGGTGTAAGAGATGAAAGAAGCTACAAGGAACAGGGCCATGGCAGAAGCTGTCAGTCTATGCAATCCCTGCACATGACAAGCAATCACAAGAACATGGGAAATTGCCTTCTGGATCCCCAGGAATGCTCTCTGCACAGCGTCATCTCCTGATGTTAAGACGTATTCCAGACCCCTTTGCTTCTAAAGCTTCTAAAGCTTTCCCCTAATTATATCATCTCAGTCAATCCTCATCAAATTATTATCTGATATTATTGTCAGATCATGTGAAGTTTACATATGATGTAAATTAGCATTGACATGAGAACTTTGTGTGTTGTCTTTTACAAATACACAAGGTACTCAGACACTGGAGTAATAAACATGGTCTATAAACCCGGAGAGAGAGATTAGATAATATAAATCACCATTTTACATCCAACCCTGGATGATAATGAGATGATAGGCAAATATTTCTATATTCCAATGTAGGGGACTTGGCATTTTAAAAACAGGAAGGCAGATCACTGCTTTGTCAGTAAGTAAATGTTGTTTAACTTAGTGTCAGATTTACATCAACCAGGATATTGACTGATCCGACCAATGTAATATGTAAACACATATTACAATCTTTGGTTTTGCACACTGAGCCAGAACTTGCAAATGAATATACCAAACACAAATCCTATGTAAAGCAAGCTAAATCTCCAATTTGTACACACAAATAACAAATAACCTTGTTTATCATGCATTGATTCATGTGACAAATAAGTGATAGCATACAGCTATTATGACTCACAGATGTTTATTTCATCCTGTCTGTTTTAGAAGTCATTGTGCTATTAATGGTTTAATCTGTTTCGTTTACAGTAAACTGAAAATCACTAGAACATTTATACTTGTTTTCTAACTTAAAAAAAAAACTTACAAACCACCCCCTGTTGTTCCTAAAATAATACACACAACTAAAAATGAAGAAATTATTATTTACCAAAATTGTTTCCAAGCTTCTGACTTACCTTCATATTTTGTTCCCCTGTAAATCAGTAGTCTAGGATAGGGTGATCTAGGATTGTGTGTTAAAAGATATTTGATCTGGTTGCAATTTGGGGCTCCCTTTTTAAGTCTTCTGAGTGAAAAATCCCCACCCCCTTTACAGTGGAGGGATCTAAAGGGACCTCTTGTCAGCCCTGGCAATGGAGAAGTATAAGGTCTGATGCCTCCTCAGGGGGACTTGTAGACGTGCAGGGAGTCAGGCAAATGATTGAAGGACGGACACCATGGACATGGAGATTCACCCCATTAGTCAGGCGACTTTCTGACTGCATCAACATCACCATCAAGACTTCTCCCACCAGCTTCCCAATAAAACGTCATGGTCACAACAGGATGATCAATAACCACAGCCATTAATAAGTATAATGAGCTCTTTCTTTAAGTAAACTATCTATTGTGTATCAGGTTGTCATTGACTGTGGAGACTAAAATGAGACCCTGCAGAAAAGTTAGCAAATTATTATCAAGAGTCACAATCTGCCAAAGCGGGGAAAAAGAGCGACTGAAAAAAGGCAGCCTATTCAGTTTGAAGTTAATGCTGGCAAACGTAATAGGACTAAACCGATTGTCCTCTATTCTGTCTCACTCTTGCCTATTGTTTTGTTACAGCCAAGCAAAACTGAAAGGACAGGCAGAATTTTAAAAAAATTAAGCCATACTTCCTTGCAGTCTTGACAGTCACAACTACCTGTAGTGGTTGGAGTAAAAGTCCAGTTCATGGAATTGTCCCTCCTTGAGATGCTAGAGCAACAGAACAATCCAGTCAACAATGAAAGAACAGGAATCTGATTAGGGTCAGATGCTTATATTAAGGTTCCTTTTATAAATGACTATTAGATGTTATAAGCACGTTAAATACATGACAAGTGTGTGTTACAAATAATTATAAGGACACTAGTAAATGGAATGGAATGATTACATCATGGTTATAAGCATCTTATTGGCCTGTTGCATTCTATAGCAATCTATAACATTTGAGTAAGCATGTGTTAAAACATCTATTCATCATTTATTAACCCTGTATAAACGATGTATAAATATACCCTTAATATAAAGTGTAACCACATCAGATACTGGTCACTGTCAGTGATAATATAATGAACTAGATGGACCACTGATTTGATCTAGTCTGGCAATTCCTATCACCCTAGGGAAGAGAATAAATATATTATATTCTAATCCCAATTTCAGCATTGACTGCCTGTGTGGCAAGTGTCTTCGCTTCTGTGCCTACATTTCCTCAGCTGCAAAATGGGAAAAATACTTCCCTAGCAGGGATCTTGTGAAGGGAATGGCCAGAGATCCAACATGTGAGCAAATGAGCAATAGAGGAAGAATGAATAATAGTAAAAATAATGCCGTTCTCATGCTTAAGGTTGTTACGGTGCATCTTTATTAGGTGAATGTACCTACGGCCAAAGCAAAAATAGCCTTCCAGCTTGCGATAAATGTATGCTTATATGAAGACGTGGGTTTCCAATGTGCTGATGGGTTTTATTCAGGTCCATAAGAGGTCTGTCAATTAATCACAGTTAACGCAAGCAATTATGCAAAACAAGTTAACTAGATTTTTAAAAAATAGTCGCAATTAATCGCAGTTTTAATCACACTGTTACACAATAACATAATACCAATTTAAATGTATTATAAATATTCTTGGATTTTTTTCTATGTTTTCAAATATATTGATTTCAATAGCAACACAGAATACAAAGTGTACAGTGCTCATTTTATATTGTTATTTTTATTACAAATATTTGCACTGTTAAAAAGATAAACAAAATAAATATTATTTTTCAATTCACCTCATACAAGTGTAGATATTTTATGTTACATAACTGAACTCAAAAACAAAACAATGTAAAACTTTAGAGCCTACAAGTCCACTCAGTCCTACTTCTTGTTCAGCCAATTGCTAAGACAAGCAAGTTTGTTTACATTTGCAGGAGATAATGCTGCCCACTTCTTATTTATAGTATAACTGAAAGTAAAAACAGGTGGTCACGTGGCATTGTTGTAGCCGGCATTGCGAAGTATGTAAGTGCCAGACTTGCTAAATATTTGTATGCCCCTTCATGCTTTGACTACCATTCCAGAGGTCATGCTTCCATACTGAATTTAAATTGGTATTCGATTATTGTTTAACAGTGCAAATAAAACTGTAATTAATCGTGACCAATTTTTTTACTCTTGGAATTAATTGCAATTATTATTTTTTTAATTGTTTGACAGTCCTAGGCCATACCTCACTGGCTTTTGGGCTTCTTTGGCTGTGGTTGCCCTCTTTAAGGACTGCCTATGCCAGTACTATGTCTAAGCACATGCCACTAATAGGTGGAGAGCAGCCACCCCATTTGATGAAGTGGGGCAAAGTTATGTTCTATGGGGATGAGGATGTGGCTGTAGACGAGTGAGATTTCATGAAAGTTGCTGGGCAAGGCTGGGTAACAGTAGTACAGAGTTGGGGTCCTATGCAGCTAGCTGTGTTGTAGGTGCAAGAAATAAGCAGGCAGCTTTAGGTTATGACCTCACACAGCCGTGGTGGTGGTAAAGGAATTGCTTCAGCAGTCTATGACTGGGTCTACATTGACAGCGGCAAATTCACCACCATCACATCGATTGCTCTGGATCGACTGAGTGGTCTGTGTAGACCTGCTCAGTCGATCCAGCAACCGACGCAGGAAAACCACCCCAGTCGATTGCTATTGACAAGAGTCAATAGAAAATTAAACCCATGTCTACAGTATTTCAGATGTGGATACAAAAAGCCAAGCTATGAAGATTTTATAAAACAGACATAGGAGCAATGAAGACTGTTTTTATATGAAATTGAGTCTGATTCTCTCCTCACCCAAACCGGTATAAATCTGGAGCAACTCACACCAGTGTAAAACTGGTGTAAAAAGCTGAATGTTTATTGTGGTTGCGATATCATCATCAAAATAAATGACTAATTAGCTGTTTTATTCTCAAAGTTCTTAACTAACACTGAATCTTTAAACTTCATGGGACCCTCTGCGACGTAAGGAATATTATAACCCTCACTTTACATATGGGGCACAGACAGACTTAGGGTACAATTTTCACAAGTGCCTATGTGACTTAGGTGCCTCGGTACCAATCACTTTCAATGGGTCTTAGAATCCTAAGTTATTAGGGCTTTGGACAATTTTATCTGAAATGACTTACCTAAGGTCACACAAAAAGTCTGTGGGCAGAACTTGGAATTGACCACCAGGACTCCTGAATCCTAGTTTAGTGCCTTAACTTAAAGGCCGTCCTTCCTCCCTTATAGCATCTTTCACGCTACAATGCTTTACATAGCATATATTTATACTCTCCACAGAAATGCAGCCACCTCTGCAGTGACACATAGCATATGTGTAACAGCACACAGCGACACTCAATATTTTAGGATGGGAAACGGACAGCAATATGCATGCACACAGGGTGCTTAGATACATAAATTCGGCACATACAGTTATGCACATATAAATGCACAGATCTTTGAAAAATAAAATATCCTATAATTGGGTTATGGATCACAGCACTTTAAAATAATATGTGTCTTTTCTTTTTGTTTTGACAGCTGAGGGCGATGAGTTCCACATCAAATGCTGTACATCAATCCTGTCATTTCTTGGCAGATTCACATCAGTGAGGAAGTGGCTTTGGCAGTAATCAATGCTCTAAGTCAGCGTGGTGGAGAGAAGCTCATGTAGCAGCAGTACCCCCTCATTAGAAGAAGCATAACATATACTTATTGTGAAAGATGTTCTAAAGGTCATTGAACTGCCTACTAAGACATTGTAAATGATGAAACCCAAGACTCTGTGACTGAGCTCAAGTCCTGAAGTACTTGGAAGAACTCATCTGTTAGGGATTGTTAACCACAGCGTTCTGACCCACACGGCCAAATTCAGGGCATATATATATATATATATACACACACACCTATTGCTGTGACCACTGTGTACTGTGCTGACCAGTATTGGCCCTTTGTTTTCTTGTGCTCCACAGTCTGTTTGTAATCTCTCAGGGGCCATCTTTTTATTCTGTGTTTATATGGTCACTGACACAATGGAGTCCTGGTCCATGACTGGGGCTCCTAGTTGATATAATCATACAAATAAATAATAATCTTCACTATAAACTGTATTTTCTTTATACTTGCAGCCTGGCTAACTCTTAGGATTTTATCACTAAGTCTAATGAAACTGTAGTGCTTTTTGTAAAGCCCCTCAGCTCCTGTGTCATGTTATTACGTGAGAATCTCAGTTTTCGTTCTTTTAAAAAAAGTTAATTTCTAGCCCCCATGGCTGAGGAGAAAAGCTCGAAAATTTGAAGAGCGCCCTGCCCCAGAAACGCAAAGGCTAAGAAAAGCACTCAAAAATGTGTCATTTAAAAAAAATCTTTTGTTTTTTAAGTAAGTCTCTTATTTCTGTGGGCCCTGACTTGTGATTTTTGACTGCTTGAGATATCAGTGCCTGGTTCCAAGTCCACTGCTTTAGCTATAAGACAATTCTTCCCTTTGTACACAGGGCGTATGAAAGGGGCTGTACTGACAATCCTGGAGGTACAAGTACAGTGTAAGGAGCAATGCAAGCTTCATAAAAGCCAGTATGCAACTTGTTATTGCTTATCCAAAGGCCTCACAATAGAAAGCACAGAGGTAATAGTCCCTTTGTTTAGAGCGTCAATGTGATCCTCATGTGAAATACTGTGATAACCCTAGGGTGTAATAATTCCTTTTAATAAAGGGAAAGTTTAGGCCAAATATCAGGAAATCTCTCTGCAAGAAAGAGAATGCTAGGAAAAGTTAGTTTCAAGAAGTTGCAAGTTGAAAAAGGTCAGCTGACCACCAAATCCTAAGAAATATGTAAGTTCTTTTATGATATTCATTTTCTTAGTATAAACTCTTTAAAGCAGGTATGATAAAGAATTTCACATAACGTTACAGAACACACAGTAGAGAAAATGACAGAAGCACCTACGGTCAGGGAGTCATTTGACCTTTTCTTCCACCCCCATGAACCTGGCAGAAAAGATTTTTTTCTTTGTCAACAAACTACCTAGAGGGATACTGACCATGTTAAATGTTACTCAGGCTGCTAGCCCCGCTTGGCTGAGTAGTCCATTTGTCACACAGGCTCATCCATGGAGCCAGACAAGAAATGTTCTCAAGTGGCTTGGTCCTGACATTTGATTGCAAACAGTGGATTAAACTGGGATGGAGGCAAATGGCACAGAACTCTCAATTTCATTGAAGGGCTGAGGGATAATGGGATAGTTGGGCATTGTTATTGTACCATGAAAAGGCTAACCAAAGTTCTGAAAGGTCAACTATTGACATGATCTTGTCTCTGGGACAAATACAAGAGAAATGCAGAGAACAAAAAAAGCCCATTTACACAGTCTTTATCAATCCCACAAAGGCTTTGTCAGTAGAAGCGGCCTATTTGCATTTCTAGAAATGATTGGATGTCCCCCCCAAACTTTTGAGTATGATTCAGTCCTTCAATGAAAATGTATGGCACAGTCCAATACAATTGCTCAGTCACCAGGCTTTCCAGATTCATAGCGGGGTCAAACAAGGCTGTGTACTTGCCCCCACTCTGTTTGGGAGCTTCTTCTCCTTGTTACTGAAGCAAGCTCTTGGTTCCTCAACTGAGGGAATCTACTTGCACACAAGATCTGATGGAAAGCTGATCTATTGCAAGACAGATCTGAGACCAGGACTTGGAAGGTCCTTATCCAGCACCTACTCTTCACTGATAACACAGCAGTGACAACCCACACAGAAGCCCATCTTCAAAATCTCATGGACAGTTTTTCTAAAGTCTTGGCAGACTATAAGCTTTCAAAAGAAGAACATAATCTGCCAAGGAGTTGATGAAGCACCCTCCATCAACATCAATTATTATGAACTTGGAATGGTGAATGAATTCACATACCTGGCATCCACTATTGCAGACAACCTTTCACTTGAACTGGAACTCAATAGCCGCATTGGAAAAGCTGCCACAATATCTAAACTGAGCAAGAGAGTATGGAAAAACAATAAACCGACAGAATATACAAAGATCTGTGTGTATCATGCATGTGTTATCAGTAAACTTTGTACAGGTGTGAGACATGGACTTTATGCTCTCATCAGGAAAAAAGGCTCAATGCCTTTCATGAGCATTGTCTTTGTCGAATTTTTGGAATCTCCTGGAGGGACAGAGTCACCAACACTGAAGTGCTCAAGTGGGCCAGAATAACCAGCATGCAAACACTTAAACAGAGACGGCTCAGCACACACTGCTGTATCGAAGCGGTAGTTCACTCTTTCCTATGGGCTGGGATCCCTGTAGGAGTGCATCTCTTATAATGTAATGTGGATTTCCCTCTGACTGAGCTGGGTGATCCATCATAGGAGTCATATGACTTTAGGTGGGTCTTTGGTGATGTTCTCTGGCCAGGAAGCCTGACCCATAGGGGAGAATGCGGGATCAGGCTTCCAAAGTCCAATTTCATGAGTCAGCGTCCCACTATGGGAAAATGTGGCTGAATATTGAACAAACTTGAAATGAAGTGTTTCAAGTTAACACAATAAACTAATATGAAACATTGTGATTTTGGAAATGTCAAAAAGTGTTTCATTTTAATCAGAAATGTTCATGCTTCCAAATCAAAACATTTCAAATTTTCACTGTGCAAAACATTTCCAAACTTCCATTTTTTAATCCCAGTTTGGAAATGTCAGAATGTTGGAAGTTCCAGCAGGATGGAAATTCTGTATCTGGCTTACCTGAAAACATGGATTTACTGACCAGGGATCAATTTGTGAACCTCCATAAGTAAAAACCTAAAGGGTTGGAGGAGGCAATCAAAATTGTTGCCATACCCAAAGTAGTCAAAGAGCTAGGTCTACACAGCAAAGAAAAACCTGAGGCTGGCCCCGTGCCAGCTGACTCGTCTCCCAGGGCTCAGGCTGTGGGGCTGTTTTATTGTGGTGTGGACTATCTGGTTCAGGCTGGTGCCTGAGCTCTGGGACCCTCCCACCCTGCAGGGTCCTAGAGCCTGTTTCCCAAACAAAGCACAGAAGTCTACACAGCAATAAAACAGCCTCGCAACCCAAGTCCCAGGAGTCAGAGGTGGCTACACGGGACTAGCTGTGAGTGGCTAGTTGTTGTGTAGACATACCAGAGTTTCTGCCTCCTCCCGCTACTGGCCAGGGGAAGGGGATGTGCCGCATACCCACCTTGAAGTGTCATATGTCAGTGGGGTAGAATTGAAAGAATGGTAGTTTCCTGCTTAGTCAATTCATCACAAAGTAAACAGCGTGCGATCCTTACTGAGGGGAAAGCTCTCAGCTGGAGTTTCGCCTGAGCAGGGAAAGCAGGCAAATGTGATGTAGTGAATAAAAGAGCTTATCAACGAATGCATAGACTCTGGGGTGAAAGAATAATGTTTTCAGAAAAGCACCCCCATAGTGCTTCAAACATTGTGCGAACTCAGCCTGTTCGTTAGGGGTGTATTGGGAGGAAAATGCTGCAGCTGAACTGCAGCCACAGCAACTGAAAAGATCTTTCTCAGTTGTTTTATGGGGTTTGTTCTCTGATGGGGTGTAAAGGAAATTGTAACTGGGGGGAAGTGTGGCCTAGTGGCTCTGCAGTTTAGGATTCAGGAGATCTCGGGCTATATTCCAGGCTGTTCCACTGACCTGCTGTGTCATCGTGGGCAAGTCACTTCTTTCTGTCACTCTGTTTCCCTTCTCACCCTTTGTCTGGTTAGACTGTAACCTCTGTTGGGCAGGGAGTGCTTCTCATGTAGTGTTTGTACAGTGCCTAGCACAATGAGCACCCCAGTAATACAGATAATAACTGGGGGAGCCCTGAGGAGCTTTACTGAGTTGTATCTCCATGTCTAGATGTTGTCATGGAGAAATTCCTTTAAGCCACTTTGATACTAATTTTAAATTATACAACTGTATTTATAAAACCTGTTCATTCCATTTGTTTGCTTTGGAGATCTATTTCTTTTGCACAACTTGGAAAAAACTGTACCCTCCATGGAGTGTAAAACTGTGCTCTTGTCCAGAAAACTTGAAATCTTCCCAGATGTGTAAGTTTTTCTTTCCAGTCTTATTTTTAATTCTCTATGAGACAGATGGGGTTGCGGCAGGATGTAAGATCCCAGAACTTTAGTTTCCAACAGCAAATTATTATTACTGGCATTATACCTGGAAGAAATAATATCTATTCACAAGTGTCTACTCATATGCTAGATAAACCAGAATTAATTATGTCAGTAATCTGGAATTTGTAAATGCCTAGAGGACTGACGCTGACTAATTTTTGACTTCATTAAACAATTTTCCCAGAAATAATGAACATCAAAAGTAGAATCACATTGTTTGAAAAAACTGTGGTTGTCAAATGGCAGTTTTATGCTTTATCAAAGCTTTTCAAAGACTTTGGATTTTAGCAGCATTATGCCCCCTACCTATGAGGGTATTTCTTATTTGTCCCAGAAAAATTAAGATAATCTGTGATAGATTAGAAAGTAATAGCATTTAGACAGCCTGAGCAAGTCTGACAGGCATTAGAAAGTGCTGCTCAGGGAGTCTAATTGCCTTTTGAACATTATAATAAAGTAGGGGTTCCCAAACTGTGGGCCATGACACAGTCCCAGGTGGTCTGCTGGCCCATGGGTGGAGTTTGGGAGGGTGATGGGAGTGGGGGAGGGGCAAAGCATAGTGAGGACTGGTGATGGCCCCTGCCCAGGGTCAGAGGAGCCCAATGCCGCATAGGGCAAAGAGAAGCTGCCAGGTGAAGGGCAAGGAGAAAGGGCTAGTCTCAAGAGGTGGAGCCTTCCAGAGCAGCTGGAGGAGGCTAGACAATTTGCTGTCTTTCCCACTTTGAGTTGCCAGTCCCCACAATTTGTGGTTGTTGGGCTCCCTGGAGTTTCAGGTCCATACTCTTTCCCCGCTCCTCAGGGGCTAGGCTCAGCAGTGCCTCTTTGTTTCCACAACGCTGTGTTAATAGTGGGCCACAGTGCCTACTGCAGCTGCATAGGTGCACGTGCCTCAGGGAAAAATTGGGAATCCCTGTAATAAAGTACTCCCTTTCAGCTCAATCATAGTGCAAACACCTGAAATGCCACAATATTCGTATTAGGTTATGCTTCTGCATTTAGTGCTCATGAAAGGTACTAGCTTAACAACCCTGCAGCACAAAACTTTCTGCCACAGAACAGTTACAGTATGGAAAGCAGTAGAGCAGGCTTCCCCTAAGCTGCCCAACCAACGTGCTTCAACCCTTACTTCAGAGGGACTATCTCAAAATGCAAAAGGACTTCTCAAGCAGTCTCCATGCTCATTCAGTCTTTAGCCTCCTTCTTGAAACTGCTAGCAAGAGTCACTTGGTTGAAAGGTGCAAACTGAGGGTGAGTTCTGCAGATCTCAAATTATAGGCTTTGCCCACCTTCCTTACAGCTGCAGGAACCAGAATGACACCTGGTGGAAACAGAAATGTCCCATTATCAGAAGATCACAAGCTACAATGGCTTATTTTGTTCTTTTTATCATTGTTTTTAAACATAAAGGCTGAATAAGGCAGTAGAATTCTGCAGGGAATGGTGAGAAGGTCAAATGGATTCATTTCACAGGAGAAAGAAGCACCTGGAAGTAAAGTGAGGGCCACAGAATGGGAGATTGAACATGGTAGATTCCTAATCAAACTTATTAACCACTGAAAGTGAACTGCAAAGAATAGCAGGTGTGTCTTTGAAACTGATTTTTTATCAAATGAGTTTGCTGTATTTAGCCATTAAAATGTATTGCTAGAAAATGGACATAATCATCCCACTTAGCCTGCATTAGTAGGATAGTTAAAATAGATTCTGTTCCCCTGCTCAGCTTTGAAAAGAAGTAAAAAGTAAACTGTGTCCTGTCATTTGTATGTAGTAGTAAGTAGGAGCTATCAAAAAGGTCTTCTATGAGGACTGTTGTGAAATTATACTTAAAAAGGATATTGTCAAGCTTGGCAGGGTCAGGTCCCTTTACTTTTGATTTGATCTGCTTGTAATTTCAGTGTTCTTAATGGGTGGTTTAGACTATAATGTTTTTAATCTTGTCTCCTTAAAAAAAGTGTCTGCATATTTTACAAGATAAGGTAATCGTGTCTGGTATGAAAATGGAAAGATATGTTTGTAGTTTTGAAAGGCTTCTTGTTAAAACAATAGGAAAATGCCCTATTTCTGTCTCTTGAGTAAACACCTTGAAATCAAGTACAGATTCAAGAGCTTGTGTATTACTTTTCATCAAAATCATAGTAGCTTTATATTCCTTTTAAAATATTCTGCTAACAGGTTGCTTATCAGCTAGTATAAAAGATACTAATTTATATTTAATCAATCTTTTAAAAAATAACTTTTTGTGATGCATCTCAAGCTGGTCTAGTCTAGGGAAGAAAAGTGCCACCAAAATATTTTAACTGATGTCTTGATTGTTGTGGTTATGTAGTGCTCTAAAACATTTGGGCTTAAAATGTGGTGTTGCTTTTAATGTTCAAAGATTATTTAAATGCATGCAGTAAATTCTGACTCATTTAATGGTAGTGAAAATAATGCTTAAATAGCCTGTGTGAAACTTCTATTTCACCACTGAAATATCTGCTACTAGCAAAAACGGGCTAGTTTCTCTCCTGAATGTGTCATTTGTTGGTAACAAGACCTATATCAATATGTTGTGAATCAGGTTTTGGATGTTGCTAAATTGAAGAGGGTGAAGCTTGCTAGAGGCAGTCTTGTACAAGACATACAGTTAAGAGGATTCCTGCCTCTCGTCTTTGGATAAAGTCACTCAATATTATGTAGCTGTTACAACTCCTCAGGCAACACTATGTTTTTGAGTATTTAAAATGGCTAACAAGTAAAGAATGACTTTCAATGAGAGTTGACACCTAACCTGCTTAGGCTTCCTTGAAAATCCCACTAGGTGCCTAAATATCTCTAGAAAAACTGGGTCTTAAATGCTGGAGAACTATACCCTAAACACAACCTTTTCTAATAGGCTCATAAGCTTTTCACGCAGCTTCAATATTCTAACAACCTGGGCTGACTTATGAAACTCTGGAGCTGCTTATTTACTTGTCTAAATTGCTATCGCTTACATTAATGATTTTTGGCGACAACTGGAATTTTGCAATCAATAAGAGAAACCTGCTGGTGTTGTGCAAGGATATCATCATGCCTTCTGATAAGGCATTGGAAGAGAGTCAGGGTACATTTATGCTTCAAGCTGAGGCTATGATTCCCAGCTCAAGCAGACATACTCACACTAGTTCTGATTAAGTTAGCATGCTAAAAATAGTGTAGCCATGGCAGTGGCGGGTAGCTGCTCTGAGTACACACCTAGTATTTTGCATAGATACATGTTTGGCACATTGCCATGGCTATGCTCTATTTTTTTTTTTTTTAGCATGCTACCTGTGCTAGTTCTAATCAAGTTATGTCTCCTTGAGCTGGACTACACACTTCCACCTTGAAGTACCGACCTACAGACAGAGAAGAAATAGTAACTGCCTGAAGAAGGGCTTGTTAGGCTGTCTAGGCTAGCCTTTGTTAACACAAGTTTTGCCCTGTTGCCACTATTGTTGGTGGAAGTTCTAACAAACAGGGCTCCTACAGCTTCTGGTATTGGTCATCTAATTTTGGTCTAAATAGCTTAACGATAAAAACACAGTTGGTGGCTGATGCTTTGTATCTACTGGTGCTACCACTGGAGAATTGCTGGGGGTTGGGGAAAGATGTTAGTATAGACAAGGCCACAGTAGCATAGTAAGTTGTGTTTTTTTTGTTTGTTTTTGTTTTCTTCTCTATAAATAGAAGATGGGAGGATTAGGATTGCTTACTCTGGGGGGAGGACAGCAATAAATAGAGTAGTGAATGACGTTCAAATTAAAACCAGCTTTTAGCCCCTGCAAATCCCAATGCCCCCCTCTTTGGGGAGACTGGGAATGAAAAGAAGAAGTCTGAAATTTCACTCTCAACAAAAAAATGTGTGGGGGTAGGATGGTGGCAGAGGGTGGTTTTGTTTGTAAACCACCTTTTTCTCTTGAAGATGACACTGAAAATAAATCAATGTAAAGATCTACAAACTGACCACTAGAATTAAAAGGAACTGTAGGCTTTTCTGTTATGCTGCAGAAGACCGGAAGTGGAGGACCTAAGGTTCCCATAGAATGTAACTTTTATGTAAAATGAGTCCCTTTAAATTTGGAATCATTTAAAAAAAGTATCTTACCAACCTCTTCAAAATCTTTAAGCCAGCTCTGTGCACACTAGCATAGGAATTTTGGTAGTGTCTGTGAGTGGGCAGTTATGTTTGGTTGGTCTGTTAAACCTGAGCCACTCTTCCTCTTCTTTCACTTCCTGTAGTACCAGAACAGGGAGACTTTGAACACTAGCAAACTTAAAACTCATAAATGTTTTGTGAAAACACTCTATTTAAAACTCATAGAATTTGCTTTTGCAGGGTGATGCAAATACTAGTTGAAGTCAGAACAGATAGTACAACTGCAGTTGTTTTGCCTGCAATTGTCTGACATGCCACTGGACAAAAGCAGAAGTTGAAGAGGTCTAGAATATAAATATGTAAATTCCTGAATAATGGTTCCATTTCCTCTTAGTCCCTTGGCCATGTATGGAAAGTGCAAATGTGCTCTAATGTGTAAATAAAGCAGCTCTTAAAGATCAAAACTTTAATGAGACTTCAAATTCTGGAAATAAAAACCTAGAAAAATGTTAATTTATTTTTAACAACCATAGCACTAGCAGAACTTCTTTAAATTCTGTTTTCTAAAAAAAGGAGTTAAATTTCTTTTCCCTTTTTTCCTTACCACTTGAGTTCTTTAATTATTTTCAACTTAGATGAATTAAGACTTGTAAGAAAATGCTCTAAGGTTCTACAAGACTTTTCAGATGACCATTTCCTGTTTTGTATAGACTGCCTATTTAAATACAGAGTGCTGCAAAGAACATGTTTAAATCAATATTTCTGGCTTTTTTTGTCCTCTCTCTCTACCTTTCAGATCCTTCTCAAAAAGGAAAATCAGCGATGTTTTCTGAAAATGGAAGTAACAAGCGTCATCATAACCCAGTGGACAGCATTTGCCGAAAGATCAAGACCATCAAGATGATGGACCAAGTTTCAAATCCTGCTTTACAGATCCCAAAGTTTCAGTCTAGGAACTTTGACAGCCCACAGGCTAACATCAAGAAAAACTTTGAGGAGATATTGAAGAAAAGGACCTTTAAAAGTCATGAGACTAGTGAGCCATATTTCCTAAGCCTCAGTGGTGAGAATGTTTTCTCCCAATGTCCACAGGCCATGTCCCCACGTCTCTTATGTATGTCTAACTTCTACAATGGGAATACAACTTATTCAACTGGTAAAAATAAAGAGAAGACCAGTAAGACATGGCTACCAATGTGCCAAATTGAGAGTTCGCCACCCCTTCTCAAAAGTGGAGACGCTAACATCCATATGGGTCAACTATCTGCAGCTTCCAAGGTCGAATGTAAAGATCTGCCTCATGAGGATAACTACCTTACATCTAGTCCAAACTTGCCTTTCTTAGCAGTCCAAAAGGCAGAATGTTTTGCATTCCAATCTCCTGTGATGAAGAGGCTATCTTTGGGTGAAAGAGGTAAACTCTTCCAAGTATCCAGTTTCCTTTTCACCAACCCCAAAAACTAGATTGCCTAATGATGGCTGTCTGAAATGGTTGAACTTAATTCTTTAAAATGACCTGAGATACAGCACTGGGGGTACATTTGGTCTAAGTGAGCCTACAATCCCCTTTTCCTCTTTATAAAGACCTAATCTAGAATCCCCTATGCTACATACTCTAGCCATGTAAATATGGCTAAGCTGTAGACTTTATTTGGCTTCCAAACGTGTGCACAACAATGGAAAGGAAGACCCTGTTGACTTCAATAGGTCTGTGTACAAGTGCAGGGGTTTGTCTCACGTTAGCTGGGTGATCAAAGACTTGCTCTTTAAGTTACACTTACGTGGCATTCACAGGGATATTGTATGCTATTGTAAAAACAAATGTAGTTGAAAGTAGGTCATAATAGCTATAAGAGAATTATGGAGTCTTAACATGTTTCTTCCCCCCCACAGGATGGAGACGATCATGGGTAAATAAAGCTGACAACACCTATGATGTGAGCTTAATCTGTGAAGAAGACTTGTTGACCACTATCTTCTGTGCCTGTGACACAGAACGCAGAGGTATCTTCACTCCCTCCCCCCTGTTTGCCTTGTTCAGTGAATGTCACTCGTCAGGTCTTATGAGAATCTCTTTTTCAGAAAGTTTAATTTGTGTGGAATGAATAGACCAGAGGATGGTCTTCTGGCTAAATCAAAGGACTGGGAGTTTGGGAATCTGGAATTCCTGGCCCTGCCAAAAATACCTTGTATGGCACAGTCAATCCCCTAGTCTCCCTGCCTCAATTACCTATCTGTAAGACCAGGACAATTGCCTACCTAAGGCAAAAAATGTTTGCAAAACACTTTGAGATTCTCTGAACGGTGTCCTAGAAATGTAAATTATAACAGTGTCAGTAAAGCAACAGGATTCTTTTCCTAGAAGTTTCAGCTTTGACTTCCTGACACTGTACATATACCTTTTTTTTTTTTGGTACACTTTTTTGGTGAATGGCTATTTTGACCAAAACAAGATGTTGGTGGAAAACTCTTCATTTTGGCTGGAATCTGGTTTATTTGAAACGGGTAGGGATGTAACTTGCCATTTTTCTATTCGCTTTTGTTATAATTGCCTAACTGTCATCAAGTGTCTTTCCTTTTTTTTAAGGAGGCAGTGTTAGTGTTATGGGTTAAAATCCAACACATTATTGTCTAGAGAAATATTGCTGCAGTATCTGGGTTTCCTTTATTTAAAAAAAAAAAAAAAGCTCTGAAACTCTTAATCCTAAATTTTCTCATGGCTTTTTACCTCTCCATGTCACATTAGAATTTTTCTAGTCAGTAGCTGGTCCACAGATCCACAAGTCACTTAAACATACAACAGCATGGATTCAGACATGCTATGAATGTATTTCAATCACCATATTAGAACGTATTGCCTATGTAAAATTTTCTTGATTGTCAAAATTTGGTACAAAGACTTATTTCTTGTTAAGGAAAAGTAGCCGTTTCCAAGATAGTTGATTATCTGAGACACACAACTAGCCGGGGGTCAGAAGACAGTGGTCTGGAAGAGCTGTGCAACATGTTGGATCCTGATAAAAGGGACATCTCAATGGATCTGGAAACATACCATGCTATCATGAAAGAGTGGATTGAAGACTGTAAAAGAAAATGGTAACTGTCTGTCTATCTTTCTGTATTCTAATCTCTCAAAATGTCTTCTACCAAAATAAGACAGTAAAAATTACTTGTCTGGTTTGCAGAGTTAATACACTGGGTGCATGTAAGCATCCAGGAATCATACAACAGATAGCAACCCCAGGGTTGTTTGTTTGGGTGTGGGTTTGTTGGTTTTTTTTTTTTTTTTTGAGTGTGCATCTTCCTGCATAGTATGACTTTTGATTTCTGGCTTTTTTTTACTATGTTAAGGAGTAGGAATATAGTATGGGGGGGGGGCGGAGAGGGTATACTAATGGACTTGAATGTATTTTAAGAGCGTGGATGTTAACTACAGGATGTCTAAGTAGGCTAGTAGGGTGAATCTCTTTTGAGTAACCCCATGGTTTACTTATTTCAGGGAAGATACCACTAAGGAAACAACCACAAATACAGAAGATTCTGTGTTTAAGTTGCCTGAGAACATTCTAAGAGGTGCAGAATAATTCATTCTTACTCTGGAATACTCTGTTGTTGTTGCTGTTAAACTAAATCTGGAAATCTCTTTCAGCAAAGAAGACTCCTGCTAGGATAAACGTTACATCAGGAAGTTTAGAGGCCTTAGGTGGAGATGTGTCCAAAGGAGACCTGTAAGTTTAGTCATGCAATGCTTTTCTTAAAGATAATAGAGTTTTCTGTAATAGGCCTAAACTCTTTTTTTTTTTTTTTTCTTTAAAAAAAAAAGCATTATGGGATCAAAGTGCAGCCCTTTGCACTGTTGCTAGCAGTGGTTCTCAAATACTTGCTCACACTCCCCCCCCCCCACTCTATTTGTGTCTGTAGTAGTTTATGCCCACTCCTCTTTGCAGCCAGTGCTCTCCGGCCTCCCAGCTCTGAAGGTAACGCTGAGCACAGGACGTCTCGCAGCACTGCCGCTGCCAGCAGCTGTGCAGAAGGAAGGGTGGCAATATTGTGCCTTCCTTGCTTCTCTCTGCTGCTGGTGGCAGCACTGCCCTCAGACTGAGTGCCCAGCCAGCAGCCGCTGCTCTCTGGCTGCCCAGCCCTGAATGTGTGCAGTCAGTAGTTTGGGGGGGGGGGTTGGTCTTGTTTTTTCCCTAAAGCTGCTTATTGCTTCCCCAGAATACATTGTGGTACACCCCCTCCCCCCCAAATTGGGAACATCTGGTTGGTAGAGCCTCTTTGGAATTGCAAATACCCAGTCACACCGTCCTGATTAACTGTAACACTTGTTTCACTCTCCTCTAGAGACGGTGACCTAACTTATCAACTGCTGTTTGAGTGCTCCTGCTCATTACTGGTGCTGATTCCTCTTATGCCATTTGCTATGCTGAAACTTTGCTAATTCAGCTTTGATTTGTAGTGCTCACTGATGAGAACCTACCGGGAACCTTGTTCTTTCAAAGCCTGCGCTTACACTACTCTCTTTTTATATTCGTTACTTAGGGCGTGATCTCGAAAGGTACTCAGCCCTTAATTTTGCTGGGCTTTTTTACTAATGTTTTGGGTTTCTGCTGATAAACAGTAAATAGATTGTGACTTTGCATTCCATTCACCATACAAAAAACGTCCAAAATTGTGTATTCATCTGAGGTTCCCATTTAGGCTCACATCTAGCTTTGAAATCCTCACTATCAATTTTTAGAAACATAGTTTGTGCTAGCCACAGGCTTTAGCTGGGGCAGGGGAGAGAGCATTTTTAAAATATATACTACTTGTCAGTGACTTCTTATGAGGGAGTGGCAATCAAACACTAACACCTTTTTATCCTGCAAAGACTTGCACACTGAATATGGTCCCACTAAGTTTAATAGGATTACTTATGTCTGTAAGATTAATAAGTGTGGTAGGTCTAGGGATGTTGTGGCAGCATCACAATAGAGCAATTGCCTACAAACTGAAAACAACAGTATTGCAAGCTCTGTGAGACTTGCCTGAACACCATTCTTTTTCTATTCACATGGTGTCTTTCAACAAGGCAAACTGAAAAAAACATGGAATTATGATTAGTTCTTTATCGAATACAGGGAGACATCTGACTTGATTACCTGTGTAGCAGACCTTCAGTTCAAGAATCAGAAACTTCAAGAGGAGAACAACAAACTAAAGCTGGCAGTTGAAGTATTGGAGGAAGCCAATAATAGGCTAATGGAGGACCATGAGGATCTACATAATCAAATAAAAAGGTGGAATACTTTGATCACAAGTCTTAAAAATTAACTCCTGCTGTTTTGAAAGTGCTGACCAACTGGTGGGGGAGGCAGGAACTCCACACAGTGGACCTCTTGCATTTAATCCATAAAGTTGGAAATAATAGGAACCGCTTTTTCCAGCTAATAGATCTGATAAGCTACTCAGGAGGGGGAAGGAAGGAGAGATCCCTTCCTGTTTTTCTTAATTCAGTATTTGGTTGGACTCTTTGTAATTAAAGGCTGCTTGATTTACGTGTTAGTCACAACTCTACTCTTCCTATTAGAAGTTGACCTAACTCAAACATGTTTAATGGAATAGAATTCACCAGGGTTGAGTTGTCAGTTGTCCACACCTACTGTGCTGCTTCACTATTTACCAGTGCCTTGAGGTGAAATTAAGGGACCTTGGCCCAGATCCACAAAGGGAGTTAGGCGTAGCAATGATTGGCCTTTCAGTGCTGGATTTCTAGGTGCCTGGGAAACCACTGGAACAACAATGAGACTCTCAAAGCCTGAGTTAG
The DNA here is from genome assembly GCA_007922155.1 of Mesoclemmys tuberculata. NCBI lineage: Eukaryota > Metazoa > Chordata > Testudines > Chelidae > Mesoclemmys > Mesoclemmys tuberculata. The sequence continues at coordinate 107,504,465 of ML675616.1, forward strand.
GTGCCTAGGTTCCCTGCACAATGAAGGTGGGAGAGAGGCTGGCACCAAAGAATGAGATTTGAGGCACAGAGCTGCCCTGCCTAAGCTAGCTAGGGGGAGATGTGGAGTCAGGCTGCTTAGATCCCGAAGCCTTTTTTGCCAAAAAAACCAACCCAAAAAAACCAACCTTCGGTGCCTGCTGAACTCAACACCCAATGGACCATATGGGCATAGGAAGGGGGGGGAGAGGAAGAGAGGCCCTCACTTTAGTTCAGTAATTGATGCTTTGCTGAGATGTGGAAGATCCCTTTTTCAGTTTCTCCCTCTGCCTGAAGAAGGGATTTGAACAGGGGTCATCTCCCCTCTAGGTGAATGCCTTACCGCTGGATGTGGTGATTCTCACTCTTTGGCCCAGTTAGTATTTTTAATTATTTTGAAGCAGAGCAACTTCCATGACAGGGTGTGACCCACAACAAAATATTCCATAGACCAGTAGCCAGGACGCTCACCTGAGAGATGGTGAAATCCTGTTCAAATCCATGTTGCTCATCAGGCAGTGTGGTGGAGGAGAGGAAAACTGAACTGGGGTTTCCCACCCAAGATGTGGAAATCCTGACTGCTGGACTAAAAGTACCACCCCTCCCAGTCGTTCTGTGTGCTGAAGCATGCTCAGAGCAGTGTGTGCCCAGAGACACAGATCTGGGCACCTAGGGAACTTTTACAGAGAGAATTTGTGCCTATAGGTTGGGGATCAGCCAAGAGGGGGGATTTGTGGATCACATTCATGCTGGTGACTGGGACTTAAATGCCTAATCCTGGGATTTTTGTGGGTCTGGGTCCCCTCTTTGGTATTTCCACAAGAAAGGACTGAGTTTTGAAGGACCTTCACGGAGCGGTACCTGCTATATGTTGGCAATTACTCTGGGAGGTCCTATATTTTGCATGGAGATAGCAAGAGGGGCTTGTGGCCACACCACTTCAACATGCACAACTAGGGGATCCCATCAACACAGCAAAATGACAGTCATTTTCCAGTAACATTAATCTAGGCTTCTGGCAAGAACAAAACATTGGACGCTCTGTGGTCATGAACAATCCTGTAGAGACACATTTACAACAGACTCTGTTTGTAACTGGTTACATGCTTATTCTAGATTGTAATTTAAGTGGGAGCCAAGATCAAGTCTATAGGTGCTCAGAGGCAATCCACTGACACCTTCATTCAGTCAAGAAATAAACAGATGCAGGGCAGGCCCTGGTGGAGAACCAGGGCGATGGTACTGAAATAGACAGGAATGTAAAATTCCATAAAAGGTCATTCCTTAGCCAAAAGTGTTGGCTTAAACCTACCTAAACTGGCAGGTTCTTGCTCTGTACCTTAAAGTGTGCCAAAAAAATGAGTCCCTGGAGACTCTTACTGTGTCCAAAAATACCATGTACATGATAAGCTTTAAAAATCTAATGCCTGCAGCTTTGCTGGACTTCTTTCTGCAGTGCCCAGCAGTCTGTTCTGAGAGCAAAATCATTAAAGGAGGAACTGGAAGAAACAAAAATTAACCTGAACATCTCAGAAGAAAAGAGACACAAGATTGTGACCCAGCATAAACAGCTAGTAGGTGCTCTTACTTTTCTGTATTATAAGAAGCTGTGCCAATGGGATGAGTTGCCTAGCATATAAAATCAGGAAATTGACCCCTTAATATGACTGGTAATTCATGTAGCTTTGGAAATCAAGCTCTCATGTTGTCTTAACTTCCCTTCTGATATGTTAACTGCCTCTTTACAACCTCTCAATTTGGGGCACAATGACTGAAACAAACTTGGTTTGCAGCTTTGTTGCTCAATTTAGCTCTCTAATACTGTCTAGAAGGAATATTGGTGCCTTCTTCCTGGCTTTGCTGTCAACTTTTTGTATAGACATTGGGCAAAACACTTGGAGCCTGATTCTCCTTTTTGCTTACACTGAAGTTAATAGAATTATACCAGAATAAAACAGGTGTGAAAAGAGACTTCACTATCCCACCTATATAATCTGAGTAATACCTCTCAAGAATGTTGAGGTGTGATTCATTATGGTTTGTGAAGCACTTTGAGATCCTCAGATGGGAGTTCTTCTTATAATTCCAAATGTTATAGTGAAATAAATAATTAAGTAATACTTACAACTGTCCTACCTGCACTTACAAAAACCCTCTGTCTTGCTTACAGAAGGCTTGGTGCTGTAATCTCTAGCCACATGTGTTTAATCAAACTGGTTGATGTTCCTCTAGTGATTTGAGTGCTCTATGCTGCTCTTGTGGCACCTGCAATTTAGACTGAAATTCCCTGGCTCCCCTTGAAATATTGAGGGTGTGTGTGGGGTGTGTGTGTGTGTGTAAAAAAACAAAACAAAAAAACCCCACTCTGCAGATAGATTTCGTGTTGGCTATGTCCTGCTTCAATGGTGCACAGGTCTTATTCTGAATCTCTACATGGGTATGAATTTCCCCCAATGTAGAGTGGAGCACTGAGCAATTTTCTTCTCATACTACATAATGCCTGAAGAAATAGACAAGAACTAACAAAGTTTCATTGTGCAATCAAGAGAGTGACTCCAGTCCCTGAATTGGGGAGGAGGGGGGAGATATGGGGAGAAACAATATGAAGATGCCTGCTACACTTTTCACCTTTATTACCTGAAAATACAGCAATCTTGGTAGATTCCACACTCTTTAGCAGACTACGATGTTAATCAAGGTGTCTATGTTGACCTGTTTCAGTAATGTGCACTTCATAACATAGTCATTCTAGCAGTGTGTCTTGGGGTTCCTTCACTTAGTTTGAAAGAGTGGCTCAACAGATCGAGTCAGAGTAACTTTGAAACTAAGATCACCTGAGTAATTAGATAGTCCTATGACTATTAGAAACAATACTACCTTCAGATGTAGCAAGCTGACTCTTCTCCTCTTATCTTAACCAGGAAAAAGAGAATCAGTCTCTCTTCATCAAGATCTCTTCTCTTCAGGAAGAGGTACAGTATGTGTGTGTGTGTGTGTGTGTGTGTGTGTGTGTGTGTGTGTGTGTATATATATATATAATAAATAAACTTCAGAAATAAACAAGTTCATCTAGTTAAACTGAGCATTTGAGGAATTTTATTATTTTTTTCCATTCTCTCAAGCCTGAGCTATTACATAGCAACACTAGTTGTGGTCTACAGCTGAAACATCAGAGTAAGTCACCAATCTCTAAGATGCGCTATGTTTCAGATTTCTCCAGAAGCTCAGGGAGAACAAGGGATTGTTTGTGTGGGGGGTGGAGGGGAGGATCACTATGGAGGTCAAAAGATGTCAACTCCAGATAGCCCAAAAACTGAAACAGGGTCCATGTAAACTCTTGCCCATAACGTGCACTTCTTGAGTGGTGAAATAGATCTGAATTAACAGCTTTATGTGGAAGAGTTAACCCCAGTTAAAAGTCATAATTGATTTCTGTCTATCATTAGGTGTGACTGATTTGTGGGGAGAGAACTCCCAAAACATCTACATAATGGATCATGGTTTCATGGTATTTTAGAGGGATCATAGGGTGACAATGTTTTAGTGACGCTCCCTTTTTTAAATGGTTTTTGTTGTATCTGACTTGAGGGAAAGACAAAGACAAATACAAAAGTAGTTAATATTTTATTGTAAGTAAAGTAAATTTGTAAACCATGTTTTCAGGCAATGGAATGTTTCATATTTGTTCATGGCTTTGAGGGAGAAAACCAAAGGAAAGAGGAACATGTCATAGGCAATGATGTCCCACAAGACACAGTACAACAAAAAGACTTGTCTCCTAGAGCCAGAGAACTGTGTCTGTGCTATTTCATCAGTGGAACTTCCAAAACATGTCACTGTGTTCCAATCAATTGCAAACCTCTGAGGGATGTCCATGCCTTTGATTAACAGTAAAGTCAATAAATTGACTACACTCATGGCTCACTATGAGAAATGGTCAAGAGACCAAACAAGCAAACTCAGCCAAATTTATTGTCTTAAAAACAAAACAGTAGATTACAAAAAGATGCTTTCCCTCCTTCTGGGAAGTGGTTTTTCTCTTGCAACATGTTCACCTTTATACAGAAGGTGTGCTTCAAAGATACTCCCCCTATGTTTATGTTATGGCTGTTTCAAGTTCTAAAAGCACTTTGTCACTGAAGATCCAACTGATCAGTTCCTGATTTGTGTTGCTCTGTACCTTTCCTTCTGTCTATTCTGGATACCACGTGCCAGACCAGTTGGGTTCAGAAGTACATCCCAAGCAGTGACAGAGTATACCATTCATGTATGTTGGTTTTTACAGGCTTCCTATAGTCTAATGCTAAACTTGACTTTAACAGACATTGAAGTGTTTTGTGGGCTACTTGATAAGGAGAGAATTGTGGGACAAGCATAATAAGCTAACATACCTTCCCAACCCTTAATATTATATTATGTTCATAATGCCTGTTAATGTAGTGTATAACATGAATTGGAGAACAATACTACAGTGGGTGGTGGGCACGTGAAGGGAGGGGGAGGTGACTGCAGCACATGTAGATGTCAAATAGCTTCAGTGTCGCTATGATGGGTAAATACCAGCAATAGCAAAACCACAGCAGCATAACTTCAGCATGGGTCAACCATCACAGTATGTACCAGTAGGCATTTCCTGCCCTGTCTTCACTGCTATTGGTAGGTAGGCAAATTAAAGCTAGCTTTGCTATGCCTACACAGGCTGCAATTTAGGAATTGCTCCAAACTGTGCTGTCTTTCAGAGTTTTGATAGGTGCCCAAAGCTTCTGGGTTGGGCGGGGGAGAAGTGGGGTGGTACTGTGGGGAACCTTTTCAAAGGTACAAAGATCAAAGTGCCTTCGATGGGGTGAATTTGTAGTATGCTTCCTTAGTAAGGTAAAACTTTCAGGATTGTGTTGGCATACAGACAGTACCGATAAAAGTACAGCAATGCCTCGTGTTGGAGAGAGCAGTGTTGCTGGGCAGCAGGCAGCCAGGGCTAGCCTTTTTGGTTTATATGCAGTCGAAACTGTAGGTGATCACAGTAGTAGACCTTACATTTTAAGGCCACAGGTGCTGTGGGGGATGGGGAGGATGGAGTCAGGTTTTGTGTGGTATGTGGATATTGACCATTTCTCTTCCCCTCCCCTATTTTGGAGAGGCCAGTCATTAAAGAGTGATGTGATGGGAGGAAATCTTCCTACTCACTCTTTACCCAGCTCATCCAAAATAGTATTGCTAACTTTCTTCTTAGCTATATATAATAGGCTGCTTTTTGATCAGAATATTAGGAATGCTTTGGATACAGATGGCCTTCAGAAGAAGATTGTGGAGTTATCCAAAAATGCAGCTGAGCTCCAAGTAAGCACTTTAAATTTAAACTTCATAACCACTGATAAGAGACTGTTCAACGAACTAGCTGTCTAATGCTTACTGCAAGTTCCACAGCTCTCGGACACTGTCTGCTACCACAAATGGCAATGTGCTGGTAACAGCCTTGATTATGGATGGTGGTATCTGGCTTCAAGAAGTCTTCCTGTCTAGTACAGAGAGTTTTATTTCTTCTTTCTCCTACTGCAACCTCACTGAAAAGAATTCTTGTCCATGGTGACTTTAACTACCATGCTGGAAATCATCATAAAAAAATCAACCATAGTGTAGACAGGGTCTAAGGGAAATGAATGTCTGTGGGAGCTAAAAAGAGTTCTTCAAAGCTTAAGCAAATATCCCAATAAATATTGGGATAAGGGAATGAACCTCTTCTCCGGAGCACTTGTCTCAACTAAAGTTACAAATGAATACTGCAGACCCCTGACGCATGCCAAATAGTTGCATAGATTATGACTTAGACTTTTAATGATCCAGGCTGGCTACAAGGTCAGCACCTAGAGAATAACACAGTTATAAATAATAGCCAGCATGGGTCAGTCCAGAACAAATCATACCAAATGAACCTAATTTTCTTCTTTGACAGGGCTGCTGGGCTAGTGGATGGGGGGGTAAATTGTATGCATGAAAACACTTGATTTTTAGAAAGGCTTTTGGCAGTCCCATATAACATTCTTGTAATCAAACTAGGGAAATGTGGTCTAGGTTAAATTACTATAAAGTGGGTGAAAAACTGGATGAAAGATCCTGCTCTGATTAGTTACTAATGGCTCATTGCCAAACTGGGGCTGTACCTAGTGGGGTCCCACAATGATCAATCCTGGGCCTGCTATTACTCAATATTTTCATTAATGACTTAGATCATTGAGTGAAGACTAGTCTTATAAAAGTTTGCAATTATGACCCCAAGTTCGGAGCGGTTGCTAGTGCTGTGGAGGACAGAATTAGAATTCAAAATGAATTCAAATTAGAATTCAAAATTAGAGAAATTTAGAAAATTAGAGAAATGGGAGAACTTGGTCTGAAATCAACAAGATGAAAGTCAATAAAGACAGGTGCAAAGTACTTCATTTGGAAAGAGTCCAATGTGCAACTATAAAATGGGGTATAAATGTCCAGGTGGTATACTGCTGAAAAGGATCTGGGGGTCATATTGGATCACAGATTGAACATGAGCCAACAATGAGGTGCAGTTGTGAAATGCTAATATTTTGGGGTGTATTAACAGGTGTGTCATATGTAAGACACAGTAGGTAATTGCCTTTCTATTTGGCACTGGTGATGCCTCAGCTGGAGTAGTGTGTCTCATTTTGGGCACCACACTTTAGGAAAGATGTGGACAAATTGGAGAGAGTCCAGGGAGGGGGAGACCAAAAAAAAAAAAGTGCCTTAGTTCAGGTTTTCTATGAGGAAAGGTTTAAAAACATAAAGTGAGCATGAAAAGACTTGGGGGTGGAGGGGAGGAAGCTGATTACAATCCTACATTATTTCAAATTTATCAATTGTTCTCCATGTCCATTGAAGGTAAGAAAGAAGTAATGGGCTTAATCTGCAACAAGGGAGATTTAAGTTAGATATTTGGGTGGGGGGAACTTTCTAACTATATGGATAGTTTTAATTCTGAAATAGGCTTCCAAGGGAAGCTGTGAAACCTCCCTCACTAGAGGTTTGTAAGAACAAGTTGGACAAACACCTGTCAAGGATGGTCCTGAGGTTTTCTTGGTCCTGCCTCAGCACAGAGCTGAGCTAGATGACCTCTCAAGCACTCTTACAGCCATACATTTCTGTGATTCTATATCTGGTTCATAACTGTCGTCTAAAATATCACTCCTGGCACAATGGGAGGAGTCAAAGCAGTGTCATCTCATACAACTGGTAAACAAGGAGTAAAGCTTCAGTTAGTCACATGTGACACTCCCCAGTGGTACCCAGAGCTGTGAGGCACCTCACCACCAGCCAACCTTAGTGTAAGGCAGCTGTTTGCCTGTGCCTATTGTGAACCAGTTCCCTGAATCCACCAGCCTCTGGCAAAACAAGAACTACCTTCCAGGCACCTGCTGGCCTCACTTCCTCTGTGCTGGTAGCAGATGGCCCATCCTAACCACTGAGCCCTCTCTATTCACTGAACACTCACCAAGACATCCAGGTGTCCTGTTCCTAAAGGAACAGCAGGTGCCAGTTTCTGTGACTCCGATCAGAGCCAGCACTCTGCTTTACGCCACAGGACTGAGATCTCTGGTGAAAACAAGTAATATGTTTATCATCAAAGGCTTGCAGTTCAGGAGATTTTGACTCAGAACATTGCAATCAAATGGGTGTATGTAAAACAACGTCAAACGCTTTCTAGAGATTCAAATTAGCAAACAGATTAGCCTCCTGTCCAATGAAGTTTCTCACCCCATATCCTCTGGTATTTTCAACCAAGGCTGGCGGAGACCCCACTTTCATGAATGCAAATATGCTGTGTTTACTTCCAATGTGCGGGATAACAGGGAGTCCTCTTTCTCTTCTATAAATACCCCCAAATTCATAGCCTTTCCTTAAGGATGGGACAAACACCCTCTCCCCCTCCTCCCCACAGCCTTTTCTTCCGTCTCTCTTGTTGAAGTCACATTACTTCTTTACCATTTGACCTAGCATGTAAATGGACATTCATTTTGTTAGCTTATGATGCTTAATGTACATCTCAACAGAGAGATGTATGCTCCTTACATTCTGACTGGAGAAAAACCTGTTTTTGTTTTGTTTTTCACCTTTGCTGGTGGCCAATACCTTGACAGACTTTTAAAATACTTTTTCAGTAAAGAGACAGAATCCTTGACTAAGCTGTGGACAATGTATTTATGGACCAGTGTGTAAGGCAGTATAATGACCAGTGTGACACTGGCTTTCATTTGAGACCTCGCGTGACATTCTGTGGTGAACTAGTATGCACGCACTGGACTCATGAGACTCTCTTGTAACCCCTCTGAACCCCCTTGCCAGTTGGCATTCAGAGGTTTGTGGGTCACACTATAGACTTATGGTGTCACTTCCCCTTGTCACTAGCTGGTGGGGCTCAAAACTGAATACAGTAGCTTGTGGGCCAATAAAAGCCTTTCTCTTCTCTCGTCCTCACTTCAGATGCAAGTGCACGTTTATGAGAACACTGTGGCAAATAAAGATGCAAGTCTATTCAAGGTTAGTAGCTTTTGTGTTTGTGAGTATTTATTGATATTTCTGAACATGGGGAACTTTCATTAACTTATGGGAAGAGCCAAACTCTTCTGCAATATTTTAATACCTTATGTGCAATAATATCTACCTCAGTGACTTCACTAGGACTATACGTATGGAATAGGTATTACTCAACATAAGTAAGGCTTTTGGAATCCAGCCCTAAAGACACAAGGGCCTGTTTATAGACAGCAGAAAAAGTACGAAAACTCAAAAGGCTGTTCTTTGAAGCAGGTGGGAAGAACATACATGCCCAAAACTTTAGCTTCTAATTTAAAGGTTTAAAAAAATCAAAACAAAGAAACTTCCCAAAGTGCTGAGGAAGTTTAGATTGAAATGTTAAGTCAGCCTCACTGGCTGAAACATGGTAACCTGCATCTCTGCCTGCGAGTATGTATTTTCTCTTGGGTAGCTTTTAAAAGCTCATGCTTTTAAAACCCAGCTAACTTAACTTTGGTGATCTGGGCCTCTTTTTGGGTTCTCAAATCAAGCCACTATACCTTTCAAAATCTTGGTCAGTGTGTATTTCATCACTGAATCAGACAACGCTCTGTCCACCGACACTTCTCTGACAGGGCCTGTACATACGTTCTGTTTGTTACTAGAGAGATCCCAACCTAAATGTAAGCTACCCAATAAATATTGCAGTAGACAATTATTTCTAGGAAAGGTGCTTCAGGCAAAGCTTATGTTGCCCAGAATGGAAACCACTTAAAATTCTAAAATATACTTCCTTGTGCTCATTTACCGTGTGAGAGATTTAAAGCCTCTGTGCCGTCTTTAATCTGTCCTTTTTTAAGAGTTATGCTCATCCAGTCAATTGGCCAAATGGAAACTGGATTTTGAATGAGATCTAGTGGATTGAGTATTCCTAGAGTGATCAATCTATGGAGGAACTTGCAAAACCTGATTCTGTACATTTGGATAAGGAATATATTTGAGAAAATCATGATTTGCTTGAAGATGTGACAGTTGCCGGAATGACATACTATTCACAAAGTAAACAACTCTTACATTGCCACTAACCTAAAATAAAAGGTATTTGAATAAAACCAATTCTCAGTTTAATGTACTACACCAACATCTAAATACTACTATTCTCTCAGGTGGCATCTACAGACATGTGAGGATGAAAGTTAAGTTGATCTTCAGGGGTGGTGTGTGGGTGTTTTTGTTTTGGGTATTTCAGTGTCCCAGGCTTAAATTTGCTGTAGAAAAGATTTTACAGAAGCTTCATTTTCTTTGCTCATAGGTTCTCAATCTTGTTAATGTCACTTTTTAAACAAGAACTCTTGCAGTTTTAAAATAGTAGTAAAAAGGGAGAGAGCACTAAAATTCATGTTTTTTATGTTGCTGTTGCTTTAAGGAACGCTCTGTAGCTCAGCTGCTGAGTATGTGATCTGTTAACGTAACTGCAGTCCATCTCGGAAACATGCTTAGCCATGTAAACTGGCAGTAACTTGCTACTTTAATTCCACACTGGTTCTGTGGATGTGGGGAAAGCAGTGGGTGTGATATACCTTGACTTTAGTAAAGCTTTTGATACGGTCACCCACAGTATTCTTATCAGCAAGTCAAAGAATCATGGGTTGGATGAATGGACTATAAAATGGATAGAGAACTGGCTAAAGCATAGGGCTCAATGAGTAGTGATCAATGGCTCCATGTCTAGCTGGCAGCCGGTCATAAGCAGAGTGCCCCAGAGGTGGGGCCTGGGGCCAGTTTTGTTCAACATCTTCATTAATGATCTAGAAGAGAGGGTAGATTGCACCCTCAGTGAGTTTGAAGATGACACTAAGCTAAGGAGAGTGGTAGATAGGATACAGAAGGACCTAAACAAATTGGGACAAAAGAAATCTGATGGAAGAATCCCATGCACAGCTACAGACAGGGGACTGACGAGCTAGGCGGCAGTTCCGCAGAAAAGGATCGGGGGGTTACAGTGGAAAAGAAGCTGGATATGAGTCAGCAGTGTGCCCTGATTTCCAGGAAGGCTAATGGCATATTGGGTTGCATTAGTAAGAGCATTGCCAGCAGATCACAGGAAGTGATTATTCCCCTGTATTCAGCATTGGTGAGGCTGCATTTGGGGTATTGTGTCCAGTTTTGGGCCCCCCACTACAAAAAGGATGTGGACAAGTTGGAGAGAGTCCAACGGAGGGCAGCAAAAATAAGGGGGCTGGAGCACAAGACTTATGAGGAAAGACTGAAGGAACTAGGCCTGTTTAGTCTGCAGAAGAGAAGAATGAGGGGGGATTTGATAGTAGCCTTTAACTACATGACAGGGGATTCCAGGGAGGATGGAGCTAGGCTGTTTTCAGTAGTGGGAGATGACAGAACAAGGAGGAACATTCTCAAGTTGCAGTGGGGGAGGTCTAGGTTAGACATTAGGAAAGTTTTTCACCTAGGAGGGTGGTGAAGCATTGGAATGGGTTACCTAGGGAAGTGACGGCATCTCCATCTTTAGAGATTTTTAAGATGTGGCTTGACAAAACCCTGGCTGGGATTATTTAGTTGAGGTTAGCCCTGCTTTGAGCAGGCGGTTGAACTAGGTGACCTCCTGAGGTCCCTTCCAACTCCAATATTCTATAAGGCTGAAATGTGAAACACGCTTCCCTTAGTTGACTTGATTTTATTTTGCGTTTGTGCAACCCTCTTCTCTGTGCCTACACCTGCAGAGATCTGAATTTTAGATAAAGCAATCTTGTTTTTTGCACAAACATTATTCAATTTGTCTCTTCCAAACAGCCTTCAGACTGAAACCAGACATGGTATAAATTTGGAGTGTCAATTTAACCAAGCCACTAAAGTTCAGGAGGGTAATCATTGTAGGATGGCTGGTGTTATGCACTGCTGTACCAGATATGGGCTAGCTACATAACTTGCTGATTATATGCTCCAGATGAGTTCATCCTAATGCTTTGGCAGGAATGGTTGAAGTTTGTTTAATATCTTGCACACAGTGCCGCCTTGTGGCTGAATACAGTTTAGCATTCCACAAAAGCTGGTGGTAGGCCAAAAATTTATGATAATCTTTAAATCCTGTACAGTGCTCTTAAAGGAAAGGAAATGGGCTAAATGAAGGGGGTATATGTTACTTCCTGACATACTTGAGGGGAGGGGGGAACCCTATAGTGAAAAACCGACAGTTGTAAGAACAGGAGGCTTTTTAAACCAAACCAGCCCAAAGTTCTGAACGTGTGTGGTTTTTATTTAATTTCCTACTACTTTCACCTGTAAAATGCAATTAAAAAAAATCAATAAGTAACTGACAAAATTCACAAGCTGTGAAGAATCTCAATAATGGGAAGAGTGGGATCTAAAGGGGTGAGGGGAGGAGGACTCCAAACTTTACTTTCTTTTTAGGGTTGTCTCTCAAATGCAACTTCCTATTATATTTGAAAAATAACCCAATGTACAAAGTTTTAAGTAACCTTTACTCAGTTAACCGTTCTATAACGGCAGTGTTCTCTCTCTTTTTTTTTTTTTTTTTTTTGTAAAGCCCTGGAAGATCATGAGCCGCAGTTCAAATTTTTAGCAGCATGAATTACTCCCTTGCTTGACAAGTTACTTCAGTTACACTCTGTACATGATGCTAATTCCAGTTACTTAATTTCAGTATGCTAGCACTACATCCTATGCCACTAACTCTTTCTCTGCCTCCTCCACCCCCAACCTTTGCAGAGAAACTTGGACATCAAAGAACTTAAGTCTACCATTGTGGAATACTCCTCTGTAATCGAGGTACAGTACTGGATTTTCCTTGTGGAAGCATTAGGGGAAAATATGGATTTTAAAGTCTTTTGTATAACTAGTAAACTCACAAACTTGCCTTGGGTGTGATTCTAGGCTTTACGGGTGGAAAAAAATAAACTGGTCAACGATATGCAACAAATGCAGCAAGAGTTGGTTTCGTGAGTATCTGATTTGGGAGTCCCAGTAATTCTCTTCCCTTAGAAAAAACTTGGTCGATGTTTATGCAAAATCTTTGCTGTTCTTTTCTCTTTCTAGAAATGGCATAGACCTCCCACTAATATACAAATTTAACAGCAGCATCCTTGAAGGGACAAATTCATTGCACAGTGAATTGGCACTTGCTCAGCAATCTTCAGAGGTATGGAACTTGAAGCTTAAACACTTCAAATTATGTACATGTCTTTCACCACTAATAATTCCTTATTTAGGAAGGACCTTTGTGGCTCAAAACCACTGAGAGTTATGCATAGAGGGATTCTTGGTTCTGAACTGATAGCCCTGGAGTCTGAAGTTCACTATCACCACACAAGTACAGCCTTGCCAGTACGAGCTTATCACATGCTTCAGGACCACATCCCCTGGCAGCGGATGAGTGGGAAGGAGTTGGTTAAGCTGTTCAGCATTCAAGCTCACTTAAATCTTCATGCCTCTGCTAAGCCTGTCAGCGGGTGTCAGTTGTGGTGGCTTTTGTAATTTGGACACTCAAGTGGGGCAAACAAACTTGCACAAATAGTTGATTTACCCAAAAACGTAGTTTTGGTCAACCCAAAGCTGTTGGCAAATTTGATGCCAATTCCACAAATAGCTTTCCCAGAAACTTTTTCTTTTCAGAACTTAGATTCCATTCATAAAATAGGAGGAAGGGAAGGAGGCCCAGTGTCTATTCCTCATCAGCTTGAATGATTATGAATTGTCTGTCAATGACAGTGAATAGTTACTGGGCCAGGGAGAAAGCCTAAGTGATTCCCTAGCCAGGTAATTGAGGCAATCCCTTAGGAGGGGGGAGACCTAAGTCCCTGCTCCAATGACTAATTATAAAAAGTAAAAAAACCTTCAATAGGAGAGATTGAGGGAGATTTATATCTGAATATCCCATAACTCAGTGGCTAGTGTGCCCTCCTGCACTGTCGGAGACACAACTTCAAATCTTTTTTTTCCTACATCCAGCAAAAGAACTCCCATTTATCACATACCAGGTGAGCACCCTCAATGCTGGGATAAAGTCTTGTCATGAGGGCGGCCGCCTCTAACTGTTTGGGACATTTTTATAGGGTTAGGTTTGCAAAACAGAATATTTCTTGTTGAATAACATGGGTTTTTAACCTAAAATGGATTTTTTATTTTTGATTCACCAAACTTTTTTGCAGTTCTTCAATTCTGTTTGACCCCAGTGAACTGAAAAATCCAGCTCTACTGAATGAATGTCAGTTGAGAAAATTAACTCACTAGATTGAACAGCCATTTGAAGGCAGCCACTTTTCCAACCTGGCTTGGAGTTAGACCAACTTAGTGGCAAAAGTTTGATACCCAGCTGCCAACACAGTTACCTTTTCAGTGCTCTGAAAGAACTATTGGAAAAATAGCTTCTTTACTGTGTAGTGCAATCCTAGTTCCATTCCTGTATAACTTGGCGCTCTTTGCCCATTTCTCTAAGGACTGATTTTAGAGCATTGTCCTACTTTCGCTTGCACCTTTACTGCCCTACAGCACTGCCTTGTTACAGACAGGGACAACTTGTACTTCTGTTACTGACACACACCCTTTTTAAAGAAAATTATTGCTATGACACACACAACCTATAGTCCCACTAGCTTGTGTAATGAAATGAGTTTGTCCAGATACACATTTAAAAGCCTTCCTCACAGTGCTGACAGCTTCTAGTTTAGTCAGTGAAGAGAGTCTGTTGCTGACTAACGTTTTCTGAGTGCACCGACCAGTTGAGGGGAGGAGGTGGCATTTGCAGAGAGAGACTGCAGGGAACTATGAAGTAGTGATAAAATTCACTCCGTTCTACGGACTTGAAAGCATGAGAAATAATTGGATCGGTAGTATTGTAATAGAAACAATAGGGTAAAACAAAATCTATCCCTATGCAGAAGTGTTAACAATAGCCTTCATTATAGTAAGTCACCATATTATGTCTGTTTTTCATCTTGTGTCACAGTACAATAGCAAGGAGTGAGATCATATTAAAATAGGTAAAGAATCCTATCTATTCATTGTGACTCCAGGATTCCTAATAGCCTGTCCATTGTTGCCTATGTGGGTGGCTGAGTGGGAGAAGAATCTACTTCACTCAGACCATTCCAACACCTCCCTTTCTAGTTCTTAAATCTCCATGATGTGGTGTGGTTTTTTGGGGGTTTTTTTTGTTTGTTTGTTTGTTTTTAATTAAAGCCTTGATAGGCTTAAAAATCCCCAGTAACGCTGCCCTTTTAGTAAACACAACACAGTAATACTCCGGAAAGTTCTGTCACTGGTGCTAGTCTTTGTATTATAAAGTGTATAATTTTTTTTGTATTCTTAAATATGTAGATCACTGGAATTGAATGGGCAGCTTTGGATGAAACATTGGACCGAGAGGTGCTATTGTTACTGCAAGGGCCTGAACAAATGGGAGAAAAATTTAAGGCTACCATCCAAAAACTGGTATGATCCTGCATAAGTAGTTATAAACAGAAATGTTAAGCTCTTAAGATTTTACACTTTTCAAAACATCCACAGTCAATGTTTCCACTTTGATAAATGGATAGGAGAACTGGTCTCTTAGGAATATCCTTCTGCTTTCCTGTAGTAGATTTCTCTAATTTAAAACAAACTTATCAGATAGATCCCCATGTCAGATTCACTTCCTTCCTTTGAGACTGAACCTTGGAGTTTCCATCAGACCTGAATAAGAGGAAGTGCGTACTTGTGCTGTCCGAGAAGCTGTTCAGGGATTGAAATTAACTAAATTGTGATTGTCCTGTGCTTCCCTGTTACTATGGTAATCTGTCCCAGCCTTTTCCCTGGTGATTATTCCTACCCCTCGTGCACTGGCTCAGCTGTGGTGGCCAGTGCATAATCAAGAGTGTGAAGTCAAGTTTCTGTCCCTACCTACCCTCCTGTATGGGAGGAGCAGAGTAATGGTTCTACAGAATCTGTGAAGAGAAGAGAGTAAAGTGAAAATATAAATAGTCCATGGCCCCTTGCTCCCACACAGAGGTGCATAAAGTGGTTTATAATTAAGACCTGAAGTGAGGCAGTTTTGAGCCACTACTTGAATCCAGTTATCTGGTGGTAGTGCTTCCTGACAGTTACTTCTAAGATGCATCACATATCAGAGACTTCTTTCTAGTATTGTTATTAGTCTGATCTCAATCTTAGGGGGTGCTGTGTAGCATTGCGTTTGAACTGTTAATATGTGTATCTGCAGCAAGAGGAAGCCTCTGAAGCTAAGGAACTTCTTGTGACTGCTTTGCAATGGGTAGCAGATCCTGAGGTGAGCCTGAGGGAGACTTATGAAAGAAAGCTTGTGGTGAGTAACCCTGCTCTTCAGGCCACATTATTTCTGAAGTGGTGGTGGTGAAGTGCGAGAGAGCTAAGATACAATGCTTCTCTGGTGAAGCAATCCTTCAGATGATGGACTGATAACACTGAAGGGATTTCTAATTAAGGGACGGGCAGTGTGGGTTTGTTTGTTTGTTTGTTTGTTTGTTTGTTTGTTTGTTTGTTTGTT
>ML675616.1:107525165-107564623 GCA_007922155.1 Mesoclemmys tuberculata
GTGTGTGTGTGTGTGTGTGTGTGTGTGTGTGTGTGTGTGTGTGTGTGAGAGAGAGAGAAGAGAATGTGGGGGGTATGGGTTTTTTGTTTTGTTTTTTTTAAGTCTGAAACCAATTTTTCTGATTCCAAATGTCTCTTTAACTTCATTGGAAGATTTTTGAAGATTTTTCTGCAAAAATATTTACTTCCTTTTGAAAAATATTTGAAAATCCACTCTTCAAACAGCTGTACTGATTATGCTAATATATATCCTTATCTTTCTTTCCCCTTCAAAAAATGGAGTGGGTTTAAATTTAATGTTGTGTGAAGTCCAGTCTTCTTGTTTACTTACTGTTGGCAGTTAAGCGTATGGCATCTCCTTAAACTACTAAGGAATGGAGGATAGGGAGAGGCTCTCTCTGCTGATCAGCGTCCCTGTACAGGTTTAGGTGGCATGTCCACTAAACCTTATGCTACACGCTTATAACCATGTGGGCATTTTTAACTTTTTAAAAAATGAATAGGACCTCAAGCAAATGTTAGAAGAAAAGATAAATCACTGGATTAAAAAGCTCCATCTCTTAGAAGAACACAGAGAATCCCTAGATAAAGAGTTTGTGAGAATGGCAGGAAATCTGAGGAGAATAAGAACAGAGCAGCTTCACTTCAGGAAAGAACTCTCTTCCAGGTACCTCTAATTTCTCCTTGCTCCTCAATGTAAATGACACATGGAACTCCAAATGCAACTGCTTAAAATTGAAAACAAATTGCACACTCCTTTTGTGAGAGGACCTATTTAAATGTTATCCTACATGGAGTTATCCTCTGTATCAAGTAAGAATACATCATTTTAGAGACTTTCTAAAATACCAGACAGACCACAGAATAAGCAGTTAAAAAGCTGCATATTTTGCAGGTGCAACCACTAAATAAGCAGAACTGTTGGCTGTGTATGAAGGGCATGGTGTATCAAACATTGGCATGCAAACAGCCTTACTTATTGGAAAGTGGCTGCTATGCCAGATAGAACCATTTCTAGTTCAGGATAGCATATTGCCTTGATTTCCTAGTGGTTGGGGGGGGGAAAATTTGGATTCTCTTCCTCCAGGAGAAATGTGTAAATGTAGGCTAGGAAAGAACATTCCTCATCTCATTTTACTTGTGGTATGCACATGGGTTTAAACACTGATGTATAAATACAAGAGCAAAGAGCACACAGCTGCAAAACTCCCATCAGGTTTTCAGGAAAGTCGCTGTTCAAGATCCTACCCAGAAGAGCTTATCCAACCTGTTCCTGACAAGTGCATAAATCTTCCTGTTCTGTCTGTTTGGTATTAACTACCAAATATATATGCCATGTACCCCTTACTGTGCACGCCTACCTGGATACACCACTTAATCTCTCAGGGCTTGGAATCCATATGTTTTCTGGTGCCGAGTAAGCATGGTGTCTTCCTGGCCTGATCTACTCCTATGTCTTTCTGAATCTCCCACCACTGTTGTGGTGCTAGCCTAGGCCAGCAACTGGTGGTGTGCCCAGCTCCGAACACACTGATGTAAAAGTGGTGGTGGTGGGTGCTGCTCCCACTGGAGCTGTAACAGAGGGAAGATGTTCACAATAAGGTCGGTTTAGATACAGCCCCACTGTTCTGCAATGCAAAATAAGTCTAAGGGTCACTAAACTGCCACCTTCTGTCACAGAGATTTGTGTGGTGCTGATTTTTCCATTGGTAGCTGTCACGTAGTCTCACTGAAGCATGCTTTAAAGCACCAAATGACTAACAAATCACAGCTGTGTCACTGTAGTGATCATAACTCTGTCTGCTGGGTCCACTTCTTGTATCTTTACTGATGCTATTGACTTGGAATCTTCTTAACACTTTTCCCTAAAATACCTAAATAGATTGTCTAGGATAACTCTTTAAAATACCTGTTAATCTATTTGGTACTGGTGCAGTAATTTCCTACTCCTTTTCTACATTGGAATTCATCTAGACAGGGCTTGCATTGCATTTTCACAGGTTTGGGTGGTTGGGAACATACTGAAAACCAACTCCTCTTCTGACTGCCTGATGAATAACAAACCGCCTTGTTCACTTGGTGGTTAACCTCTAAGCCCGTGTTTGTGTCTGGGAAGTTCAGCCATGTTAAAGCATTTTAATATGGTACCTAGCACATGGTCTCTTACTGACTGGGTGTCACACTTCCCAGGCGTGTTTTTCTGAACTGTCAGGAACTGCTTGTGTCTTGCACTCTTGCTCCCTGCAGACAGCGAGAGCTGGAAGCTGTCAAACTGTTGCAAGAAGAAGCTGTCAGTCGGGCAGATGCTCTTGGCTTGCAGCTCCAAGAAGCTACCAAACAGTTGGAGGACTCCAGCAAACAGGTAGGGGAAGTGACTGTGATCCGCACACCAGAAAATTATGCCTTGCACGCCTCTGCTAGCCGATAGGAAACAGTGCTTTGTTTGGAATGAACTGCCTCATTGCAAAACTGTGACTTGCAGAGGAAGTAAAAGCAGAGGAGGTGGTGTCAACAGCCTGCTGATGAAAGAGGCAACTTTGCATATTTGTGGTGGCTTTAAAAAAAACAAAACTCAGAAATAGCTCCCATACACAGTCCACCCAAACGTAAAAATGCAGAAGTTCAGTAGGGGCTTATCATTTCCTGAGAGAACAGATGCATTTCAGTTTCATTTGCATGAACAGTAGAGACCTTTTTGTGCTAGTCAGGGCTGTTTACTTTCTAAATTATTATTCTGTGCTCAGGTTAAGGATCGAGACGGGGCACTTCACTCTGCCTGGGAAGAAGCCAAATCTTTGCAATGTGTATTAGAGGAAGCCATTTCTGAACAGAAAAATCTTCAGGCTATGAATACGGCTTTAATGTGCTCTTGCCAGACGCTTCAGGAAAAAGCTAAAGAACAGAAAAGTAAGTACTTGTATAATATAGTCTTATGCTGCAGACAGATAATGGAAGAGTCAAATGAGGTCATGCTGGAGGGTGACCTTTTATGTTCCTTTGCTCTGGAAGTTCTGTTTCCTTCCAAGACTGCTACAGTCGTTCCTCCTTGTGTGATGATCCAAACAGAATGTGAGCTGAGCAAGGTCCAGACCTGCTGACCTTTCGGAGGAAAACCTCCAACGCAAATTCCAGACTGCTGCCGGATATGGGGTCGGTGACTCAGTAGGTGGCACTTTTCCCTCTGAGTCAGTACTAACTGTTGAGGAATATTGTAGCTGAAGATGCTGTTCTTATGCCAATGCAACCACCTGGGTACTGGGAGTTAACCCACTTGGCCTGCTTCCTCGACTTTCTGTACTATAGGTACTATCCAATGCTGCCCATTCTGCTTTCTGTACAGGGCTCCTCTGCAGTCTGAAACAACTGTTCTCACCTAGAGGATGCCATGCTTGGGCAGATGTTGCTTTTTCATTCCTTTAAAATATAAAAGAAGCTCTTTTTCCTAAACTTCGGAGACTGTGTAATTAATGGCAATAACCCAGAAAGCATTGCTATTTCAAGTCTCTGTCTATTCCAGTAGATTCAATAGAGCTATGATGTCTTACGCTAGCTGAGGATACGGCTCTAGGTACATAGGATCCATGCTGTCATGGGGACATGCACGCTAAAGAGAGAGCTTGAGGAAGGGATGCGTTGTAAATTATTTAGAAGTTTTGAAACCAAAACGCTTT
This sequence comes from Mesoclemmys tuberculata, assembly GCA_007922155.1. Taxonomy (NCBI): domain Eukaryota; kingdom Metazoa; phylum Chordata; order Testudines; family Chelidae; genus Mesoclemmys; species Mesoclemmys tuberculata. Next base: position 107,528,836 of record ML675616.1, read on the forward strand.
CTTGAAAGATTATGCTGAGCTGAGGCAAAGGCACACTCCTAAGCACTTAGCTGAAACTGGTGCTCTAAAAATATTCTACCCCAGTATTGCAGAAACCAAGATGGTTTTACAGGTTGCAGGTATATTCAAGCTAGCATTTTACCTGACCTAGCAAATGTGTGAACCCATGCTGTGTTTGCATGTTCACCCATTAGTTGTGGTGGTAGCTGCATGGCAGAGGTGTAAAAATGGAAATGGTGTAGTCTTTTCCTTGGTAGATTCTGGCAGGAGGGCAACTTGAAAGAAGAAAATAAATGCCAAAAAATATCCTATCTAAAAACAAAGGGCCCATGTAAATGAAGCCAGGGGAGCTACACTGAATTTCCCAGTTGAGGAATCTGGCTTAAAATGATTTTGGGAGTCTCTCTTGTTGAACAGGGTACTCTCTAAAGCCAGTTCTTAGTGATTTAATGGACAGAGAATTGACGGCAAAAATGGTACCACTTCGCTTGTACTCCCTTTGTGTGGTCAGTCAGGTCTGCTTCCTTCTCGAAGGCCAGACTCTGATGTCCCTGCTCACATAGCAGAGCACACTGTAGTCCCACTGCTAGCAATACAGTACTGACCTCAGTGGAACTATTTGCTGAGGAAGGTACGACGTGGCCTGAGTAAGGGTGTCAGAATTGACCCTATGCTTTGGGTCTCTGGTATGTTAACATAGCACTAATTGTTACAGCAACTCGGGCTGAAAGAGCCAATGTGGCTATTGAGAGCTGGATTCTAATCTGTTGAAGATAGATTAACCCAATTAACCACTTCCATTGCTGAAATATTACTAGCAACGATGCATAAATCAAAATACAGTCAACTTCTACTTGTATTGTATTTAGTGTCTGGGAGGGTCGGGGGACTATTGCACTAGGTGCTGAACAGACATTGATCAAAAGGACTGTCCTTGCTCTTAAGAGCACTTTCAGGCCTCAGTGTGCAGTGCTGGAAGCTAAAATAAAACCGGGGGGAAATCTCCAATACGATGTATAATCACAGGCACAAACATGGAGTCCTAGGACACTGGTTTTTAGAGCTATTCTTCAGAGTACTATTGCATTCTAAAAAAAAGTAGCACACTGATACAAATCACATCCCTTTCTGTATTTAAAAAAGGAAAGGAAAATTAGAGCAAATCCTAGGACATTTTCAGTATCTCCCCCACCGTGGAATATGGTCTCTTGTACGCATCTGTTTAAAATCTTAGAAATACATTAAAATTGCAGGTACAAATAGCTCTAACTTAACCATGATGGAAAAAACAATAATAAAATGGCTCTTTATAATTTAACATGCAGTGATATGTAAATGTCTCTCCATAGCCACTGTTAACGCATTGAGAGAGAAACTGTTTAAAGGGCAACTTTGTGGCTTGCTGTGTCAGGTATGAATTCCATTGTCTCAACTGGTGGTGGAAGAGAGCATTTCATGGCACAGAGGACACCAGGGTGGATGTTCATCTGCAGTTTGTCTAACGTCTAATCTTAGGACCATTTTTGTAACAACCAAGCTACTTTTCCCCCCCTAGAGTTTAATTTGTGTTTAATGTACTGACTGAAGCAAACTGTGCAAGCAGATCATCACGTATCCTTCCGAGTCCCTCTGAGCTCCCTGGGTCAGATGTTGTCGCTTTGTGGTTCAGTACTGAGCGTGTAGTCGGCACTTACGGTTAATAAATGGTGGCGGTCATTTGCTTAAAGGGATGTTACCTTCATATCTTCCCTGTTTTAAGTTCTGTATTTGTTTGATGGCCACATACTAAGCCAATGTGCATCTGCAGTGTTCTGAAGGCTATTTATTTAAAAAACAAACAAAAAACAAGAGGAGATGAAGGCAAATGGGAGCCCTGAATATGCTTCTGGTCAGAGAAAGAGGCTAATAGAAAAGGGCATATATTGCATCAGCAACATTGCATCTTTCCACTGGAAAATTCCCAACCAGCCCTATTATTCTAATCTTAGGCCCGGTCTACACTCACCTTTGTGATTTGTCGGCAGTCGACGGGAGATACGCAAGTGACATAAATCACTTGCGTATCTCCCATCAACTTTGCAGCGTCTCCTCTGTGTGGTGTCCACGCTGTGCTGCGTCAAAGAGAACAGCGCTCCCTTCGACGCAGCGCTACGCCACTTACCGGGGTGGTTTTCCTGCGTCGATCCAGAGCAATCAATGTCACAGCGGCAAATTTGCCGCCGTCAGTGTAGACCCAGCCTTATTTAGTCAGGTACTAAAAGATCTGGATTTATTTTGACACAAGCTGTGCTCCCTCCAAGGTGTGGAGTAAAGCATTTATCTTTAAGGCCTCAATCCTGCAAACACATCCACATGTGCATAAGCTTCCTCACGTAGGTCACTGAGTCAAGTTACAGGCCACTCGCATGAGCAAAACAATGCTTTTGCAAAGTATAAATGAAAGAACTTATTAGAATAGCAAAGTTGGTTACGTTGCGTAGTGCCCTGATGGCTTAACTGTAAGAATCCCTCCAATGGAAGGGTATTAATCACATCTCCAAGCGACAATATGGCTTCTACAAGCAGTAATAGTGTATACTTGTCTCTCCCTGTTCAGTTGCCCTAATTCTGTCTTCCTATTACAACAGACTTGTGTAGATGGGGAGTCTAGTGACTACAGTCCACTGTCCAGTTTAAACCAAAACACAGTAAAAGAGAAGGTAAGTGAGAGATTCTGGCCACTCTTGTTAATTCTAAACTTTTTTTTCCTGTCACACAGGTGGGGAGGAGGGGAAAGTCCTACCAGAACTGTGCCCAAAATTGGTAACTTTTTTTTTTAACAGCTTTGAGAGTAGCTTTAGGAACTTGTGATGTATAAATGCTATCCTATTCTTGTCTTTTTTTTCTTTTCTTTTTTGTCTTCCTCTATATTTTCACTCTAAACATTGTGCACCTGAGAAATGGAAATCCAGATCTCTTGATTGACTTCTCTCTGCAAAGTTTAAGCTTTTGGTGTATCCCTTCCGTTGACTGTTATTCCTGCTTCCAGCTTCTGTAAAACACGTGTAGCAAAATATAGTCTTCCATTGCCTTTGAAGAGTTACTGTTACAGGTTCTTAGTAAATGACCCTCCTCAGAAGGACTAGAAGCTGAAGACTTAGTTGAAACTCAAACTAAAGGTCTTGAAGCTAGAAGACACACACTCATTAAAATACAGACACTTTCTTGGTTTCAGAAGCATGTATGATAACACTTTACTTCTGATACTTACACTTATGATAATGTACTGGATGAATGGTTACTGCTGCATAAATCCTTTCCAATACTAATTATTTGACTGGCCTTGAACATTAAAAGGCCTCCTTTGAACAATGGTTAACATATACAATGGAAGGAAACTGGGACCCAGGAGGCACTTATCTTACCCAGACCTATTGGGTGGTGGGGTGTTTTGGAGAGGGGAAAAGCAAGGAGAGGCATGGCAGAGGAGAGCTTGTCAGACTGCAGCCTGTAGGACCAATTGCAGAAGCAGCAAAATTAGAGCCATTCAGTCAACTTTCTACAGCCTTCACTGGACTTTCTGCTCTTTGCTGACTTGTTGGTGGTTTTCTGATCTCACGCTCGCACTCTTCAGCACCGCATCATTCCACACTTGCCTCTCTTACCCTCTTCTCCCCTGCCCTGTCCTACTCACCTCCTCCAGTATCCCGTTTCTTTTACTTCACTTTCCCATTAGCTTATCCCTTCCTAACTAAACCCACCACTCAAAAAATGAGGCACTAATGTGTCAGCCACCATCACACTGTTCACTTTTCTAGTATTCAGTGTGTAAAGTGCCTAGCACAATGGGATCCTTTTTGGCTGGCCTTAGACACTGTTGTAAGAAACATGATGAATAATAACATGCAGTAAACTTTCCATTGTCCAATTAGCAATTTTGCTGCTTCAAAAGATTTGGGAGCCAAGAAGCTGGTCAGTGGATTGGACTTCCCCAGACATCTTCCTTAGGATATTCATACTGGTATTATACACCTCTGCTAGGTAAGATCTGCTGGTTACTCTTGTGGTTTTTGCCTCCTTTTGTACCTTCTCTTTGAAGTACAGAAGTAGTTGGTGGGTGACTTACATTAGAGAATTTTAACAGAACTAAATCTGAAATAGCAAAGGATGAAAGGATTTTTTGCTATAAGCATCTATTGCCTGTGCCGCATTATGAATCTGGCCTGACTCACTATGGTGAAAACTTGCCATTGCTTTTAATGGGTCCAAACTATGCCCATATGCATTTGCCCAGGTGGATCCATTGGTGTCTCAATCTAAAGAATAGCGGTGTTCTTTGTGAGCTATCTCAGACAACTAGAAATAGTACCTGAAGTGCTTTTCTTACATAAAACGAATGGCTGCACCACCAGTCTCCAGCACTGATGATGAGGCTGTTTAACTTATGTTGTATGTGGCTGGTTTATGGCATCAAAGAATGAGCTTTTAACATCCCAATTTTGCCTGCTCATTTATTGAGTCCAGGCTATGTCTTGTTATAGATGTGTGGGTCAGTGGACTTCCATCTCACCAATCAGTCACCTTCCTATAATGCTATTGTGTGCTGATTTCTGCAGAGATGTCATTTTATTCAATGTCTGGAATTCCTCCCATTTCTTCTTTTCCTACGGGTCTCTGTTGTATGGGAGCCCAGTGTTGCTCTAACCAAGGTTTTATTTCCACTGCAATGTACAACATTACTTTCTACAGTATGTGCTGCTGCCTTGCCTCCTGCACATTACCATCTTCCCTTCTCCCCATGACATCATTGCTCCAGTTCAAAATGCCATATGCTATTGTCAAATCTGAAATTTTGTGTAAGGTAGAGACTGGCTGCTGGCATTGCAGTGTGGCAAATGAACTCTGCTATTCAAATGCGAGTGTGTCAATGGCACTGGCAAACCCTGGACTGCTGGGCCACGTTCCCCTCTAAAATGGACTCTACTAATTTATGCCCATGCACCTGTAGTCTGCTTATACTTCTCAACAGCTCCCTGGGCCTTTAGTAATAAACCATGACAGTAGCAAGTGAATGAAACAGGGCAAATACATCATAATGTTTGTTGTCTCCTGAGGGTGTGCATAACCCAGGTTGACAGAAAAGGACCAAATATACACAGATGACTGACTAGAGTATCTTTTTTATGTTGAAAACCATCTCGTTGTTTCAAGTCTATCTTTATTAACAGATGCTCTGGCCTTGGAAATCCTACACTGCATTCCAAGAGTGATAACAAGCAGTGATCTCACATGTGTAGCAACCGGAGCTCCATCTACGTTTGAAAGAGAGGATCTGAAAAATGGGTCTGCGTTGGACGTGACACTGGAGGGACACAAGTAAGAGGGTAAAACAATGTGGCAGGTGGGGAAGGGGAGAGAGACTAGATAAGTAGTGTTACCACAGACTCTTGAGGGAAGCTGAAGAAAGCCAACTTCTAGCTGTTCTGTTATAGTTTCTGCTATAGTTAACCTTCAAGAATATGGTCTTATTGAATACTGCAGTATCATTGCACAGGAATGAGATGATATATTCTGAATTTAGTGCTCAAATAATGGTATCACTGTCTGTCAGGATATACATCTCTTATCACTGTAGAACCAGAGTGCCTCATGTTCATTACTGAAGGTTATACTTACAAAGCCCCTGTGTGGCAGGCAAGTGGTATTCTCATTCTACAGGTGGGGGAACTGAGGCATGGGGTAGACGAAGTCCTATGGTAAGTCTTTGGCTGAACTTGGAACTGAAAATCAGGTCCTTGAGCCCCAAGCTAATGTTCCATCCACTAGATCGCTCTTCCCAACTGACAGAAATTGATCATTTACAAGGTCATCACAGTACTAGAGATGGCTTTGTAGTAGCTGTGGTGTAACATTTTCTTCCTTTTAAAAGTTATCTCTGATTTCTCTCTTTCTGGGCATGGACTTTTTAAAAAAAAAAAAAAAAGAGATTTGGCTGTTGCTGAGGAAGCAGAACCTTGCACTTGCAAAGAGGCGACTGCACGTTTCAGTGACTCCTGCGCCTCTTATGTTGCTATTTATCTGTCAATGTCATTGTCATTAGATTTGTTTTGCTTAATGATGTTTCTGTCATGGTGGATTGACCACAATCTCCACAAAAACACCGTGGCAAACTTCAATTTCCTTTTCGTAGAAATAAGGATGCAAGGAAAATATTGAAATGTGATCTTGTTGCAATATGCAAATAAAATTTTGTGCTGCCAGGTGGAAGATACGCTCTGTTGGTAACCAGACTAAGTCAGATTTTAGTGCCTCCCCTGCTACGATGGACTCCTCAATTACTGAGGTTAGTGCTGTCTTCAATTTCAGCAATCTTGCCTTCAAATGTGGATTTGGTAGGCATTTATTTGCAACAGTGCACTGTCTTTAAAATGAAAACGATGGGCCAGATTTTCAACGTGTGTAAATTGGCATTGCTCCATTGATAAATCAGTGGATTTCTGCTGACTTTTCTATATCAGGCTTTGGCGACACATTCTCAGTTACAGTAATAAAAAAAGAGATACTCTATTTGGAATTAAACATTCCAGAAGTGTGCTTGACCTGCAGTGTTAGGATTCAGATAATCCCATACTCTAGCTCAGCCTATTTATTCAATGCACAAATCTTAATGTGTTCATTTTTCAGTAAGAAGGGACTCTTCTATTGGTAAAGTACGAACTACATCCATTCCCAACGGCTTGTGTGCTTGTGGGGAGGGGAGAAACAGCAGTCAACTCTACATTTGAATAATCCCATTTGATTCTTTCTATATGCTTTCTACTGTGAAATCTCTTAAATTATTACTATGATCTTCCAAAAATCCATCTTTGCTTTAGAAAAACAAGGTGGTTATGACATTTTATCCAATATAATGTTGTTCAGCTTTTGCATCTAGATTTCAATGTCAGTCTGTCCACTCAGCACTTGAGGCTGAAGGAAAAAAAAATCTAATAAATGGTCCTCAATCCCTCCAGAAAGTGAGAAGTATGATAGGCAGATGAAAATTTTGAGTAAATTCTTGGTTCCCACCTTGATTACTGGTAACCAACGTTACTTTCTGTTTTAGTCCACACCGTACATTTTTCTAGTTGTGATGTTAATTGGAAATGTGCCTGAGCTGTGTCAGTAGAATCAGGGTTTCAAATCCCGGACGAGTGAGACTTGCATCTGGCCTGTCAGACTAATACAATGCCACTCTTTTTCCTACTACTGCATTAAGTGAAAGCAACCTAATCTAGGCTAATAGTGCTAAACAGTTATCTACAACAAAACAGTTGATGGCCTCAGATCTGTCCCAGTGTGGAGTGGTCCAGTCAACTGCAATAATCCTTGTCCACTCTTGGTGGAGAAGCAAAGGAGAAAGTGACATAGCTAGCCAATCATTCTTACCCCCTTTGTGAGATCTTGGAGTTGAGTTATGTTGCTTGGCTGGTGTGATGGCTAGGTGAGGAAACGCTTGCTTGCATTGCTACTGCCCATGGTATATGGCTTCTTTGATAGCTAGAGGGCTTTGTTCCACAGGGCTGTCAACACAGCACTTGTTTAGAGGGCAATGTAACACTCTCTATGTTTGTATAGTTCTGTAACTCTAGCATATGCCCAAAAATTACACTTTTGGCTCTGTGTAGGGTTCCTCCGCATTTCTGTTGGAATCCCTTTATATGATACTCATCATCCTTCTTCCTTCCCTGGAACCATATTCAAGATCTGAACTGAAGGCAAAGCAAATGGGCTGTGTCCCATATCTGGTCTAAAGTATGACGCAGAACAAAATTTGAATGTCACTTTTCCTACTAAAGAAGATCTCTAGCATTTTATCAGACTGTGGTTACCTGCAGGTGTGTTGATTTAGAGGTGAGCTCTCCAGAATGTAAGTAGTGTGTGTGCGTGAGAGAGAGATCAGAGTGGAGGTTTGAGGCTGCTCTAAATCTTCTAGCTCTTGTGTGTCAGACTAATCTTTCTATACTGGGGGCTTAGAACTAAACTCGAGCTCTTCAAAGCATCACCAAGGAAATCCATAGTGGCTTAACTGGGATTCTGCAAACTTTTATGCCAGGAGTACTTCACCAAAAGACTGCTACAACACAGGTTAGTGTCTGGAGGACCATGAAATAGCAAACTATTAGCAAAACATAGGCCTAGAAGATAGAGAGAGATCTATGTTATAAGAAGATCTTGGGTTTTTCAGACTTGTAAACGGTTGGTTTGGGCTCTTTTGCAAGTCATTACCTTGTTTCTCTACAATGACTGATATACTGCATATAGCAGGTAGTAACTGTGTGCCCTGAATTTCTGTAAAAGCATGATTTTTTTTTCCATGCATGTGAAAAGCAGGTATCTCTGGCTTGCACTAATAAATGTAATAGTAAAGCCATATTGTAGCCTTTTCATAATCCTACCTCTGCAATCCAGAAGTTTCAACTGTTCTTAACACTTTAAAATATGGGAAAATAAATAGGTGTGGATGAAAAGTATAGAATGGCTTTCAGGTCTCCTTTGGTGCAAACCAAAGTCACTGAGAGCTTGAATTATTCCTGCATTACACATGGTAGTATCTCCTTGCTTTGGTCAATCCCACTTGACTTCAAAATATTACTTTGTTATAAACCCCCTTAAGACTTCTTGGTTTTTATTTCAGTATGCTGCTCCCTCCCCCAGAGTGGAATAAAACACTGTAGCTTCCTTAAGCCCAAGAGAAAATTCAAATAAGAGTATAAATAGCATAGATTTGCATGAGGAAACATCCAACTGAGCTCTATTCACTGATCCTAACTACGATACACTAATGTTGTGGGGGTGGGGGAGAAAGGAAAGTGAACAACATACACACTATACTGTGGTCTGGTGTGGGAGGGAGGGTTTTGCTTTTAAGTTACTCAGTTTTTGGTTGCCCAACTCAAGACACCTTGAATGGGTATCACTTTTTCAGAAACAGCTGATCTTGTATCCTCTAAAAATCCGGCCTCATGCAGGCATACGATTGGAGACCTAAACATCAAGAGGTCCGTAATCACTTGTCCTTCAGAAAACTATTGGCCATGATGTATGGCAAGTTTTCTTTGGTAAAAGCTTATGTAGAAAGCAAGTTCATAAACACAGATTTCTTCTCACTTCACTACTAGATTCCTCTCTCTCATGAAATTGACTGTGTTCAGAAATAAAAAAATGGAGGGGCTTACCAACACTATACATCTATCTCTGGGACATTCTATTAGCCTAGGAGACTCTCAAAGGCATAAAATCCCATTGAAAGTCAGCTAATGCTGATCTCTGTACTTTGGTAACCTTCCTTTCCCATGCTTCAACTGTTGCTTTTTAATAACTGCTCAGGTTCTTAGTCACCACGTCCTCCATGAGCAGGCTCATCAAACTTCTCCTTCACCTTCATTTAATGTTAATTACTTCTATGCTATAGTAACAGGAGTTTTCTATATTGTACAAGGGTGGGATAAGCTTATGTTCCAAACATATTTTAATGCTATAAATTCTCTTAATATCTCTCTTTGCTGGTACAGGATGATAAAGGAATACAAAAGCTCCTGTCCTGCTTCTATTTAGCTATTGTCCAAGACACGCACTCTTAAAATTAAAAGCGTCTGTTCGCATACATACACAACAGGCTGTGTTGTACAGAGCAGTTATCACAGGTGTGCATGTATGCTATTATAAAAATGAGTCTGGTAGGAAGCATGATGTTAACCAGAGTGACATGGAAACCCAGTGTAATAGCATTTAAAGCAAATGCCCTCCCTAGACACAATGAGATAAGTGACAATAAAAGCCATGCAAACCTCCTAAAATTCCAAATTAACTACTGATCATTTGGATTAAAAAAATAAAATCTTAGAACTATACTGAAGTAACTGTAAATGTGTTTTTGTGGTGGTGGACCAAGGAACTGACACCAGATTAAAAATTAAACTGCATTTTAAAATACAGTTTATGTATCAGTCAGGTGCCATGGATTTGGGGCCAGACCCCTCTGTTACTTAGGTGCAACAAATTGAACTGAAAGAATTTGGTCCTTAAAGGTGAAACAAAGTTACTATGATCATTAAGCCAGTATTAAAAAACAAAAAAAATTAAAACAGTGCCTTTCTGTTCTAAGATCTGTTTGGACCCAAGGCTGTGGCACAATGTTGCCATTAGTAGGAATAAAAAATGGAGACCTGAATGTAAATATTTGTGTGTCAAACAGCATAGACTTTAACCTTAGCAAAATGCTTTATGCTCATTGTTTCTTAGAAGCAACACTAATGCAGTTTCAGAGCTTTTTCTAGTGTTGCTTTCTGAATCTCTGGAAGGGAACATGTCCCAAAATTGGATTGGTGAGAAATGTAGTATGGCTTTGAAAGTAGTGGGTGGAACAAATGGCAGGAAAAGCGAAGTAGCTTTGTTATATTGTCACTTTGAAGATGGAGTGTGACAGTGATTCAAGTCTTAAAGTAGAAAAAAATCTAACATGGTGACATTTCTTTGGGTGGATTTTTTTTTGTGTTTTTTTTTTTTTTTTTTTTTTTAAGTGTTGCTTCAAAGTATGAGCTCTTTGGCATAAATGTCAGGAGTACATCTTTTTTGTAACTGAAATATAGATAGGTTCCCTCAGAATTACTACTTCTACAAAAACATAATTACACCCTGCTGGTAATAATCCTGTTAAAACATATACTATACATCTAGAACTGGCTGGGGAAAAAAATGGGCAGGGCATGTTGCAAACGTCTTAAAATGACTCCCATCTTTACTGAAATTAACACTTTCAAAACAGATCTAGAAACATCTAAAGGAATTGTTTCAGGCAAATATTATAAACTTGCTTAACACAAGGAGTGATGTCCTATTACAAGTCTAAATACTAAAACTCTTTAAAATTCCTTTTGTTAAGGAGAGCGATGCTGGGCCTTTAACATCGGATAATCCAGTCTTGTCCAGGTCAGTTTCAGTGTATGCATTGAATTCTTAGGTCTGGTTAGTTTATTTATCAGATCATGGGTCTCAGAGTGTTCTCCCTGTCTTGGCAGTGAACATTCAGCACCATTCCAAGAAGAAGCTATTACATCCTCTTTGGAAGGCACTATACCAACTGGTAAATTCTTATTGTGGAACCAGGGCTTTGTGAATTTTGTCTGAGAGGTATGAATAAGGTGTACTTGAGTTTATGCAGCTTCTTAGCAGTAATGGATCTGTGTTCTATTCTCTTCTATTATAGAGTTGCTCACTATGGAGACAAAATTGTCTGAGGCTTCCTGGGCAATAAATGAAGATGTATCAACCTCTATGGCAATGAAGAAAAATAAAGATAAGGATCTGAATGATAATGTATCAGGTATTGTAGCTGTTCTGAAGATTCATCATGTGATGGGGAAACTGCTTGCTTCCAACATATCCTTTTGAAGTGAGGAAGTTGAGTGAGAGAGAGCTTTGCACAAATTTTAAGTCTACATTATATTCAGAATAACAACTTTGGCCTACAACTGCTTCCAGACTTCACTGGAGCTCTACGCATGTATAGGTTTCTGCCTGGGCAGAGGATGTTGCAGGATTAGGGCATAAAACACTGCAAAAAGGGAAACGTAGAATCAGTTGGTAAAGATGATTGCTCTTCTGCCAGGGCTGTCAATCAAGTACCTTTAATAAGCATCAAACTTAATGCTGCTCTTCTGAAAATATAAACAAAAATGGAAGCTTTCTTTTGTTTCTATTTATTTATATATATATATATATATATATATATATATATATATATATATATATATATATATATATATATATATATATATATATATAAAAATAACATCTGTGGCACATGATTTGTTTTAAGGAAAATGGGGAAACATCAGTCAATCTATGTAAAACTTTAGCTGCCCAAAACATTGGATGGAGAGGGGAGAGTGCTGCTGCCTCTTTCTTCCTTGCATCTTCTTCTGGGGATTACTACAGGAGTTTTTATGGGGGAGAAGTAGTGGTTACTGACTTAGAAATCTAGTTAATAGGACATATTTTTTTCATCTTTGAAATCTTTACATCCACTTTCTGGGATATTTCTCTTCAGGTACTGACCTGACTAATGAAAGCGAATTTTGTCCCATTATGGAAAATGACAAAACTATACCTGAAAAAGAATTAAAGCTAAATCTGGTAAGAGCTCTACTAAACTGCTAAAATTCTAGGAATGTGGAAATATGCACCTCCATTGGCTTTCGCTCTAAGAGAAGGTGGGGAATGCTGAAGTGACAGAGAGGGTAATGTGCAGAACCGTGCTTGAGAAAGAGATTGCTTGGCAGGTCTGAAGAGTTGCATGCTAGGGAAACCTGCTAAGGGTAAAGAGGGCAAACCCCACCAGGGGTTGATTCCCCTCCTGGAGACAGCACTACCAGTTCCTCAGCTGGTACAATGGTTCAACCCAAGGAGTCTTACGCACTTTTTCCCCCCCTCAATTTTCAATTGGATGCCAAAGGAGCTATGGTGATCTACAGAAGCTGAGGTTCTGGTCCAGTGATTCCACTGGTGGGTTCAGCCCAAATGGGGCAGGGCTTGGTTTTTTCCCTGCCTATCCTAAGCTACTCTAAATTCTCTTCATCCCATATTCCAGCACAATAATCTGACTACTTACAAAATTATAGATCGTGCCACCTCAATGAGCTGTTCACAAGGTGACTTGGTCCTTCTCAGAGGTAGATTCAAACTGCTCTAGGGAAGGGAAGGCATCCAATCCACTCAAGACCTAGTGTCCATACATGGTGGGGGCAGCACCAGCAGCAGTGCAAAGAACCTGACGAGTTCACACAAGCCCACTGTAGGACTAGAGTACCCTCATCATATTGGATCTTATCATAAGGTAGTTGTGGCAGTTCACTTTGTATAATTGATTCTCTAAACCATTTTTAGGGGACGGATGGGGAAATGGAATCTATTCAAGAGCAGAGTGGACAAGTATCTGCTACTGTTTCCAGTAGAAAAGGTAAGGTGTCCTTACTGAATTCCATATCACTTAATGCATTACAGAGCATGGCTGGTTAGTGTTTCAGTGAAACACACCAGTTTTAAACCTCAGACTATTGAAACATTATATCCCTAAATTTTTTGTGTTGTGGTGTTGCTGTACAACCAAACTATTGTTTTTTTGTGGAACCAACCATCTTAATGCTTAATTATGATGAAGAAAACTCTTCAATGAGTGCATAATGCAACATAAAACCCTCTCTGAAACCAGGACATAGCTCTCAGTATAAGGCCCGATCTACACTTACCTTTGCGATTCGGCGGCAGTCGACAGGAGATACGCAAGTGACGTAAATCACTTGCGTATCTCCTGTCCACTTTGCAGCGTCTCTGACGCAGTGCATTGTGGACGCTGCACAGAGAAGGGAACAGCACTCCCTTTGACGCAACGCTGCGCCACTTACCGGGGTGGTTTTCAAGCTTTGCTTCCTGGATCGACTGAGCATGTCTATACAGACCACTCAGTCGATCCAGAGCAATCGATGTGACGGCGGCGAATTTGCCGCCGTCAGTGTAGACCCAGCCTAAGAAAGTAACCTCTGTAGTTATTGAGAGGGTGTAAAGAGCTGGTGAACCACTGAGCAGATCATCTTTGTAACAGGAACGATGGTCCACTCTGATACCCTGGTGACAAGAATGTCCCCAGGTTCCTACCAGGGTATGAGCGTTTGTCAACACACAGATCTAGAATTATTGTTAATGTAAAGAACTGATAGCTACAGAAGCTTTTTTTACCTTATATGACGTGTCCTTATTATAGTCTGGTTTTGGAGAGGGAAGTAGCTTTGTCAATTTTATGTCGTGTAAACTTTAAAGTGTTTCACTGTAATTAGGAGTTAAAAATGGAAAATTGTCAAAATGTCATCCTACAAAGACCCACACTTCATCCACATCCTACCAGCACTGGTCTATCAGCTGCACAGGAAGGAAAACTCCTTAGGATTGTCAAAACAAGCGATGTTTTTGCTATACCTAATGATATCCTAATGCTAGCTATGATACTTGCATCCTCTACTCTAAAAGGGATGTAAAGCAATTTCTTTCAACCCCATCAAAGGTTTGGGTGGTGTAAAAATCTAAAAGCCGGGTGGCTGTTTCTATGGAATCCAGACTGGCTTTCCCTTTTTAAAGTGCCTCCCCTTTAGGCTTGGCTGTCCCCACCATGTGCTGATCCTTACAGAACTACTAATAGTGAGTTCGGAGTGGCTTCTATAATGCTTATTTTCTCGAAGTAGTGGGTTGCGAGGAGGAGGTTGTAGTGGGGACTAAAAAACCAAAACTGAAGATCCAACCACTGTAAATTCAGATCTGGATCTGGACTTTGTGGTTAAGGCCACAATCTAATCAAACAAGGACTGACTCTTTGGGGGCTTGGCCATCGAAAAGTAACACTAATGAGCTGCCTTGCTGACATTTAACCTAGTTCTAATGCATGCTGAGGTGGTTTCTTTTATTACGAAACAATGGTTCAAACCAAGGAGTCGTACTCAATTTTTTTCCTTCTTGTGACTGGACTGTGAACTTTTAAGTCTTTTATTTGAACTCCTCTCTTAACAAGAGGGGTTTTTCCTCAGCTTAAGAACTGAAATCTTGTGGTTTTTGTTTCTTTAATCCTCAGGGAATTCTTCCACTATGACTGGCCTTAAAATGACCAAAATGAAACAAAGTGACAAGTATGTAGCTCATGTAATCTCCTACCCACTTCCATTTATTTAGCACTATGCTATACTTATGTGGTTATTCATATTCCTCCTACAGTGTTTCTCCTAATGAGAAGGAGGTGGAGGTGAGTCTTGACTACTTGTATCCTGAAATATTTCAGACAGTAGAAATCTTTCTAAAGGCCCTTTCTCCCTGAAATTCAGGTAAAGCATTTTTCATTGTACTGAGTGGCTTTTTGTACACAAATGAGTACTGTTAATCATGATGCAGTCCAACATCTGATTTTCCAACTCCCCTCAATGAAATCCATGTAATCGTTGATTCAGGTAAATATCCATGCCAGTAATGTCATCAGACTTCCTTATTCAATTGAAACCCCCTGTATGCATGAGGTAAAGGGAAATCCTTTCAGAGGATGACGCTGAAATCTATTTATCAAAAAATGCTCATAAGCAGTGCAGGAAAAGGGGGGGGGTGGCGGAGGAGGAAGGCTATAAAAAGATACTCTTGTCACTATATAAAGTGTTTGAGTTTGAATTTTCTCTACTGGTGTCACTTTTGTGGGGGAAGGCGTGTTCTGGCCTAGACACAACCTTCAGCCCAACAGAATGTGCTAACACTACCGTTCATGTTGCTAGGCAGAATTGTTTAATGTTGCCTTTTCCAACAGGATGAACTGTTGGGGATGTGGGGGGAGAGTAATAATTCTGTTGGTAAATGAATTACCTATGACTAGATATGGGAAGAATTGTAAATTTGATTTTTTTTTTAATTCAAAGCTTGTTGGGGAGGATCCAGAAACTGGTGGTGTCTCCTACAGTTCATGTCTGACTGTCCATTCATGGAATCATTAGCAATAGTTAATGTCTCCATTGTGTCCCTTAGGTAACTCTTAATACTGAATAGACTTCTGTGTTGCCTGGTCTGTCGTGATTTTTTTTTTTCCCCCTCTTCCCCCACAACAGACAGAGTTTCTCAGACTGTCACTGGGCTTTAAATGTGACTTGTTTACCTTGGATAAGCGAGTGAGGCTTGAAGAAAGGTCCCGAGATTTGGCTGAAGAAAATTTGAAAAAGGAGATCCTGAATGGGCTGAAGATGCTGGAGGTTAGCAGTGGCAGAGACTGGAAGGAGGGAAGCAGCAAGTGGCCTGACAGTACATTATAATCATAGAAATATGGGGCTGAAAGAAACATCCAATAGGTCTTCAAGTCCAGTTGCCTGTGCAGAGGCAGGACCAAATATACCTAGACCAGGGCTTAGATTATTACCCAGAGCCTGCCCCCAATGTATTATAAAAATCTCCAGGGCCCAACGGCAGCTGCGGGGAGAACGGGAGCGCTCTGGCCTTCAGCCACTGTGCTGGGGGAAGCTTGGCACTTCTGCCCCATGATGGGGCTCCGCTCCAGTCCACTCTGGCTGAATTTAAGCCCTGACCTGGACCATTCCTGACAGGTGTCTGTCAAACCTGTTCTTAGAAACCTCCAATGATAAGGATGCCACACCTATTCAGTGCTTAACTAGCATTGTAGTTAAAAAGCTTTTTCCTAATATCTAACTTGCTACAGATTTAAGCCTATTACTACTTGTCCTACCCTGAGTGGACATGGAGAACAATTGATCACAGACCTCTTCATAACAGCCTTTAAATCTTCAAATGTGTTTTATCAGGTTACATAGAAACATAGGTCAGAAGGGACCAATATGATCATCTAGTCTGACCTCCTGCACAAGGCAGGCCACAAAACCCTACCCATACACATTTATAACAACCCCGAACCCATGACTGAGTTATTGAAATCCTCAAAAGTGAGATTTGAAGACCTCAAGCTGCAGGGAATACACCAGCAAGCGACCCATGCCCCATGCTGCAGAGGAAGGCGAAAAACCTCTGGGGCCCCTGCCAATCTGCCCCGGAGGAAAATTCCTTCCCGACTCCAAATATGGCGATCAGCTAAACCCTGAGCATGTGGGCAAGACTCACCAGCCAGCACCCAAAAGAGAATTCTCTGCAGTAACTCAGTTCCCATCCCATCTAACATTCCCACAGACCATTCGGCAGACTTATCTGCCGATAATCCAAAATCAATTGCTCAAATTAAACTATCCCATCATAACATCCCCTCCATATACTTATCAAGCTTAGTCTTAAAGCCAGATAAGTCATTTGCCCCCACTACTTCCCTCGGAAGGCTGTTCCAGAACTTCACTCCCCTAATGGTTAGAAACCTTCGTCTAATTTCAAGTCTGAATTTCCTAATATCCAGTTTGTACCCATTCATCCTCGTGCCTATATTAGTACTAAACTTAAATAATTCCTCTCCCTCCCTAACGTTAATCCCCCTGATATATTTATATAGAGCAAGCATATCCCCCCGGAGCCTTCTTTTGGCCAGGCTAAACAAGCCAAGCTCTTTCAGTCTCCTTTCATAAGGCAGATTTTCCATTCCTCGGATCATCCTAGTAGCCCGTCTCTGAACCTGTTCCAGTTTGAATACATCTTTCTTAAACATGGGACACCAGAACTGCACACAATATTCCAGGTGGGGTCTCACCAGCGCCGTATATAACGGCATTAACACCTCCTTCTCCTTGCTGGAAATACCGCGCCTGATGCATCCTAAAACCGCAAGTTCTCTGCTTCCCGCACTCCCCCCGCCCCCTCACCCCTTCCCCCAGTCATCTTTTCTCATGACTGACTGTGGCCCGGCATTTAATGTTCCCCCCCCCATAGGTCAGGTTTTTCTTAAAGCTTTTATCGTTTTTTGTTGCTCTCCTTGGACTTTCTTTTCAGTTTGTCCACACCTTTATTAAATTGTGGTGGCTAGAACCAAACACAGTACTCCTCTTGAGGCCTTACCAGTGCCAGGTAAAGTGGGACAATTACCTCCCTTGTCATACATAAACATCCCTGTTAACATTGCCCAGAATATTTGCCTTTTTTGCAATTGCAACACTGACTCCTATTCAATTAGTGATCCACTATATCCTCTAGATCGTTTTCAGCAGTAATATTGCTTAGCCAATTATTTCCCCAGTTCATTTTTGTGCATTTGACTTTTACTTGTCTATACTGAAGTTCCTATTGTTGATTTCAGACCAATTCTATTTATCAAGGTCATTTTGAATCCTTATCCACTTCTCCAATGTATTGGCAATGCCTTGCTGCTTGGCGTCATCCAAAAACTTTATAAGCATACTCTCCACTCCATTATCCAAGTAACTAATGAAAATATTTATTGCATCCTCCCAGTTTGACAGAAAACCATTGATAACTACTCTTGGAGTGGATACCTCTTTCAAACCTCTTGCACACCCATCTTATAGTGACTTAATTGAAGCATGGCTAATAGGGGCACTGCTGCTCCGATGCAGCTGTGCCACTAAGTTCTTGTGTTGCGTGCTCTAAGTGACGGGAGAGAGCTCTCCTGTTGTCTTTATTAATCCACTCCCAACGAGTGGCGGCAGCAGCTCTCCCACTGACTTAGCGCTATGCACACCAGCGCTTACATTGGTGTAACTTATGTCGCTGGGGGCGTGGCTTTGTCCCTTCCCTGAGCATCGTAAGTTTTATGCTGACATAAGTGGTGGTGTAAACATCGCTTTAGTTAGAAGTATTAGCTGGAATTTATTTTTGGATTTGATAATATAAATAGCATAATAAAAAATGACACTCTTAAGCACTGAGGTTCTGTTTTTTGGTGTTTTTCAAAAAAAAACCTAGTTCCACACACTAAAGTGTTTTGTATAGCAACAAATGGGAAATTCTCCTGCTCCAGCGAATGTTCTCACAGTGAGCTGATAAAACCGTAAGGTACGTGTCCAAGGTACAATTCTTTGCTGGTGTAAATCAGCATAACTCCTCTGTTTTTTCCAGTGGAGCTGTATTTAGTTACACCAACTGAATATCTGGCCCTAATGTATTTGTGCAAACAGATAAGCCAGAGCAGAATCCTATTTTAAGTGTAATTGCTTTCTTTACCAAGTAACGTTCACTCCACAAGCCTCTAGAATGGCATCTCACTTATTTACTAATCACCAGCACTGTTACATTTCCCTCTTCTCTCCTCCCTGCTTCCTCCCCAATGAACTTAGTCTCTAGCACCTATGTGTGAAGAAGATAACCAAGCGCAGGAGATCATTCTGAAGCTGCAGAAAAGCTTGCAGTTCCTTAGCCAGTATGCTGCCAGAGTTGCTAGTAGAGCAGAGATGTTGGGGGCCATTAATCAGGTAATCTGATTTCAATTACTACTTCATGTAAAGAAGCTTTCTTTATTCTGAAGCTCTCTTTAAAAGATTCCACTCAGTATTTGTAACTGAATTTATACAGTACACAATTTACCGGAACAATGTTATTGAAGAACCTATTATGGCAGTGGTCTGCACGCTCATTGCTGTCACCATAGCATCTAGGAGACCTTTCTGTGGACCAGGATCCTATTGTGTTAGGTGCTGTACAAATAATACAAAGGCCGTCCTTACCCCAAAAACCTACAATCTACGTAAAAGACAAGATACAACAGCTGGATAGACAGATGGAGTACAAGGAAACAGTGAGACTGTAATGGTCAGCATGATAGGCAATGGTCTCAGCACACCAATGGCCTAACTGGTGTCAGTTTTTTTTTTTTTTGTTTGTTTTGTAGGCATCATGGGAAAAGGGGAGGTTTTATGAAGGGTTCTGAAGGATGAAAATGAGCTTTGCGGATGTTTTCGGGGAGTATCTCCCATGCATGAGGGGCATCATGGGAGAGAGCATGCAGGTGCTTGAGAATTTTAACAAGTGGGTGATAGATGTTGCTGCCCCCCCTCCCCTGAGACCTCTTCTGTGGAGTTCCCCAAGAACTCAGTTCTACTCTAGTTTCATGACTCTGGTTTCTTTATTTGGCATACAGCAGAGTTATGTGCAGTTGATCAGACTCACACACCAGGAATGGCTAGGGGTGTACAACACATCCAAAATTACACACAACTTTTCCATATATACATCTCTACCAACACTTTACCACATGCAATCCTAACTACACATTGCATCCCATGCTTTGGGACTGGTTACTCTGCAGGAACCATGCACTGTCCACACACTGTGCACACATGATCTACTCTTTCCCTGATCTTACATTCCAGGCTTCTCTTGCTCATCCTAAATACTACTAGGGTGTTCCCCCTTATCTCAGCTTGTACAGACAGCCTGTCTCTAACCTATTGATCCATTTACCTTCCCAATCATACCCACTAAGAAATGAGGTAAGTTATCTATTACAGAAACATAGGACCTTGAGAGGTCCTCTAGTCCAGTCCCCTGAACTGAGGCAGGACTAAGTGTTATTTTAAACCATCCCTGACAGGTGTCTGTCTAACCTGTTACTGCTATGTCAAGCCCCTTATGCCTTGGCCTACATGAGATTGGCATCATGGGCCAATCCAAGCAGAAGTCAATGCCTAGATCATGACTGATCATCTCTTTCACTAAGGGCTGCGAAAATGAAGACAGGCAGCTTGTTTGATGGAGAAGGGAGAGCCAGTGGAGGGATTCAGAGGGGTGACATGATCAAAGCAATGGATTAGGAAAATGATCTTTGCAACAATGTTTTGAATGGATGAGTGGGGTAAGATTGCATTTGCAAAGGCAGCTGCTATGATCAAGACATGAGGTGAGACCTTGAACATGAATGTTTGCTGTGTGGATGGATACAAAAGGCTGTAACTTAGAATGATTTATGTGGGTGGTTTTAGTCCAAGCATAAGTCAATGTCTCAAAAAGCCAACTTCTTTCATCCACTGTTACATATATTTTGTTAGGAGAGCCGTGTCAGTAAGGCAGTAGAAGTGATGATTCAACACGTGGAAAACTTGAAACGCATGTATACAAAAGAACATGCAGAACTTGAGGAGTTGAAACAGGTCCTGCTCCAAAATGAAAGATCCTTTAGCGGTCTTGGGGATCAAGGTAATTGCTAAACCTAAGCATATTTTCATTTCTCTTCACATCTAAACAACTGTTGTCCATTGAGCCCTTTAGCTAGTATTTTATAGCGCTGCTTGACCTCCTTCGATGGGAAATGCTATATAAATGCTCGATCTCCTGTACAGTATATACTAAATCATTAATGCATAGCAGCAGAACAGCTTATTGATTGTCTTCATTTGCATGATTATTGGAAACATTACAGGCAACTATAACTTCAGGCTTGTAGGCAGACCACCTGAATGTCTGAAAACCTCTACCATGTCACATATGCAGTAGTAGGCCTCTTTTGAAGGTGCAACACAGGATGGTGAACTCTGATCTTATATGCAGTAAATTAGAAATTGGATGCTCATTTTAACATACATAGGGTCAATCTGCAGTGGCCTGAGTTCAGGGGTTCCAAGCATTTGAGACTCCAGTGGGAGTTGGAGGTGTTCAGCACACGAAAATCAGTGCACATTTCTTTAAATTTAAAAGATCCTAGTCCTACAGGCGCAACACAGAAATCTTTGCAAAAGCTCTTTAGCCAAGAAAGAAGGAATAAAAGTTGGTACAGAGGAATACTTCATCCTGTAAAAACAGCTTTAATTTAGTAAGGGTAAAATAGATCGTAATCAGATGTTGTTAATGAGATCAACAGACATGACCCTTCCTGCATAGGGTACGCAGTAATATGAGGTGTTAACTACTTTAGCTAGCTTGAGCTAATGGTTAAAAGTCTAGATGTTTCCAGTATTTATTATATTTTGGCAATTATTTTCTTTTTAGAGAGACACAAAGTGAATGAGGGAATTCTTCACTCACCATGTCTCTCTAAACAGGGGTCCACAGACTATGGGCCGTGGGCTGCATCCAGCCCACCAACACATTTTGACCATCCCGCTGAGTCCAGTGGCAATACAATTACACGTGGCCCTTTATAACATAACGCAGGGGTCGGCAACCTCTTGCAAGTGGTGTGCCAAGTCTTCATTTTCCTTCCTCATGGCCCTGCCCCTCTCCCATGTGACATGAGTGCAGCATCCTGGCCAGGAGCCACTCCTGGCCCCAAGCAGCACTGTGTGGTGGCTGCTCCCCCCTCCTGGCCCCACCCCTCTCCTGTGATGTGGGCCCAGCGCCCTGGCCAGGAGGAGCTGCTCCAGCCCACCATAAGATCAAGACTGAGTGGTGTGGCCCTGGCAGTTAAGTTTGGGGACCTCTGCTCTAAAATCTTGGCACCAACATGGCTATAACACCACTGATGTCTTTTCTGACACTTGGTACTTTGTTTTTTTTTCCCCCCGAGGGTGCTTAGTTGCTATTAACTTGAAAAGGAATTGCAGATGGTCAGACCATCTGGCTCTATTCTGCAATGGCAATCTTTAAATATCTGCTTACAATACCGTTTTCTCTCTACAGATGAATCTATAAATAAAAAGCTTCCAGGTTCTCTCAACTTCAAGGTACTGATGCTACTGCAATTTATAAAAATAAATGGAATGCTGTGTGCTCTTTATAGCTCTCTTGTACATGTACTCTCTTGGTGTATGACATTAGCATTAAATTGGTATCTACTGGGCTCTCCATAGCTTGCTTTTGTGGGTTTAGGGAGTTAACTTGATCAGATGCACTAATGTTTCAACGAAAAACTTATTTCAATATAAATCCCATTTACAGCAGCATAATCTCCCATGGTCTTGAGGCCACTCTCTTTTGTTCAAGAACTATTGCTCTCATGGAGTCCTCTATAATGAAGGCTTCAGAACCAAGGTCTTTAACATACTGAGCCAAAAGATCTCTCTAAAAGCAATGTGGCAAGTTGGTAATAGGATCCCTATTTTGTGCTCCAGTAGATAACTAAAGACCTCTTTAAATTTTGAAATTTGCTGTAGCGGTTATACATGCATGTTGTTTCTAACCTGGAAAATAACCTGTATAGTGATGTATAAGTATACTTTTAAGTATACTTCTTTCTTTTTTTTTTTAAAGTAGAACATCCAGGGTTAGTACTGGATATCCCTTTAGGGTTTACACTAAACTTCAACTTTCTGTAACTCTAGTCATCCATTATCATGCTTAAGACTAGTGAGTAATCG
Organism: Mesoclemmys tuberculata; assembly: GCA_007922155.1. Lineage (NCBI taxonomy): Eukaryota > Metazoa > Chordata > Testudines > Chelidae > Mesoclemmys > Mesoclemmys tuberculata. The sequence continues at coordinate 107,551,563 of ML675616.1, forward strand.
AATCAATGCATAGTAGTTCATAATAGCTTTTGTTTGTGTAGCCGTCGTCATCCCTACGAAGAGTCAGTATTGCCACATTGCCCAGGAATATTGGAAATGCCGGCAGTGGTTTTCCACTGGTAAGTAGGAGTTGTCAAATATTGACTATTTTCATTCTCAAACTAGTTAGGTCTACTGCATTTGCATTTTACCTTCTTATACAGGCCCAATTACATGAAACTGATGGAACTGAAAGAAGCGACAAATTCCACAGACGATCAAGGAGCTGGTAAGGCTACTTGAGTTTTGTTTTTTAAATGAGCCTGACTTTTTTCAACTATGACTGTAGTAAATGATTCCACTGGAGTGACTTCCTGACTTCTTTTTGGAAGTAATGTTATAAATGCCTATACTATGTAGAGTTCAAAGGTCAGCTTTTACAGTCACACCTGTGTATCTACATAGAAGTGGCCTGACCTCCAAACTTAAGAGGTTCAGTGCTCCCATGGACTTCAACTTCAAGGATGTGAAAAAAAAATCTGAAAATCGGGCACTTTATAGTTGCTTTAAATACAAAACTGAGAGTAAAATGTGAAAAATATTGGACAAAATCTTCATGGCCTACTTTAACATTAATTAGCACGCTCACTTATTTCTATCGTACCACTGAAATTATTTTCTTTACTGTGATTTGAGTGCTTTAGCTGAAACATTTATTTTCAAATATGGCAGGGGCCGACTGGGAACAAAACAAAATGAGAGGCGTCCTTCACTGCAAAGATTCATTAGCACATATTCCTGGACAGAGTCTGAGGAAGAACAGTCTGAAACAAAGTAAGCTTTTTGATCACTTTTATCTCCAAGGCTTTAAGGTGGGCTTGCTTCTTGCCCTTGACACCAGGTTGCATGTAAATGCTGCTATAAAGTAGCATGCAAGTCATTTGTAAAAATGTGCCTGTTTATATGTATTGATGAGTGCTTACCAGGAAAGTAAGTTCTAACACTTACTTCCAGGACCAAACAGTCAGAACCACCAATTGAAGAAATACGAGCAGACAAAGCAAGGAAGAGAAGTGTTTCTGAAAGGGGGAAAAGCCCATCAAAATGGAGTCTAGGATCAGTGTAAGTTTCTCAGTTGCAAACAGGAATTGCTGTGAACACGGTGGGGGGGGGGGTGTGAGAGAGAGAGATGTCAGCCTCTCTAAGTAGACAGCATTAAGTAATCTAAGCAGTTTTAAAGCTCTAATTTGGTATTAGCCAAGAACAACAACTTATGCTTTTGAGATGTGACCCCTTACAATGTGGCATTCTGCCTCGATACTGCCCCTTGGAGATCAAAGCCTAGGTATTTTACTAGTTCAGATAGCCCTGTAATTCTAAATTTACAGAGGAAGCTATTGGACTAATGTTAAACCCCTCTTGTTGCAGAAAAAAGTGGCTGATATATGCAATGCCTAATAGGAGACTTAGCCACACAATTCCCATTAACATTAACGCAACATAGGAAGAAATCCCTTATTTGGCTTTGAAAGCAAACATACTTTTTTTGTACCACTTCAGAGTTTTTAGCATCTAGTGCTGACCAGAGTCAGCATTCTAAACCCAGAATATAACATGCCACCATAGCTGGCTCTATACAGTGACAACTACATGCAATTTATAATCATAGTCAGACAATATCTGATATTTAAACCATGAGGAAAAGCATGTCTGTCCTATGTTTATGGCTTCTCCACAGCTGCACCGTAATGTCATCGTGGGCGTCTCATCTCAAGACTTCCTTCTCTAAGGCTAACAAAACTCTCTGGATTTCTCTTACTATCATTGTACTACTTGCTGCACTCACAAGTTTCCTCACAGGCCTCTCTCTCCAAAGACCTGCAGATGCTGCCCCTGTGGGAACTGGGGATTCTTGGAAATCACTACAACAACTGCTGTGGCCATATACTAAACTTCAACACAATGGACCACCACCAGTATAACACGTGCTCTGTATTTTAGTTTGTAAGAATTTTTTTTTTCCCCTGGACTTCCTGTTTTGACCAAAGTTGTGTTAAATGAACTAGTGGAAACATAGCTCAAGCCTAGAACTACTTTAACTTTCTAATATGATGGGAGAGGTATTGTATTTAAAGCCATTTATTTTGAAGCTTTTTTTAGATTTATACTTATGAAGTCAACTTTAATAGTAAAACATTTTGAAGCACAACTTAGAAATAGAAATGTAACTGAGCCTTCCATTGGCAAAGGGGAAAAATCTTCCAACATTTCTTAATCTTGTTCAAAATTAGAGTGATTTAAAAAATAGCTGTCTCTCCTTTGAAGCTTGTAATAAATGGGTCTAAATGCTGTAGTTACTAGAAAGTAAGAAAAGAATTTTATTCACAAAAATAGAACTTTTATGCATTTAAAAAGCTGTTTTGATCTGAAAGTGAAATGAGACATGAGATGTAGTTTTATTGACCATGTTCTTCATACTCAATAAAGTTAATTTAAAATAGGGTCTTAAGAGTATGTTAACACTCTAGTACCAATGAGCAGTTGGTATACAGCATCGATAAATAAGCAATTAGCTTTCTTTACTCTTTCAATTGCTTCGTCACTGGCAAAATCTTTAATCATATGGAAGAGAGTAGAATGAAATTCTGTATTTTCTGCTAGATCTTCTGAGAAGGCTTCACTAGTTTCACTGATTTTCAGCCTTTGAGCTCGCTGACCATTAAACATGTAAAGGGACCAATCTTCATCTTTAACAGCTTCTGTTTTAAGGTGTTCACTCACCTGCAGCAGAATGGAAGAATAAATGCTGTAACATATTATGACACTTTCAATCTTGAGAGAGCTTAATGTAGGAAGGAAGGGTGGTAGCATAGGATGCTGAGACCTAGGTTCAATTCCCTGTTCCAACAGACTTTTGTAAGTTTGATTCTAGACCTAGGTTTCTTGACCGCAGGAGATAAGTATGAGAGTCCAAAATGTTGATCCTCCAAACCCAGTCAGTTTCTACTGTTTTAAAAACACCATCATGTTTAAAAATATGCCTATGGGTATCTACTCCCTCCTCCCCCCCACTTCAGTCCTGCTGCTTAGTACCTAGGATTCCACCTGAGCTAGGCAGTAGCTTAGACTTGGGGAATGTCTATTTTGAGCTACTGCCTGTCTGTCTCTCTTGTGGGCTTAGTAGGGTAGATGTAAAGAGGCATCTGCACACGCAATGACTACAGGATCAGGCCCTGCACACAGCAGCAGAAGGGAGTGGTAGTACTGCCCCCTTTTATCCAACACCCTAGGGGGTAGAGCACTTCCAGCAAGAGCTGGGAAAGATGAATTAAAATCCCCCACCCCCACCCTTTCCCAAGAGGAGCAGGCATGTGGACCTGTCTTCTGCATCCTGGGGTTTTGGATGGCAGGGACCCCTATGATTCTTTGTGAGAGGGCTGAGTAGGTTTAGGCACCTAATTCCAAAGGAGAGGCTGTAAATTCTAAGAGACTGGCATGTCCCTCCCACCCTCCATGGCCCACATCCCCAGTCCTCAGCATTTTGTACTGGCTAATTTAGGTGGCTCTCCCCTCAGCTTGTTGGCTCGTGTAGGTCCTGTTCTTACGTGCCCAGGCTCTCTATGCATCAAATGCAAGGGAAGGGTGGTAATATTGAACAGACTAGCTTAATTTATAATACTGTTAAAATTGTTTTGCCTTAGAGTTTCATATTTACTTAGTATCTAGCAAGTGCGAGTTAGCAGCTATTTGTTTTGCACTGCCCTGCATCTTGCAGAACAGAATTACACACAATCTCCTTTTGTCAAAGTGAAGTATTAGCCTGTAGAAATATTTGTGTGAGTGCTCATTTTCTATTGTGTATGGGAGTAGAGAGGCTACAGCTGGATCTACCCTACACACTTGCCAAAAGAGCTCCTTTCTCTGCTAGCAGGGAACAGGAAAAACAAGGAAGGATCTACCTTCTCTATACAAGGAAGTGAATATTAAAGATCTGACAATTAAGATCTGCCTGCAAGAGAAAAGCCTTGGGGGCAAGGAAAGCTCAGGTTACAGCTGGCCAACTAATAAAACAACCACCTATCTAATTGGTACTAGAGGATCCTGATTGACTACCTTAGACTGAAAATCTTTTTTGTATCCAGCTGGAGCCCATGCAGCCCAGGACTGTGCTAAACTCTCATAACCAAGCTAACATCAGTTACGTGCCAGGCGATCTGTAAAGCAGAGTCATTAAAGACCTCTAAAGATGCAATCTCAAGAGGCAAAGGACTGTTACTCAGCAAAAGTATGGGTGAGTTCACTAGGGGCCAGGCATTAGAGAATCTGATTGTAATAGACCAAGTTTTGTAAAACTTCTGAGAGTAGGTAACATTCTCAGAGCAGAGCTCTGTCTTTGCAGATCTGATAGCTTTAGAAAGAACATGTTACTGAAAATAGCAATCTTAACAAGCATGTTTCCGAAAGGAAGAGGTAGCAGTAATTCAGCTTGGCTTATCTAGTTTTATGTTCCATTATTGCGGTTTGGTCCTTTGGATTGACTTTAAATGTAAAAGAACCACCTTAAAAACCACTTGATCTTGACCAGATGCCAGATTCCACTTGCTCCAACTGAAAGCAAAAGCTGATGCAACCAGTGCCATCTGTTGATAAGTTGTGACCTCTGCCAGTGGCGTCTGTAACAAAGAGGACAAATCAAACCACATATCCAAAAAATTACACCCCTCTATGATAGACTACCATAGTGAAAGGCAAGTTCTGGTCAAAAGACAGTGGCCAGATTCTGGTTCCTGTGGCTCTGGGTGGCACTGCAAGCTGTCTTACTCGGGTACCTGAGGGCTTTGGGATGGCACAGAGCCGCTTTATTGCTAGAGAATGTTGCCTACATGTAGCAAACTGGATTCTTCTTTTTAAAGAAGTAGTTCATAGATGTCTCACCTTCTTGTTCACACTGACGTATTTGTGAGAGTGATCTGATGGGAAAATGTTCACTCCAGCCTTTTTCAAAGCAATGGTCAGGTCAACTGGAGATGTCCATTTTCCAGTCAAATGGGAAAGCTGCTCACTCCCTTCCACAATTACTGAGGACAACATACACTGATTACCCTATTGCACAAAACAATAAAAAGTTGATTGCTGATTAAAAGTATTTTTAATTCAGGCCTTTTTAAAATATTTACGGTACTCTTTTTTCTCTCAGGATCCTAGGTCCCTCAGTGACTACTTTATAAATATCTTTGATCTATAAACACTCACTCGCACCCCAGTCCCCCTGCTGGTTGCACTAGCAGCCAGCACCAAACCTTCTATTGGGTGTCTGCCTGCACTGGAAATGAGTCATGTCTGCTATGGCCTAGTTCATAATCTGATCAGTTCATCCCTGCTTTGAGAATGGGTCCAGCCTAGAGAGTTTAGGATAATAAATGTGGCAGCACACTGCAGCCATACTAGATCTTAATTCAGCTGGCAGTTACCTGTCAGATTTTGAGAGTAACTAGAAGGTGGATTTGTATATAAGTCAGAGGAGATTTTACCCTTCAAGTAGCATTAAAATATCAGATTATTTGAAGAGCTGCCTTTTTAAGCTCCATAAAATACACTCAGAGGGGAAAAGAGGGGTAATTTGGGGAGAGCTCTGCTTTCTAAGACAGCCTAGAGCTGCAGATTTCAAAATACATTAATTAGAACTCTGTTAGCAAATTTCAATATGCTGTGGGCTGGCTCATTCTGGGCAAAAACCACTTCTGTTCCCTAGCCTGCTCCTTCCCAACTCCATGACAGGATGAACACACAAATATCCTCACTCTTTCATCCTCACTAGGGCAGCTTCAATTCTAACATGAGCTCTAATAATGGCATAAATAACCCTAAGGATCTGAATTTGAGTTGCATGTATCAAGACATTTACTGTACCTTAACTTGCATTTGAACTTCTGCAAAGGCTGTAACAACAGTGAAAAGTAATTCATCTGTGCCAGTAGGTCTCAGTTCCCATGATTGGTATGGCATGTTGAGATGAGCATCCTGAATCAGTGTGATTGTATAAAAAGCATCCATCTCAAAAGAGATTTGTTTCTCTTTCATTTTGTATTTTACATCACTGATGCCATCAGTTCTCCATTGTTTGCCTATATATGTAATAAAAGATGAAAAAATTGTTAGAGCTGCCGCATTTGGCGTTACATGCCAGTGAACTTGGATTAAGTAGTAGGCCGAGCTCTGGAGAATATTAGGCATATAATACAGACAGCTGATTTTAAGAGAAAAGAAATCATACAACTGGCATCAAAATTTCTCCATAGCCGAAAATGATATCAACTTAAAATGAAAACATGGGTGATGGTGCAACTAACAAACTAACAGTCTGGGAGCTCACTTATAATAAATACTACTCCCAAACCTTAACACGAGTTGAATTTCACTTTATTACATTAGTGTAAATCAGAAGTAACTTTACTGAAGTCTAGTGGAGTTAGTTTGGTGTGAGAACTGTATTTTACTTTTTAACTATATAAGATTTGAAAGCAAAATTTGTCTCAAGCTAGCTTTATATACTGTATTTAAATTTTCTAGCTATATTTTTGTAATAACCAGGAATGGTTACTGTTGCAATGTCGATACCAAAACACCAATGCAGAAGAACTGCAGCTCTACTGATGGTAAATTAGTTCTATTAAAGCATGCTATTGTAATTTGGTTGTTTCCATATTGAGCACATGGTTACTAAAACTGACTGGAATAATTTGGTCAAAACTTTCCATGGGAATTTACTAATTTATTGAAATCAAAACATTCTGCAGGCACACTTCAATTTTGAGTAAGTTTCTCCAGAAACTAGGCAAGTTCCGAAATCAGGACTTCCAATGTCTGGCACTCAGAGACGCCAGGATCTGCAGCTCCAGGACAGTCTTCAAGGCAGACTGTTTCAGAACTACGATTCCATCCCCCTTCTCAAAGAACTTTGAAATTTTGGGGTTTTGTTACTAATCAGAATAAAATTCAATACTGAAATCTTTCACAAAATGAAATACATTAAAATGGAGGCTAAAACATGTAAACTCAAACAGTAAAGCAGAGATAATAACCGATCTCAGTTTTAGAAAGATTTTTTTAATGGAGGCAATTGCCAAGAGATCTCACTTGAATAAAAACTGAAATATTATACAACACTCTCCTAAATAAGTTACAGAATAAGACACTGTTTGAATTAGGGAGCACTAAAAGTCTTGAGTCTATTAGGAATCATGCACCAATTGAATGCTAAACAAGCTTTCAAAAAAAAAAAAAAATCAAAGGATAATGAACAGCAAAGGGCCCAAACCAAACTCAGGATCTCAACTGGAGCTCACCTCTATAATGGGACTCACCAAAGTTTAAGTTCCAAATACTCCTTGAACTTTGGAAAAATTAAAATCCAGATCTGACTGCTGGGACAGTAACTTAAGAAAGGCTTTTGGATTTGGCATTTGTGTATAACTGCTGGCTGAAGCCTTACTGTACCTGCAGAATCCCATCTGGCAACAACATGTTCCTCAAAAAATATCACACTGTCAAGAAGTCTAAGAGTGATCCCTATACAGGGATATGTGGCATCTTCAGTTTCTTCTGTTTCTGGGGGATACGCATATGTCTCCAAACCTACATCGAGTAACTTTGGTGAGGAGTGAAGAAAAGAGAAAATGTCATGAGAAACAGCAATTTTACTAAATTTTGTAATCCACTTCGGTCCTCGGTAGAGTTCACTAAAATACAATTTAATGAACTAAAAACTTTATATATCATTTGATAACTCCACACATCTGTGAAACTTAGCAAACAACACTTTGCTTCTACGGCATCTTCCATCTGATGATCTCAAAGGGCTTTTTTACAAACATTAGGGTGAAACTTGCCCTGGTGTGGAAACCAGAGCAAAGCCTTCTGGAGCACGTAAGGCCTGCATTGGAGTATCCTGCCACAAGAAGGGCAACCACCCAGGGAACTCCATATATATTGCATAGCACGCAGTGTCTCTGCGTGGAGTAGACAGCAAAGTTTTACATAGATCCAGTGGCCTGCAAACACTGCACAGCCATGGAGAGGGCTGCAGCTATTACTCCAGCCCATATGTGTGATGGTCAAGACCAGGTTGCTTTGAGTGGGCTGTGTTGCAGCTCTGCATGAAGGTGCTGGGTTAAGGATGGGGAGTTATGCCTTTCAGTCCCCCAGTGAACCTATTTCCTCGAGCCTTATGCAGTTTATGTGAATTATGCCTACTAATGAGTTCAGCATTACAAAAATCTTGTAAATGTTATCTCAAATTTTACAGTTGGGGAAATTGAAGCATACTGCCTAAGGACCAGAAAGTCTGTGGCATAGCCTGGAATTCAATTCAAAGCTCCTTTATCACAGGCATAGGCTTTAACCCATCCTTCTGGTTACAAAATGACGCAAGGCCTTCCTTTTCCTTTCATTTTAACCAACATCTTTAGGAGCATTTTCACACACAGTCATTTCAGGTGTCCGTGCTACCTCCATGTAACAGAACTGACTCTGTGAATACCTGTCTGAATGCACATTTACTCATCATAAGGATGCCACAGATATGTAAGAAAGTTTTGCAGATGCAACTGAGGAGGATGATTTGAAAATTTGGCCTTTAATCTCAGTGCACAGAAATGGAAAGGGTAGAATTATTTGTTTATACTGTGTGTACACTATATTGACAAATCTCTGGAACTGCTGCAACTCTTTCTGGGGTGATCGGAACTGAAGGAGATTCACTAGGTACAATTTAGATTCACTGGGCACAATTTTGCTTCAGAACTTGACCTACTTCCACCATGGTCCAGCCTTTGATTTGTTTGGCCTGAGGTGGGAGCTTCAGTGCATCAATATGGTACACTCCACCCACTGGTGTGAACTGGTGCAAATCAACCACATTTTCATCAAATATCTCCTCTTCTTTTTCATCAGTGGCCACCTGCAGTGGTGCAACATGAACTAAATAACAACCAAATATCATGTATTAATTCCATGTCTGAATAAAATACCAAGATTTCAAATTCCAAATGTGTTTTGCACACAGTGTCTAAATATGTACTTAAATGGCTTTCTACTCTGTAATCTCTCTTCTGGTGGTCTATTGATCTTTTAAAGGATTTACTGGCATGGAGCAAGCCAGAGCGACAACAAAAATGAATATAAGGCTTATTGAGGGCTAGACCTAGGTTTTGTGGGGCCTTAAATTAAGAACGGTAGGGTCCTCAGTGATAGTTAGGCAAGTGGCTGATGTGCTAGCTAAGAGCACTTACAGTTCCTTTGTAACCAAGACACATAGCCCTCTGACCACCACTGGATTTACTAATCGACACCTAGTGACTGCATTATCGTCTCATATTTTTAGTACTTTGATTTTAAAGAGAAGGGTGCATTTCTCCTACTAGGCCTTCATTCTGTAAGTGACCTTAGGGGTCTGCTCAAGCAGAGTCACCTACAGAATCAGGGTCTGTTATAATCTGTGCAACCTCACTAAACGCAATGGAGCTGCGCAACTGTAAATGACAGTAGAATCTGGCGTGGCGTCAGTGAGGTTGTACTCATTATAACTAACAGGGAGAACCTGGCCTCATGCTATATAAAATCCTAAAGGGGATCTGGAAGGGGCATGCAATGGAACTGCTTGTAAGGCAAACATAGGACCACAAACTGAACAAAGGAAACTTGAGCAAAGGAAGATGCTAACACAATAGTGGATAGAGGGTGATCAATCTGTGGGACAAAATTACTTAGAGAATCCAAAATGATGAATTAGAGGAAATTCCTTACCAAAATTCTTAAGAGACTTTCCAATTGTGAAAGTTTTTAAAAGTTCTAAGCACTTAAAGAAAATCATTATTTATTTATTATTATTATCAAGACAGTGAAAAGCCTACATATGTAGGTGGCGGGATGGTCACTAGGAATGTTCAAAAATGCATGAAAAATCATAATATAAGGAAGACATTTAATTAAGGGGATCCGCTTAAACTCTGTTCAAAAGCACAAGATAAAGTAACTGTACTATAAATCTTACTAAATAAAAGACTATATTTTTTAAAACTAAGGCAATCTCAACAAACTAAAAATATCCAGTGCAAGGTATTTCCAGGGCTTTTTTAGAGTGGGATTGGAAAAGGTTGCTCATTTTATATGAATACTATATATGCTCACATATTATACATAGCTTGGGTAGTATACTGTGCACATACTACAATTTAAGCTCTCTCTGTACTTATTTATAGTATAATATACTAATCTATGTTAACTAAAATTCGCTGTACTATTTACTACCACTTTGGCTTTCCTATTTTTTTTAAAAAAAATAAAAATTAAACTTCTTATAAACTAAGCTAAGTACTTGTTTTCCCAAGCTAAACCATTTAGTTCTTTTTTAACACTTATAAAATATATTTTCAAGTTAGAGAAGGCACTTTTCACTTTACATACATTTTCATGCTAAACCAATGAAGAAAGAAGACCTTAAACTCACACAGATATATTATGCCATTTTTGGGCAAGGTCTTAGTTAATATTAAGATTGGAATTCCTAAAGGTGCTTAAGAAAATTAAATGTCCAAAATCTACTCTTTGGAAAAGCCCTGGGTAAATACCTAATTGGGTGGTCTCCCAATGTGAACCTGAAAGTTTGGTAGCTGGGGCAGCACCCACAGGAAAGTCCTTTTAAACAGGCAGGCTGTATAGCTCAGATAATCCAGGCTGCAGAATACACAGTTGCCTTGTTTTAGAAGAGGGTGTTAGAAGTAAATCAATGAGTAAATCAAGGAGCTAGATGCTGTAACCAACGTGAGGGTTCATTAAAGAATAAAAACTACTGAATGAATAAGGAAGAGAACTTTAACAACACAGACGGGAGTGACTCCTAGGTGTGCAGCTGGGAGCAGCCATGCTGTGTTGGAGAAACTTTATATGAGAAAAGACTACAACCAGCACTGGTCTCTTTCCTCGGATTATGGCCTTGATTCAGCTAAGCACTTAAGCACGTATCTTACTTAAGCATAGCCTCACAGTTATGCATAAGCTTCAACAACTAACAATCTCAGTCTAACTCAAAAACAAGGGAAGAACCGTATTCTCCCAAGACAGACACCTACCTAGAACCTTGACACCTGTATGTATCTTATATATAAAAAAATGAGAGCAATATCTACATAATCTTTGTTCAGTCCATGGAAGTGTTGGTGCTACATTATATACACTAGCTTTGTACGCTCCAATGTTTGCCTAGAATAAAATTACAAGTTTAACATATATATAATTACGCAATACTGCATTTAAAATCTGAGTACCTTGTGAAATGGTAAAATTTTCGGATTTCTTATCAGATTCCTCTTCTAGCTTCTCATCTTCATCAATATCGCTTTTAATGTTGTCTTTGAATGAGATGGCACTCTTTTTAAAAAACAAAATATGTTTTTAGATTACAGTGAGACAGGCGCAATTCAGAAGAGTGTAGCTCCTCTATGAAAATGAGACCTCAGGAGAATGAGTAAGGTCATCATCAGGTAATGAGATGTATATGAAGCTCCCTGTGGAAATGGGACCGCAGTGTAGGAATATCCAGAGTGCATTAGGATGGCACTAATTTTTTTTTTTTTTTTTTGCTAGCTGACAAAACCTGGTTTTGATAAGATTTTTTGTGTTAAAAATTCTTAAAAACATTGTCTCAGACAGTCTGGATTTTGTCAAAGTCAGGTAATCAGTTTTACAGGTTAATACAGAAATAAAGAGAACGTGTGTAATAATTAATTGCATTTCTATAGCAGCTTCCCTCAGAACTCCCAAAGCACTTTTCAAATGTAATTAATTCAGCCTCACAGCAGCATCTGAAGTAGAAACATAAGTATTACTAGTTTCATTCTTCTGACAAGAAAGCTAATGCAGGTAGAGGATAAGCCCAAAGTCACATTAGTAACTGTGACAGAAACAGACACAGAACTCAGATCTCCTGACTCTTTAGCTTGCAGCTACGCTATGAGAAGTTCCATTCCTTTCATTGGTTTCCCCTTTTGCGGAGTTAATGTAAGTAAATTTTGGATTTCCAGCCTAGATGTGCCCTCACCCGTTGTGCCAGAGCTCTGGAAGGCATAGCAATGGGGGAAAGTAGCGGGATACTCAATGCGCATGTTTGTTCCCTCTCCCTAGGTGGCGCTAGAGTGCTTCCTCCTACATACTTTGGGATGGAATTATGTGGTACGCAAGCAGGGGAACAGAGAGAACCACACAGCAGCAAAGAGAGGGACAGAATAGGAGAAAAAAATGGGGGAGGGAAAAAACTAAGGGCAAACAGAACTAGAAGAGATATCCCTGGTAAGCACCTGGATTGAGAGAAGCAGATCATTGAAGTGGAAACAGGAAAAGAAAATAAGGATTGGTGGAAAGGGAACCTGGAAGAGAGAGGAGAAGAATGAGAGAAAGAACAAGATAAAGAGCTTATGCAGGAATGAAAAGCAAAAGCCAGAAAAATACAGGAGAAAGGCACAGTAAGAAGGTGAGATGTGTCATGGTGTAAAGGAAGCAGGGAGCCTCAGGAACTGCTCTGCAGCAAGTGTGGGAAAGGGCAAAATAATAAGGCCAGGAACCACTGCTGTAAATATATGTTAATCAGATGTAAAAACCATAGTTTACAGCTTTTTACCCAGAAAATTTGGCAGCAGACTCAGAGTAATTTAGCTGTAGAGTAAAATGCCTGTTAGCATACAGGTCACAGACGCTACTAAGAGTCAAAATGTCAATGCACTCTTTTGGGATATCACTTGTAAGAGATTCAGATTGACAGAGATGGTATTTTGCCAGCCCTCTAGTGGCAAAACCATCAATATACAGGGACTAAACAACCATACAACACCAGAGTAAAAACTCATTCCATTCTAAACCCCCCTTTGCACTCCTTCCGACTATCCTGACTGACAGACTTCTGCGGTGTGGTTTGCAGGACACTAATTTTCTGTAAACATAATCAGTTCACTCGAACATACTCATTAACATTTTTTAATGATCCTCTTACAATAGTGCCTTACAATTGTATCTGGTATTATCCATGCCCT
>ML675616.1:107564633-107703836 GCA_007922155.1 Mesoclemmys tuberculata
TAGTGCCTTACAATTGTATCTGGTATTATCCATGCCCTGAACTACTCCCATCCACACCAGTCACCATTTTTCATACCTACTGCAACCTTCCACCAAAATGGTCCTTTCTACTCTCATAGACTCATAGACTCATAGGTCAGAAGGGACCAATATGATCATCTAGTCTGACCTCCTGCACAAGGCAGGCCACAAAACCCTACCCATACACATTTATAACAACCCCGAACCCATGACTGAGTTATTGAAATCCTCAAAAGTGAGATTTGAAGACCTCAAACTGCAGGGAATCCATCAGCAAGCGACCCATGCCCCACGCTGCGGAGGAAGGCGAAAAACCTCCGGGGCCTCTGCCAATCCGCCCCGGAGGAAAATTCCTTCCCGACCCCAAATATGGCGATCAGCTAAACCCCGAGCATGCAGGCAAGACTCACCAGCCAACACCCAAAAAGGAATTCCCTGCAGTAACTCAGTTCCCATCCCATCAACATTCCCACAGACCATTGAGCAGACTTATCTGCCGATAATCCAAATCAATTGCCCAAAATAAACTATCCCATCATAACATCCCCTCTCCTATTGCTGTTTTTTCTTTTCTCCTTCTCCTATCTCTGAAGATCCATGGGGGTTCAGCATGTGTGGCAACTTGTATGCTGTGCCCTAGGCTGAAAACGGTCACACTTCAAATTCCTAAGAATTTGGCCTTTCCCTCCTTTGTGGTCGACAATGGATGGTGCAGCTAGACAGCCCCAAAATGTGTAAGATTGCAATTTCTTCACCTCACACATTGTGCAGCTTCAGAGTTTGCCAGTCTTGGTAAACTGAACAGATCTCAAAAGCTAGGTGGTTGAGGAGATAACCAGAGGTAAGAGGGACTACAGGGGAGATGTGACCGCAAGGAAGAGAGGCGGCTTAGGATACTTTGGGTAGTTACAAGGAATAAGCCAAGGCCTACTGGGGTAAGCTGAAGACTGGTTACACAAAATTCTTTGTTGAATTGGCTCAAAAGGTTGAGTGTTTTGGTACCTCACATTATATCCTGCCTACAGCATTTAAGATTGACTGGCATGCTCTTGCTGTCAGGTCCTTGATTTGAATTCTGCAGGACTGGCTGAAGAGCCTTCTCCAATTGAAAACCACTGGCTTTGGCATGTTCTAGTCTTGGTGGCCTGCCTGAGTTTGGATTTGGTGACCTTCAGGGTATAATGTACTTTTTATGTGATGTAGCATGTAGCTGATTTAATTTGATCCTGTGTTTTGTTTAGTTGGTGGCAAAAGCAGTGCTTATGAATATTTTTGTCACCTATTAAGCTAAATTCTATATAGTGCAAATGACAACAAATGTGGCTCTATTTGATTTTAGTTTTTCTATGTCAGTGCTTAGACACTACAGTTTAAAAGTGATTTAAAAATTCACTATAGGACAAATCTTGACATATTTAGTCCTCACTCTGTCCTCCTCAAGGAAAACTCCCATTGACTTCAAGAAGAACTTCAGCTGGATAAAATTTGAGTTAAGATCTCTGGATTTGCTCCCTTACCTTTTCAGTGTTTATCCTTACTGAACCTCTACTTTTGAGGTAGGCCCATTACTAGATATAAGGAACTCAACTGCAAGACTTTTGCCAAAGAGGAATTATTTTATGAGAATAAAAATTTTAAGGACTTATTTGTTTTCTTAGGCACAAGGGAGACATGTAAAGGATGTCTTAAGATGCTAATACTATGCAGCTGAGGATCAACTGAGAGCATTGTCCATGTTGTACCTTTTACATATTTCTTACCTTTCTTCCATCAGATTCCTTGTCAATTACCAGGTCGCTGTCCTCTTCACTCTTTTGTTCCCCTTCTTTTTCTTCTTTCATATCATAAAACACAGTTATTTCTGGTTTGCTTTCTGGGGTTTTCACCTTTACATGCAGTGTGGGAATGCGTTGTAGTGGGGAAACATGATCATAATGAGTGTGCAAGATGCGGACAGCAACATCACTTGTGGCCACTGTCTTTGGAAGGTCAAATCCATTTTCTGCATCACAGAACATATGATTTTTGAACCTGTATAAAATTAAAATAAAAGAATTCTCTAGTAAAGTCAGTATAATTTATTTTTACATCACACTTCAATATTCCAGTATATTTATCACAGTAATGCAGGCACCTGTGTTGCTTTTTACCATATGACAGTCTGGGGAACTAAACTGGAGAAATGGACTAGAGGATCACATCACATGCTCACCCAGTGCTGAGAGCTGCCATCAGCCAGCCCACTGCCTCCCCCTCTCCCTAAGATAACTATAGCAGAATTAAAAGGAGTAAACTCTGCATGCAGTTAAGGATCATGGCCAGGGAGAGAAGGGGAAAAGTCAGCTATCCTATACAGCATGCATATAGGTAAATTGGACTAATTAGGCACATTTCTGCAAAGACTAATGCAGCTGCTTTCTGTATTAAGTCCCTGTCCACGGATTCCACATACAAGCTGAGGAGGCGCTTAAGGTAAAGGGAGCCATGCCAGAAGAACAAACAGTTCTACACATCCACCTGCCTCTATGCCACTGTAGGCAATGGGCTGGAAGGCATGCAAAAGTAGATCAGTTGTGTGTCAAATCAGGTACCAAAGAACTTGGGCCTTCTTTCCCCATGGATCGTTAGTGTGCCATAGTATGATTGGAGGTCTCATTTCTGACCAAGCAGACATAGATATGTACAAATGAGAATTCGCCTTCTGCCCATTTTTATTACAAGAAGATATTGGCTTGAATTATAAAATCTTCCACACCTAAATGACAGTGTGTTGCTTAGGAACACTGGATGAGATTCTGTGCTTTGCTTCTGACGGGTGCAGCATGTTCTATGCCAATGGAAGGATGCTAATGTGACATTAAGCCACTTTTACACTCTCCTGATTCCAGACTCCATTGTCACCCACAGAATAATTTAAACAGCCTAGGGGGGCATAAGTTACAGAAGCCTTCCTAGGCTGTCCTATAGGCTAAAGCACTGTCCTAACTCTCCACAGTGCTCTCCTCCTTAGTGCTGCCCCAACACTGCCCTCCTGCCCCAGCCGGCCCCCTACACTAGGGCTTGCAAGGGTGTTCTCAGAAGGCAGCCTTACAGCTGTCTTCACAGTTCCAGTTGTTGGCACACTCCCCATTATCTATAAGGCACATAAGGGACACTTGTGGAGGAAAGTGCTACTCAGCATGAACAAGGATTGTCAGAAACTGACCCTGAGTCTTTATTCCATAGAGATGTACAAAGACAGAGCTCATTGGTAATAAGGTTACTTTTGTACTGTACCTTGGATTCTTCTTGAGGTTTGCCCAAATACTGAAAGTGACATTTTTACCTTTTATAACCATCTCCATATTTCCACTGTCAGAAACTGCATACGTATTAGCTCTCTACAAAAAACAAAAACAAAACCATCACATTAATCTAAATTAAACTAGGATGGAGTTGATGTGTTTGAAACTGATGATAGAATTGCTATTGTCTTTGCACTTAGAACAATTAAAAAGTTGAGCAAATCATAAATTCTTAAGATATTTGAATTAAGAAAAATTCTACATGTTATAATTTGTAGTAGCCTATCGGAAATGTAAAATTATAAAACTTTCTTCAGTGTGATCACTAGCTAAAATGTTAAAAATAGTCACTGATTACTGTATAAATTAATTAAGTGAATTAACTGATCACATTTATGACATACTTCTTATCTGACCCTAGAAGGGCAGATAGTGGATGACCACTGCAATGTGCATAAAGGAGGGTAAGAGCCCGTGTTCTCTCTAAATGGGGACTTGCCACTATTATGATCAGTCCTTGCACTCCTGTACTTCTTTAAAAAGGTCCAGAAAAGCCACCTCTTCTGTGATACACTCTAGCTACAATGGCCACACTTTATTCTTTGTGCAGGTGCATGGCATTGTATTAGAGCCACTCAAAGCCTTTAATCTGTAAATTCCAGGTAGTCAGGGATTCTCTTTTTTGTCTGGCACACTTGACCTATGATGAAGTCTTGCACACACCAATTAAATAACAGGAGTCCAATATCTATAAGACACCCAGTATTGTGGTGTCTGGCTGCACTTCACGTTTGTAGCAGCAACAGCTTCTCCCAACCGGGGAGCATATATTTTGATGCCAACTTGTCCTTCCTTTTGGTAGCTTCTCACATAGATATCATCACACATTTTTCTATGTTGCTGTTTATGCATAAAACAGCCTATGTGTAATGATCCCCCCACCTTCAAATCTATTAAATTAACCTTCGAGCTAGCATTTTATATTTACTGAAGATACACCAAAGTTATAAAACTGGTAGGAGCTAGTTTAATGTGGCTTCAGCTGTATTAGCTAACACAAGGGTCCCCAACCACCGGTCCGCAGACCGGTACTGGGCCATTGGGGGTTCTTTGCTGGTCCGCGGCACCGCGGCTATGCGGCTCTTCATTAAGCCGCTAGGCAGCCTGTTTCGCAGTGGTTTACGACTTTAAGAGCGAACCAGCTCTTAAAATGGTAAATTTCTGTGCTGTGGGCCCCACCCTCCAGCTCTGCCGCCGAAATTGGCAAGGGCGAGTCAATTTCACGGCGGAGAGTGGTGCGAAGTGCTGCCTGCTGGGGTGCCTGCCCCACCCCACCCCGCCCTGCCGGTCCCTGGAAAAATAGTTTTGCTTTAAGCCGGTTCCTGGTGCAAAAAAGGTTGGGGACCACTGAGCTAACAGATCAACTTTCTCCACCAAGGACAAGAGCTGGGAGTAAGGCAGATATACTAACAGAAATGTGAAAGGCAGCTACTTTTTTGAAAATCCCTTTTCATAAAGTTATCTCAGAGCAAGACAAAATTCTATTACATCCTTACTACCAGTATCAGGATGACAAGGCTGTTTGTTAAAGAGCTACTGTTTATCCTATCTCCAATAAAAACAAACACACAATAAAGGGCATTAACATTAAAATATCAGCGAGAAATAGAAAGAAGTAGCACATTTTGGTATGAGTAGACAGAGCACAAGGATAAGGTGAAAGCTGAGCTTTGGCCATCAAGAAGCTTACAAATTGAAGATCAAAGGAAGAGCTAACTGTAATCTCAAAATGACCACAATAGTGTCAAAGAAGTAGTCTGTCTTTAGTCATTCTGTGTTCAGATACCAAAGGAGCAACATGTAGAAAGAGACAGAGAGAGAGAGAGAGTAACTTGATGGATACCAAGATGGGAAACTGAGAAGCAATTTCGTAAGAGCAACTCATGTAAGGCTGCAAATGCTAGTTCAGCAGTCCAATGCAAGGCAGAAATGTCTGAATTTAGAGAGGATTATACAGAGAGTTTTGGAAGTTCAATTATTCCTGTTGATACCACCGGACCCAGATGACACCAGGGACCAGACCTTGACAGAGGGCCAAACTGAGTTGACAGCTCCCTGTATATACACAAATCATCTACATCTTTCACCACAGAATCCTGACAAACGACCCTCGAAACTATATAGCATCACAATGGAGTCAATGGTATCTGCACAGATATTAAGAGTCCACATGTTTGGATCTTAGCTCAGCACTGGGGCCCAAAACACCATTTATTGTTAATTGCAAATATTACAGTTGAACATACAATTAGAAATTTGCTCTGTGTCTGTTAGATATGTTATTTATAGTGTACGTTGTATATTTGATTCTAGTACTCATCACTCAAACAATCTACAGACCATGAACTATTTACTAAAATAATGAATAATATTCAATAATTAATAAGAGATTTTCAGGATGTTTGTGGATAAGTCACACAACAAAAAAATAAAAAAGGCAAAGTTAGTCAAATGAAAGTGTTCATTGGGAATTATTCACTCATTCTAATGAAAACTAATTTTAATTTGTGTTTTCCCTATTCAAAAGAAAACTTTTATTTACCCAGTTAAATCTGTTTATTTTAGTACTTGAATAGGTAAGCCACACAATCACTGAGTCACAGCTAACTTATTAATGTTACTTTGTGAATGCAATGCAGGATGTCCTCAGTAAATCTAATTGGGTTGATTTTCTACAATGCCAGGTATTAGACTGGATTTTACATACTGTGCTGGATGACTGATTTATGCATTTGATTTCTTGCTATCTGATTAAAAGTAAGAAAAGCAGAATCTAATTTACCATATGCACAGCATCCAAAGTCCTGTCTTGAATTATTTGTGCAAATGATTAATTAATGGCATCTTTACTTCAGGAGAATTGGCCTTCTGATGAAACCTTTAAAAATTTAATAAAAAACTTTCCCTAACTTGAATTCAAGTTACCTTTAACTCCATAAATTTTAATAAAGCAGAAACACAGTATATAGGAAAAAGAATACACTACAGCAATTATAGTTGGGGTCACATTGCACTTATTTGTTAAGACAAAAGTTAGCATCAAAGATTCAGTAACACAAAATATTACATATTTGCACAAAGGCCAAGTTACAGTTACTGTCGAAAATGTAGCTTTGCATTTTTGTACTCTTGTAAGCTTTCAATTTTAACTAACCTCCCCTTTCAGCATTAATTCAGTCAAATGAGGCACTAAAAATGTAAGGCCTTATAAAACCATCCTTACTTAAGCCAAATAGCCCCTTACTCGATGAACTCCATGGAACTGTTCATGAAATAAAACACTGTTCTGTGTGAGCAGAATGAGGGATAACATATGCCCTTTGTCCTGGGCACATTTTACCAATATACAGTATTAAAAAGAATACAAAATTTGTTACATTGGCTACCCGAAGGGCCAGAAAGATTTACATTTACTTACTTTATATAGGGCTTTGGATCAGGTTGCATATGTGTAAGTTTCTCAGAATGGTTAAAAGAACATTGAGTCACAACCAGGGAAAGAGAATTACATAAACTGGTTCAATATCAACACTTTTGATATAATAAGATTGAACTCAAAAGGCTTCATTCCAGTTCATAGACTATTAAATAATCAGTTTCACATTTACCTAACAATTAATTGCAAACATACGACCACTTTCCTCCACTTTTTCTCTTATTCCTCCTCTCTACATTTGTTTTCCTACTGCCATCCTCTTGCAAAACATACAGACACAATCCACTGTAGAATCAACTATTTAAATTAGCAAGCAAATCACCATTTAATATATACAAAGTGTTTTGCCTATGTGTATATTAATTATCTGGTTATAATATTCTTCATCTCAGATAAAATCTCAGTTAAAAATCTCTCACATTAATTTTATTTAAGTTTATCTGTCAAAGATTCTTTTAACGACTTAACTTTTTGCATTTAATCACTAAATTTTTGTGTAATGAATGGTTACTGCTAATTTAAATCATGGTGACTCTTAAGGCCAGGATTTTCAAAGACCTCTTCATTCCTTTAGCATCAGCTCACACTGAGATACCCAGCTCCTACTGAATTGAACTTTGTTAGGGTAATTTAAAAATTCCAGCCTCAGATACTTCAGAGGAGAGGTGCTCAAAACCACTAGTCCAGTACATGATTATGTTTGAGCTAGGGAAATTTACACAATAGTCTGTGTAAAAAGTCACTTCTGCAAATTAACTTAATGTACAAAACTGTTACTTTACCATTGCCTTTGATATTTCATGAATAACATTTGAAGACTAATAACTAAAACATAAAGCTTACTTACTTTTAGTAGCTGCTCTGTGGCTTCCTTGTATTTCTGATGAAGAAGATGCTGCAATTCTAGAATTGATTCCTGGTACTGAACCATGGTCTTTTCCATTAGCTCATTTGGTGGAGTGTCCAATAACAGAAAATTTAACTTCTCGATTAACTGAAAGACATTAAACTTTCCATATTAGTTTTCAGATCAAATCATAACAGGTTAATATCCTTTTTTCTTTTTGGGGGAAGTAGAGTACAGAATGATTTCTGTTCTTTTGATTTCAGATACTACATATAAGGTATCCTGTGCTCTGTTAAAATATGAGCTGAACTTGCTTCTTTTGCATATACACAAATATTGGTTACAGGAATTCCCTATTACACATCTAAAATCTATGTTAAAAAAACAATATAACGGTTTCAAAATTAGGAAATGCCAGAATTAAGGTTGCCTGTGCAAATTTAATTTTGCCTCTTTGTACATACACATTATCATACAGGCTTTATTTATGTCATCATCAGAGAACGCTAAAAGCAAAATATATTTGCTTAATTTCCTGGGAATTGAATATTGGGATACACTCCAAGTTCTCTGTTTTCATATTAGATGTGTCATCATAACAAAAACAGATGTTCATATTGGTGATGGTGGTGGTGAATTTGTAAATTATGCTATTTTTGCAAGTGAAAATTACGAACTTGTGTGAGTATGATGCCATACAACTCCAGCCATCAGACGAAAATTGACACTTATAAAGCCTTCTTCACATAAATTTACCTTTTTCTTGTGGATTGAATGTGCGTTATTGATTGCCATTTGCTTATAATCAACTCTATTTTATCACTTT
This sequence comes from Mesoclemmys tuberculata, assembly GCA_007922155.1. NCBI lineage: Eukaryota > Metazoa > Chordata > Testudines > Chelidae > Mesoclemmys > Mesoclemmys tuberculata. Next base: position 107,573,108 of record ML675616.1, read on the forward strand.
AACTATAATCGGCTCCTACAGATGTCCATTATAATCTGAATTCTCCCCTAATATAAACTGTCATATCTCAAGAAAGGTTTATCCATTTCCCCTCTAGACTATCAAAAAGAAAATCCCCCTCTCACAGAAGAGCACACATGAGAAATTTCAAGCATACTACATTTTGGCAAAATCAGTCACATAGGGCGAGGGTTTGGTCAAAATCAGGATTTTAATGGAAAGCTAGTCTTATAGCCTTAGCTCCGGGGAGAGTTCTCTCCTATTAATAATAATCTCAAATTTGAATTTCAAAAATGTAATAGGAACAAAATGTCACAAAATTTTAAATCTACAGGAAAAAACACAAGTTGAAGTTTGCATAAATGCTCCAGTGACACAGTTGTCTGCAATAATATGATGATATTTGGCACATCTAACAAACTAACATTAATCCATCCTGATGTCTACAATGGTTGCCTGAGATTAAAGAGCTAATAGCTGCAAATGTTTATTAGATATTGCTGTATTAGCAAAGTCATCCATTTACATTGTATTTGTTTGTGTGATGTTTATGGAAAACTAATTTAAATCTATTTGATATGATCTTTCATATTCTTCTCTCCCTATCTGTAAATTACACCCATTAATGTCATCAGAAGTTGCATGCACACAGCTACCTTTGCTTCACACTAGTATTATGATCATCTACATCAATCATTTATTCATTCTTTCTACAGAAATGTCACCAACTGTGGGAAATATTAACAAATCTATTTAACACATAACCACAGTAATTTAAGATTAGCAGAAGATGTCAGTTACTGCAGCAAAGCCAGCAGACCACATATACTATTACTGTATTCAAACTTCTAGTAGCAGTGCCTGAGAAACCAATCCTGAAATAAAACTGGCAATCTAAAAGATGCATTGCTGAAAGAAGCTAGAGTCCAGGGGTCAAAATTGAAGCAAAAGAGGCCTACCCATTTCAAACTACATTCATAATGCCAAAGTAGCTGAATGATCCTGCTAAAATGATCACCAGCAAACGGTAAAATGTTAGCATTTATAGTATCATCATTAGTATTCAGCATGAGCCGGTCATTGATATAAATACAGAAGTTCTTTCTTCTTTTAGAACAATTGTTTCAGAAGGTCTATCTGCAGCTGTAGTGTGACAACACTATATTGGCTCCACTTTCTGGAAGGTATTCTTTGCTACCACAAGGTTAGAAAGTCTATTTTTTTTTAAATGAAAGCTTAAACTCTCTCGAAAGTGAAGGGGACATCAGAAAACTTCTGGTATGGCACAGAGGCTTGTACCACCTCAATCTGACCACACTCAGAGTCAAATACTGTGTGTGGGTATAATAAAGGTCTAGATGAGCTCATGCTTCTGAGTGCTCCAAGGTTAAGAAAGAATTTGAATTGCTAATACCATGTAAAACAAGATTGACTAGGGGAATAGTAGGAATGGAGGCTCCTTTCCATTGAAGCTTCTACAAATGGCATGAGCTGCAATGTTCAGATCTGGAGCTTGATGCAAACTTTCCTCAATTTGGGAGTGTGTTTGGATCCAGAATTCTGATTATAAACATTATCTATTTTACAAGCATGATATATATGAGCTTTTGAAAGGCACGATGCTAGACTTTTTTTGAATCAATGATCTTATGTTCCTTGTTTCCTAATAATAAATTTGTAATGAATGAAAATAAAGACAGCATATCAGAGAAAGACCAACACACAAAAATTACTGATTCAAGTGATGACCAATTACAGGCAAACAACCAAACAAAGGGGCATAAAGGATCATTTTGCAATTTGTAAGCTATTGATAACCAAGAACTTTAAAAATATCATTTTAATACTTACATTTAGCACTTTGTTACCTTTCTCAATCACAAACTCAATGTCATCATTTTTATTTTCTTGCCACAAGCTCATGAAAGTATTAATTTCTTGGGGCACGGCTGGGTCCGGACTCCCATCACATTGCATGTAATGCTCCCACTAAAGAGAATTTTTTAAAGAAAAATATATTCAAACATTTTAGGTACAAACACCTCTAAACTTCATAATTACAATAAGAGGGTTTTGAGAGAAAGGTGTGTGTGCTCTAATGATAAACACATACAACTGAGGGCATGTCTACAGTTGTAGCTCAAAGAGGGATACTTGTGCTTGTTCTCATAGAGCTAACACAGTAAAAATTGTAGCTTACCTGTAGTAGCATTAGCAGCAGGAGGGGCTAGTTACCACGAATACAAACGTATCCAGACCACATGGGTAGGTACTTGGGCAGCTAGCCCAACATGTGGCTGCATTACTGCAGCTACATTACTATTTTTAGCACATTAGTTCAACAACAGCTAGAGCAAGTATGTCTCCTTGAGCTGGGAATGACACCCCCAAACCCAAGTGTAGACTGAGTCCTAAAACCTATTTCATCCATCGCTCACTGTGTGACCTTCAGTTTTGGTTCACTTTGTGACCTCAACATCTCTATCTCAGTTTCCCCATCTGTAAAATAAGGATCAGAAAACCTGCCTCACTGTGTGTGGCGAGGATGAATTAGATAATGTCTGTAAAGTACCTTAAGGACTTAGATGGGACTTTTAAAAGTGCTTAGCATTGGCATGTCTCTACTCCTACTGAAGTTAATGGTCAGACTCCCAGACTTCAAAGGGAGCAAAAATAGACTAATACTGTGTACTTTTGAAAATCCTGTCTGTAAGTTTAATGTGTTAAATATTAACAGCAGCAGCCAATCACAAAATCATTCCATTCTTTTTACAATTTCAAATAAATGTGATTGATCATAAACTGTGAGGACTGAGAATACTAAATAAAGCCGGGGTAAGCGAGGAGCCAGTTGTGGCTCCATAGATATGGTCGAGCTGCATTTTGCACTTACAGAAGGGATTTAACCTTTTTATTATGTATGTCAAAGACAGCATATCTTCTCCAAAATTAAAAATTTTTTCTTTTGTGCATAGAATGAATTTTTGAGAATTAACAAGTAAATCTATTAATTTGTTTAGGAGTTAAAAAATAATTTAAAATGGGATCTTTCAGAAATTTAGTACTTAGCATTAGATTCTTCTTTGGTCTGAATGTTCTTCATAACAGAATAAAGCAAACACTACATACTTCCCATAAAGTTAAAACTTACTAAAATTATGGGCATAAGCGACACTTGAAGATTTTTTTTAAAGATTAATGGTTACCTTTTACCATTATTTTTCATAACTGAAACTTACTCCTTCAACTACAGGCTAAATAATAATTTTAGGAGAATTCCACAAAGAATTGACCTCTTTAGCAAACAAGTTGCCTTCAGTAAAAAAGCCTTTTTGTTTAAAAAAAGAAAATCCAAAAATGTCAAGACACAGAAATGCACAATTAGGGCACACAAACAACCTTAACTCTGTCCTATAGTGCCATCATAAAGGAGATGGGAGAGGGAAGGAAAAATCTAATGCAGTTTTAAAATTTATTTTAACCTAATTTGGAAACATAAATATGCAAACAACAATAATCATCTGGGCACTGCATGATGTCACTAGAGGAGGAAATTGTTTGGATACTTTAACTTTGTATTTCCAAACACATTAGACTTAAATAGAAGCATTAACTCTGAATATCTTGGGTTATAGAATGCCTGTCTGAGGGGTAATATACAACATCTTTGTAATGTAATTTACCCTGAATGACTGATATATACTCTCAGCCTAAACTGCATTTTAATGCAGTTTTTGTCTGGCAATAGCATATATCTCAGTTTTTATGCTGTTTTCATCCTATACAGTAGAACCTCAGAATTATGAACATCAAAGTTATGAACTGATCAGTCAACCACATAACACATTTGGAACTGGAATTACACAATCAGACAGCATCAGAGACAAAAAAAAAAGCAAACAATACAGTACTGTTTTAAACATTAACTATTAAAAAAGGGCATTTTTCTTCTGTATAGTAAGGTTTCAAAGTTGTATTAAGCCAATGGTCAGTTGTAAACTTTTGAAAGAACAATCATAATGTTTCGTTCAGAGTTACGAACATTTCAGAGTTATGAACAACCTCCATTTCTGGGGTGTTTGTAACAATGAGGTTCTACTGTAATTCTGCCAATATACCTCAAAATCCTGACTTCCATTATCCCTGACACACCTGAGCAGATATTGCCAACTGTCAAAATTCCTTAGAAGTGTTTTTGATTAATGTAATGTCTTTTGTTTAAAGCTAGAATGAACAAAGCACTAGAAAATAAGGGAATGATCTGGTAATAGAAGATAGAAGAACAAGATCAACTAAAAATCTCTTTGTCAAACCTCTATAATGTTATGTGGATATTTTGGAAAGCTATCTTACCTTAGCATGTAATCTATAATCTGCTTTCCATTGCCTTGCAGTCAAAAAATTCTCTTCTAATGAATGGAGTTCTGCAAGTTCAGTCCCTCTCCGCTCTTTATCCTGTTAGCATATGATGATGTAGATGAATTCACTATTGTTTAATTTTAGTTTTTATAAATTATTTTTATAGTAATAAAAATGCAATTTTATTTAGATATTTTAATGAACAGATTATTAATATTAAAAAAATCCAAATATTGATAAAATAGCTTGAATTTTTATGGCACATTTCATCCAGGAGGTTGCAATAAAGTTAACAATGTTTTATCATAGAGAATATTTATGTGGGGTGGTGACATGATAAAAACTGAGCCACATAATAAATGACATTTGTTATATATATGGCTTTAACTGTATCACCTGCATTGTGCACATACTATCACCATTAGGACATCTTCTAATGACAGCTGGTTAAAAAGATAAGTATATTTTGCACAGAAATTTTAAATACATAGTTTTTTGTTAGAAATGTCCTGTAAATTTTTTTGTTTGCTTTCTTTTTAATTTTTGTTTTGTTTCTTTGGGAGATGGAGCCAAGAGACAGTAAAGAACATGTTCTCTGACTTTAAAAACTAAAACAAAAAAACTGTTTCCACTGGAAAGACCTGGGATAGGAGTAAAAAAGTGACACTGGTATTTTTCCATACAGAAAGGAAACAAAATTTTCCAAGCTATCAAACCTTAAAATTGAGACATTTTAGTGTATGAAAAATCAGTCTGGGGGCAATTTTTAGAGGTTTCTAGAATGTATTAGTTGGTAACTTTCTCAGACCCCTAGCTAATTGGGTTCATAACAACTAAGGCAACTTAGCTTTACAGATGTAGGGATATGAAAAAAAGGACTAATGAAAAAATGTTAACCTTGCTAAAACATTTCTTTAAAAAATTCTGATAAATAGGGTATGCACAGAATACCTAGTAATATGTTTTCACAGTCATCAGTTTGGATTGGTTTACATAATTCACCTACAGTTTCACAATTTGGAGCCAAAGCACTATTCTCAACTAAGCCATAGAGAATCATTGGCTTAGAGGACATAGTGCCACATACCAAGTCTTTAGTGTAATTTTCTTAAGCACCTTTGGCTTTCCTTGGAATCTCTTTTAATTACTGACCCACTTCATTGCTCAACTCTACTTAACTTGTAGATCTTACAGCATTATACATTACTTTGCAGTAGTATGGCTAGAGTTTTCATTATTAGTTTTAATCCAAGAATACTGGAAAGTCCCCCATACTCCCTCCTTCACCCCAAGAAAATGGAGAGAAATTTCCACATTTGCATAATAAAGCATCAATTTGGCATAAAGTTTAGAAACTGACTAGTACTGTTTTGTTTATTAAGATAGCTGAGAACTAACTTTTGCCTCAAGTCTTTCCCTCTCTTCTCGCTCAATTCTCTCCTTTTCAAGTCTTTCTGCTTCTTCTTGTTCAGCTCGTAAACGGGCTTCCTCTGAAGAATGAGAAATTATTATCAGCAATACAATTACATGCTGGTTAATAAAAAGAGATAAATTATTTTTAAAACTAGCTAGTAGATCAGTAATAACTGGTGATGGTAAGAGTTCAATCTACATTGTCCATTATGGGTTCAATCCATAACATTTGGAAGTAATGCCAGATAAAGTCAATCCACAGTCCTATGCAAACAGGTCCCTCCATGCCTCCCCCTTTGGTGGAGTTGTGGTGGCAGATGTGACACTCCTACAATTTCAGAGAAGCAGAGACAGCGAGTCTTTTTTCCTATCAACAGTAGCAGTGGAAGTAGCAGGAGTCCTCTATTCCCCCACCTCCCCACAAGGAGGCAGAAGGTGGCAGGAGGTACGCCCCCCAATACTCATTACAGTTGCTATAATATATCTGATTTGGTGGTCTGGTTCTGCTTCGCAGTTCTCCTTCTGCCATATACATCATCCTCTGCTAGGTTGGTGTTCGCAGGTTCCTCAAGCTCTTGGAGTTAATAACCCATTAAGATGCATGGGGTAGTTTGCATGTCTCAAAGTTATTGTATCAAAGTCTCTTGAGACTCAGACAGTTGTCATTACAGAAATTAAATTTGGATCACATTTCAATCTTTTCTTCACAGCCACAAAGGCTACAAAATTAGGTGGGTTTTTTTAATGACAGCTGAGATTCTGATGATTGCATGACTCCAGGGGCTGTAGCCCTAGACACAGACCTGTACTGCCTATGCTTTAATTCATCCCTGTTTCCAAGACTGGGGTGTCTGTTGCTGTCTGAGTGCATTGATCAGCGCTCTGTTAAGCTCAAAGTCTGTGTACTCTTTTGGTCTACTTTGAGAAAAGTCCTAGTCGTCAGCTTTTCTTTCCTCCTGATCACCAAATGTCAGGAAGAGGAAAGCTCTATTCCATTCCTCTACCCGTCTTGACTTGGCTGGGAGAATACCAGAAGGGGAAGATAAAGAGAGAAAAACTGCAATTCTCCTCCATACCCCATACACTTTCCAAACATTTGTGAGAGACGGACGGGAATATTTAGTGAAGTGTATGTGGAAAAGGAGGTTGAACATCATGAAGGAGCTATGTGGGGTCTCCAAAAATAACCTTGCTTAGGACCTTCCAAAACATTAAAGCCAGCCCTGAGAACAGAGAAATAGAAGTGAAACATTCTACTGAGATGAAATAGAATTTAAATATCATTAATGGCCAGAATTTGCACTCTGCCTGTTTAATTAGTGATTTGGTGTAATCACATTCCCTGTAAGTGAAACGCACTGTACCTTCCTCTATCAATCTTCTCTCTTCTTCTTCTTTCTGTAATCTCAGTCGTTCAGCTTTGCTAAGTTTCTTTTTACCTCCACTGCCATCAGACTTAACCCAGCAATAAATTAAAGGAGACTAAATGTGAACATTAATTTTACACATTTTATTTCTCTAACGTAGCATTTCAAAGTACATTTTCAGTCTTTTATGTAGCAACATCTGTGCTCAAAAGATAACAGAAGAACAGGATATTACATCAGTAAAGGAAACAATTTTTTCTTGTAACCCACAAAAATAGCTAAATGCTTAAGACAGCCCTATCATCATGGAAATGTGATTAGCAAGACTAATGAAGTGAGTGCATTTTAAAGCTGCATACTTGTTTTGTACTAAAATATCATTCGTATGACTGAAAGCAGAATGCACAGCTAGGATAAAGTCACAGGCACAGCCCTTTAGAGTAACAGGTACAATTAAGAGAAGACTAAAGCAGGGAATGTATATATTTGTTGTAACTTTCATCAGTTCCCTCACTGACATAAGAATATTTATATAAGTAAGAAAATTAGAGCTGTGCATATTGGGCCAAATTCTCCTTAATCGACTTGAACCAACGTAACATGGAAAAATTTGGCCCATTATATACATTATATTAGAAAAAAATCTATATATTGTAATAATTAATTGGAAGTTAACTATATAATAAGGACCAGATGCTACTGGTAGTTCAGCATAGATTATAGATCTCTGCAACATATATATGTGTTAAGGGGCTGAGAAAAGCCTGAGGATTTAATTGAGAATCCACTGATATTCTCCTGCCTCCCAAAAGGTAGGTTCCTCAGAGTTCTGTTTTCCTTGTTTGTGCTGACAGAGTCCACGAAGAGGACGGTTTAATCAATATTGTGCAGAATTAGCAAAATCACCACACAATACCATCTAAAATAATAGATTTAAAAGGAAAAATGTTAAACTTTTATGAATGCATTATGCCTGTTCTCTTGATCCTCCTTATGTGTATAGCTGCTGGATCAAATTCTACCCTTATTCACTTTTTACTCAGTGTTTATTCAAGCAAGGCTCTCATGGACTGCAATCATATGACAGCCGAATATAACTTGGTTCTGTATAACATTTTTCATACATGTATCCAAAAATGCTTTACAGAGTCAAAATAATAATTACAAAGTAAATGGATAAATAGTAGAAACAGTGATTACAAGGGAGAAGAGAGATTTTCATAAAAGATTATAATTTATTATTTATATTATATAAACAAGCAGAGTCCCCCAAATCTGCAGATGACACCAAACTGGGAGGCGTTGCAAGCACTTTGGAAGACAGGATTAGAATTCAAAACAACCCTGATAAACTAGAGAATTTAAATCAACAAGGTGAAATTAAATAAAGACAAGTGCAAAGTCCTTCACTGAGGAAGGGAAAATCAAACGCACAACTACAAATGGCTAGTATTGCTGAAAAGGATCTGGGGGTTATAGTGGATCACAAATTAAATACGAGTCAACAATATGGTGCGGTTGCAAAAAAGGCTAATGTTTTGGAGTGTATTAACAGAAGTGTTGCATGTAAGACAAGAGAGGTAATTGTTCCTCTCTACTCAGCTCTGGTGAGGCCTTAGCTGGAGTACTGTGTCCAGTTTTGGGAACCAAACTGTAAAAGATGTGGAAAAATTGGAGAGTCCAAAGGAAAGCTAAAAAAATGATAAAAGGTTTAAAAATCCTGACCTATGAGGAAGGTTTAAAAAAAACTAGGCATGTATGGTCTTGAGAAAAGAAGACTGATGATAGACTTCAAATGTTTTAAGGGATGTTATAAAGAGGATGGTCCCACTGTGGGTAGGACAAGAAGTGATGGCTTTAATTTGCAGCAATTTACATTAGATATCAGGAAAACCTTTCTATCTGTAAGGGTAGTTATGCTCTCAAACAGGCTTCCATGGAGGCTATGCAATCTCCATTATTGGAGGTTTTTATGAACAAGTTGGACAAACACTTGTGTGGGTTTAACTGGCCCTTCCTCAGTGCAGGGAGCTAGACTTGATGGCCTTTTGGGGTCTACATTTCTATGATTCTATAACAGAAGCCATAGAATTTCACCCTGTAATTTCTGAAGAGAGGAGAATGTTCATCTCAGCTATGTAAATGAACATTATTAAGTCCAATGAATTGTGTCTGAGTTAGACCATATCTTTCCTGTTATATCTACATCTACCTGTTATATCTATACATCTCTCTACCTACCTTTTTTTTCTTTTTTGGACCCTAAAAGTTCAGATAAGAAAGAGAGAGAAAGTCAGAGATTACAGTATCTAAACAGACTATAAGGAATAATTAAGAACATGCAACTTCTAAGTATATTAAAAAATCAGATAGGTAAGTATATTTCATTTCAAAGCTTAGCCACTGATAACTGATTATATTAATAAACTTTAATAAGGGGAGAGAGAATAACCAATGAGCTTAAATACCGGGGAAAGAGAGAACCACCAGTGTTACACAATTTCATTGCTTGTATTGGTTATAGCAGACCAGCACCACATTTCATAGCAATATACTGTAGTTAAGATTGTGGCAGCACATGCATTCTAATTTCTCCATTAAAAGTCAATGCACAACATCAGAGCCTTAACTCAGCTTAACTTTACATTTCAAGTAAAAATGTCTGATCTCCTTGTTTCCTGGATTCACCAGTTTGTAGTACATATACTGTAATCTTACAATTATTATCAATCACTATACAGAAGTGGGTATCACTGATCTTTCTTTAATACATGGAGAAACTAAAGCACAAAGACATTAAGGTACTTTCCCCAAAGTAACACAAGGGATTAGTCGGAGCAGAGAATAGAAACTATAATATCCCAACAGCCCTACATGACACTGCGTCATGTACCATCTGACGAAGTCGGTTGCAGCCCACGAAAGCTTATGCCTGCAGAAATTTGTTTAAGGTGCTAGAGGACTCTCGTTGTTTTTGACGTACCAAATGGTAACATGAACATGCAACCTGTAGGAGATAGCTAGTTAATATTAATGTCAATGGGCACTGATTGGCTAAATTTTCATGCATTATGCTGAAACTTTACACTTAGAATATTGAAATGGAATAGAGAAGCAGCCAGTGGAGTGGAAAAACGAGAGAATGAGGAGATAAAGATGTACAGAATGGATAGCTTGGGAGAGAATAAAGGTTCCTGGGGGCTGATGAGATAGAAGAAACAGTCTATTCTGGTAGAATGGGTTTGGTGAAGTTCAGGTGAATGCAAGCTGAATTTCATGTTAAAATATCCCAGGGACTTCCTACAAGATGAAATCTGGATTCATCAGGAAATTGTGTAAGGGGTAAAGGCTGAGAGCGTCCCTGACACTTTAGCTCCTAAATTCCATTGATGTGGGGGAGCCTAAATACTTTGGAGGGCCTGTCCCAAAGGGCCTGTCTCCTCCAGATTCCCCTAGGAGGCCAAGCGCAGATCGGTAGTGACAATAGGGATTTCAGTCCAGTCCCTGGAGGATAACAGCCCCCATCGCAAACACCACCAGCACCATCGGCCCCAGGCGGGCCGTTCCTTGGCCGCCCAGCAGAAGTGGTCGGGAATGGAGAAGCTGAAATGCCCTCCCCCCTCGCGCCGCCCGCCGAGCCGCCGCGTGGGAGACCTTTCCACGGCCTCGCTGCCTCGCCCGCCCCGGTCTGATCTGGTTTAACCCTATGACGGCCCCGGTAGCGCTGCCCGCTCGCCCCCCGCAACAGCCGGCGGCTGACGCTCGTCTGCAGGGGCCCCGCTGGCCGCGCCACACGCCGGGCCCCGCCCCCGCCGGCCGCCGCGGGGCTGGGAGCGGACGGGAGCGAGGAGCTGAGCGGGGGAGGGCAGCGACCTACCCCTGCCCGGGCGGTCCCCCTCCCGCGCGCGCTCACCCACCATCTCGCCGCGGTCCCCCGCCGGCCGTGGAGACACCGTTTGTTTACAGCCCTCGCTCCGTTACCTAGACGACGAGCCCCGCCCGCATGGAGCGCTTGCGCACTCCACCCCCTCGCGCAACTTCCTCCGACGCTCGCGCAGGCGCAGGCCACTTTCCACCAGTTCCGCCTCGCGGGCGCGGGGTCGAGGGTTGCCTCGTTCTTGACCTCCTCACCTTCCGCGAGGGGGGCGGGTGGCTCAGCTAGGGCCGGGCCGGTGGCGCTTTACGGCAGGAGCAGGCGCAGCTCAGGGCTGGACGGGAGGAGTTGTTGCCGGAAAGCGTGAGCGGTTGGTTTTGCGGCAGGGTGAGTCGTGAGTGAGGTGTAGAGACAGACCCTCCCCCGCCCCCGTTGCCCCCTGTGAGGCTGAGCCTCGGGGCTGGGCGCGGCTCCGACTCCATGGCCGAGTCCTGCCGGCCCGCAGGCCCCCAACCCCTCCCGCCGCGCCGCCTGGTGTGGCGCGGTGCTGAGAGGAGCCGCCGGGCCGGGCCGGGCGCCAGCGGGGGATGTCTGTGCTGCACTGGGCGGCGCCGCGTGTCCCAGGTCGTAGAGGGGCCCGAGCCGGGCCGCACAGCGAGCTAACACGTCCGTGCTGTGCTATGCGGGCCTCATGGCTGCGGGCTGCGGCGTGACAGCGTCCCTGCTGCAGGGCTTGGCCAGCGGCTCAGTAGCGACCCACCGCCCTGCATTTATTGGAGCCCAGGTCCAGGTCCCCGGTACTTGCTGACTCCGGTCGCACTGATTTGTGTATGGACAGAAGCAGGGCTCAGACTCACCTGGGCGAGATCCTGGGCTTAGTGGGTAGTGTAGACATACCCTTAAATGAGTATTGCTGCTGATAGTGGGGTAGCAATCCAGTTCCAGTTGGAGCCCAGCCCCACACACAGCCCGATGCTGCCTCCAACCCCATGGTGACAGTCCAGTCCGAGAGTTTATAGCCAGCCCCAAGGTTCTCATCACAGGTCTCCATGGTGTTGCCAACTCTTGTAATTTTATCTTGAGTCTTAAACACTTTTAGGAGTTTCTTAAAGCTCCAGCTCTTGGAAGGATGCAGTTATGAGGGAATCTCAGCTTTGTTTGGCGGCGGGAGTTTCTAGCTCTTGTGTTGGTGAAGAAAAGCTGGAAAATGTGATCACCTAGAGACTCAAAATAGAGATCCTAGATATATATTGGGTTTTTTTTATGTGTTTGTCAATGCTGCCTATCCATGCCATTCTTATGAGCTAGTAGGGCAATGGACTTAAGACTCCCTTTTCATCCAGAAGAGGCCCTCAGAGTAAGTCACTTTCATCCAAAAGAGGCCCTCAGAGTAAATTGCATAAACTCTGCTTATTTACCTCCTCAGTAAAAAGACAGGGTTCAATGGACAGACCCAGAATGGGCTCATTGGAGCATCAGTTATCCCTTGTATTGGTGGAATTGGCAGGGTTCCTTCAAGTATGTGGGTTTATCATTCACCCCCCTCTTGTTACACCATACTTTAATTATAAAAATTGTCAACATCTTATCCCCTCCCCACTCTCCAATGTTATTTGTCTTTTTTTTATGGTGATTAGGTTGCTTGTGAAAGCTCCTGACAGTTGAGGAGACTTAAGTCCTCTCTCCACAGAACAGGTAGAGGCAGCAGCAGTGCAAACATCCCACCAATGGGCTTCAACTTCATCATGGAGGCACTAGCTCAGTTGGGAAGAGGGTAATTTATTCTCCCTGTCAGTTAGCCCTTATGTAGAGACCGTGATCACAGAGACCAAATAGTGCTAGTTATAACTTTTTTCCTATGTCATGTGAAATAGTTTTTTTAGGGGAAGGCCTCCCACCTTGACTTTCTGCATTAAAACTGTGATGTTACAACAGTACCTCCTTCCACCCACTCCCTTTTTAAAGAAGTTCAAGGTAAACCTATCATGTTAATTGGCCCATCTAATCAGTACAACCCTTAACATCAATGAGGCCTCCTCATGGTCACTACACTGTCAACATTCACATAGTTCCCAGTTACTAAGGGTACTAAAGGTTCTTCACCTGTTAACTGAGTGCTGTCCAGCAGTTGTATGGATATGGTGTACTTAATAAAGCCTAGATGTCTCATATGTTAAACAGTGAAAACACTTCCTTTATAGCAATGTTATTCTGCTGCCACATGGTTTAACACTGATAACGCCTGCAGAAGATAATATTGATGCTACTCTTTAGTTGAGATGGCCTTGTCAGTCAGGTTACAGCCAGAAGGTTAGAAGCAATATATAATAAAAATAAATAATTTTATAGTGGGAAGATTTGAAACTTAAATATGATATTAAAAAAGTAGTTTGGGCAACTCAGCTTTAAAGATGTATGCTGATTCAGTTCTGAAATTTTTTTCCTGCTTTATTACATTAGAAATATTCTGAATGATCTGATTTGGTTTTTTTGGTTTTTTTTTTTTAGTGCTATTAGCAACATTGTTACAGGATCTGAATCCAATCCTGCGGTTGTCTCAAGCTCTACTTGGTGGGCAGGGATGTTGGTTCTCTCACCCCCTACTTGATGGGAAAGTCTGAGTCTTTCAAGCCAAATGTGAGGCTTCGGTTTCAGCATGTAACTCGACATCCACATCTCAGAGCATAGTGGAAAAAAAACAAAATGAGAAAATGTGCTGTGCACAGTATGATTTTTTTAAACAGTTTTTATTCTTAAACGTGAAAGACACTTATTCTCAGAGGACTAACTCTTTAAAAGAAGCATTACTTGAAATTTCTGAAATTTATCTGTTAAAATCATTCTCTTCATTGGTGGTAGTAGTATTGTAGTATGTAGGAGCCCCAAGCATTTTAATGAACTTTCCAAAACCTTTGGATTGAAAGTAAATGTACAGACCTTGAGCTTGACAAGGTAAATTCTCCAGCTTTCACCTCACAACAATGAAATAAAATAGGTTTATAACTAAAACATGGAGTCATAATACTTGATAAGAGAGTGTGTGTGAAGATAAAATCAAGCAAAGGGAAATGAATCCTGTAATCATTCATTTCTTGAATATCATAAGGTGACTTTCTGGGATCTGCCCCATACAGTTCAGTAGTTGCTAAAAAAGTTCTTAGTAATGAGAGTGCTGCTAAATGATTGTTTGAAAACTGTCCTTTCCTTGGATCTCTACTCTTCATACAAATCTTTTCAGGATTCAAGTGCAGTCTTGCTACAACAGAGTTAAACTCCAAACATAGAGCTTGTTGACCTCACATCCAACTACTTTCTAATCACAAATACCAGATCAGCTGTGACCAAAAACCAAGGAAAAGCAGAGTATAAAAGAACTTAGAAGTCACTACAGAAGAGTTCTTCTAGCTCCGTTGTTTCCACTTTTGAATCTCAATTGTTGGTTTTTATAGTAAAAATACCTTACTTCCAGATGCACAGCAGGCCAGTTTTGCTTCATAGGGAAGACTTCAGAATTGACAGGGCTACAGTACTTGAAAGATTAATAGTTTAATTGAGGTGGAGGATACACTGCTTATTTGCAATATAAACTAGATATTGACACTGGGAATTATAAAAAGTTAGTATTGGAATTAGCAGGCTCACATTCTGGAACTGAGGAATATACATTAAACAATTTATTTTCAAGACTGATTGCAACTTTACTTAACATAAGATGTCTTCATTAAATTGTAAATGCACTTCAAATTGTAAATGCACTTCTGCTAATTCAGGAAAGCAGCAGTTAAGGAAAAGTAATTCAACAACAGGTACTTTGGGCATTATTGTTAGGAATAATATCATACCATAAATGGTTAAAGTGCAGTCATTTATTAGTTCAGTATGTAGCTAATATCAAACTGATTATTCTTCAGGTAAATAATCACACAAGAATTAAGTGGCTATGTTCAATGAAATATGAAAAATGGCCAATCCTTTAAGAGGTGAAGTGCTGAATCTTTACAAAAATGTAAGTGTCTTGAATGCCACTAGCACGTTCGCTTAACTAGAAAAAAATATTTTTGCCACATGCTACTAAGTTCTAAATTTTGTTTTTGTTTTTTTTAAAGCTGCTGTATCTTGGAAGGGAATATCCCAAAGGAACAGACTACTTTAGAAACCGTTTGAAGGCAGCTTTCCTAAAAAATAAGGATGTGAAAGATCCAGAAAAAATTAAGCAACTAATTGCTCGTGGAGAATTTGTTATAAAAGAGCTAGAGGCCTTGTATTTTCTCAGAAAGTACAGGGCTATGAAACAGCGCTACTATGATGATGACAAGAAGAATAATTAATCTGTAGTACTGTTGACCTTGTGTTTGTGAAAATGCAGGTTAGTGGCTGGGATGATGAATAAAAAAGATGGTTATGTCAAAGGCAGTGAGACTTGAATACTTTAAAACTGTCAAAGTACATATATGATCACTCTGTCAATGACTGCATTTCAAGTGTCTATTTTAATTATTTAAATAAAAGGTTCTGTGGCGTGCGGATATGATCTTATACTAATAGCTTAAAGGCTTTGTCCACCATTCTGATCTATCCTAAACTGAAGCGTGAGATACAAAAATGCTCTGACAAAGTTACGCTAATTGTTTCTCTCTTCATTGAACAGATTTAAAACTGAAGGCAGATCATATATGTATGGGGAAAAAAAAGCTAAGTGTTTAACCTTGACCCAAATTTCTAAATATTACTTCCTTCTGTCCTTCGAAAGAGATTAATGTAATCTTAGTTTTAAAATCTCAAATATTGTTTCCTACTCACCCCAAATAAACCATCATTTCAAAAAGTCCAGTTAATTTTAAAAATGTAATTTTAGTGGATGATTGGCTTTTGTTAAGTTGCCCGAGACACTAGCCTTTCTCAGTTGTAAAAATCACTGTGTATGGAATATGAATGATTATTTAAAGAAATATTGGCTAAGTGTTCGTTACCCAGAATGTGATCCTCTAGTTCTAGTCTGCTGTGAAAAGACCATTCTATTTTTTTTGTAAAGATTTCCTGTTCCAGTACTGAGAAATCATGCTCTATGCCCCTGCTATAGCATTTAAATCATGGCCACTATTCCTGAAACTGCCAGTGTCACTAATACAGACCTGTGCTATAACTGACGTGGCACATAATAGTAGTATGTTCTTCAGTTCCATTTAAGATCACAGGGAAAGAGAGTTAAAATTAAACTATCTTATTAAATTATTGTTAAGTGGACTACTACAGAGGCATTGTTGGTTTAATCACAAAATTTACATAATTGGCTAAGGGATTACTGAGGTCTGGTCTTTCATTTCTACTATCCTAACTGTTTGAAAATTTACTCCTTTCACACTGACTATTATAGTTGCACTGCCTTCTATTTAGTATATGCAGAAGCACTCACTTTAATCTTTGACACAAAGATAGGTAAGATTGATTTTATGTTTAGATTACCTCCTTATCAATAAACCTTGACAGATACTTTTCTTAGAAGCTATAAATCTGTCAATTTCAAGGGTTAAATTGAGGAAATTAAGTGATTGTACTCAGTCAGCAATCTGACATTTTGGATTTGCTTGTGTCACACACTTAAAGACTGAGAAGTATTATGGGATCTTGGAGCAGGGCCTTTTCATGATGATTGCTTTCTTGAAGTGAAAGATGACAGGTGTTTTTATAAAAACAGGAGGGATAAAGAAAACATTAGGAGGGAGGTAAATGAGGAGCCTCTAAACTAGCCCAAGTGATTACAAATTTAAATAAACCATCTGTACTAACAAAGTCAGTTTCCACTTTACATGCATTCAATATAAAGAATAAGTTGAGCAGAAGAGGATTATAGTTGCTCCCAGAAGCAGGAATCAAATTGGGGGGAGGGAAAAGGTGGTGATATGCTTCCAAACTCTGCCTATGAGTAATCAAAAGAAGATGCTGCTCACGATAGCTTGTGCAGGTGTTCAAAGATATAACAATGCATACCCTCAACTAAACTATCTATGCATGGCTTCTCCTTAGGATGCCTCTTCACTAGGAAAAGTGTGTTCTTAACTATATTTGTTTGCCTTGTGGTTACCAGAGGTTAAATCCTAAGTGAAAACAAGGCAATGTAGTTTTAATACAAGTTAGCAGGTGGAGGAAAAGACTATGGGGTAGTGTAGGGTTACCAGAACTTTCTAACTGAAAACTATGAGCTGCCTTGTCTTCATTATAGTTTTACAATGTTAACGTAACTGGAGTTGTTAACCTCTCCCTTCCCCCCATGAAGATGAGGCCTCACTGGGACTTGGGTAAGTGCTGTTAAGGCTGAAGAGTCTGAGTTAAGGGGAAAAAGGGATAGTATCTCTTCCGGGCCACCCCTTCTGGCACTGAAATGAGACATGACTCATAATAAGCTGTGAAGATTTGTGATCTTCCTCTCCTCTTTCTTACATGAGGAATGACATTCCTCATGATGATATTTAACTCATTGCCACTGGACATCTCAGGCCTGCTCTGCGCTGCCACCAGAAAAGAGATGAGCTACATACTGTAGCTCGCATCTCTCCTATCAACTTACTTACAGAGCTGTACTGCAGCACCTTCACTGCATGAAAAGGAGACACCCTCCAGTCAACCCGGCCTTACTTCTTTCAAGGAGGTGAATCAATCACTTAGATTGGAGAGCACTTCTGGGATTGAGTGAGTGAGTCTTCACAGGATGCTCAAATGATCCCGCTGAATCAATCCACACAGAGCAGTGTAGACATACCCTGAGTTAATATGTCACCAAGGTGAATGGGGCAATTTGCACCTCAATTATTGTTCCAGACTCTGGCAGGTTACACAAGATTGGTAACCGTATATAGGTTACATCTGGTAAAAGGGGGTTAGGAAAAACAGTTGAGCTAGCATGGAAAGGACATGTTTGAAATATACCACCTCTTAAAAAAAGTCACCTCTGTAAACAGAGACACTAATGGGGCAAGAATATCCACCCTTCCTCTACCCCAGATTCTTCTGTTCCTCAACATTGCTAGTACTCAATCTATCATTTAGAAAGGTCTTTGCAGAGGTGTCAAAAGCAAACCAAGATTAAAATACACAATGAAAAAATGAAAAGAAATCATTGAATGTGGATTGTTTTTTTTAAGTAACTCCTTTAAAGTAAGAACTCATCTTCTTACATGAAGGAAGGGTGCTGCATCTCATTGGTAGTAGCTACCAATTTTAGGTGCTCAGTTTGAGATGCCTAGGCTGTGATTTAAAACAAGTAAGTAGTGGACTACTTAGCCTTAAGTAGCACAATACAGATACAAAGTACAGCTTCCACTGACTTACACTTACAGGTGGGGGAGTTAGCACTGCTACAGATCAGACCCCAGCATCCCAAGTCAGCACCCAAGAAATGAGGAACACAGTATTAGTGACCACCTGTGAAAAATGTTTTAAATCACTTGGCTAGCATCATATGGTAACTGTGGAACAGAAATGGAACCCAAGTATTAAGGGCAGCATTCACCTGTCAACTGAGACCATCCTTTCTTTTCCTGTAATCCCCCATCTCATTCACTATACATCTAATTTCTGCAACAAAAGAATCTGTACAACCCTAATTAATTCCCAGAGCAGGTACATCCTGGGTACTGAAGGAGGCAGGGTGATCCTGTGGAAAAAAATCATATGGGAGCATGTAATTAAGGACTATCCTAATACATATGCAACCTCAGCTCTACCGCCCTTACTTCCTAATTTCTAAGTGTTTGACTTTGCAACATTAATAATGTTCTTTTAATATAAATGGGTTTGTGTGTAATTTCCTAGGGTTTGAAAAAACACCCCTATAGGTCATCAGCAGGGTCAGATCATTTAGAACCACTGCACACACCTCTGCCACATGAAGTAACTAATAGCAGTAGTAGGTTGTCATCCTCTCTGTGGACCAGGGGAGTGAGACACATTGTGAGTGGATTTCAGAGATATCTGCTGATAGTAGAGGAACAGTGAGACTCAGGAGTCTTCCATGCCGTGGAGGGGAATGGGCACAGACTTCTGCATGGTCTCCCCAAGCTTGACTCCTTCTGTTCAGTCCCCTCTGACCTGTTTGAGCCTGGTCTCTTTCTCATCTCTGACACTTCATCCCAGTTCCATGGTCCTTCCCTACCTAGTCCCAGTCTTCCCTCCCCAAACTTATCATCTCAGGCCCCGTTTCCTTGCCTAGCAAGTCCCAACTGGTTCCCAAGTCCTTTGTCCAATCTCAGTGTCCTGCCCCTCTCCCCCTGAGCACCTTTTCTCCCACTTTCTTTGCTCATTCAGTCCCAGTTTTCCTCTCACACGTTGGGATCTTCATCAGATGTCACATGCCCTACCACCATCACCCATTTGTTCAGTTTGAGTCTCCCCTTCTGCTCTTCATCTGAGCTAACTATCCTCCATCCACTGGTTTCCAGTCCTCCCACCCCTCCTTTTCCTCCCCATTCCCAGTCTCCCTGTCCAAAGCTACCCTCCCTCTCTCAGGTCTGGCACTTGTCTCCTGTGTGTGTGAAGCAGGCAGCTTCCTCCTCAGTGATCAGGCAACATTGACAGCACAGAAGAGAGGTTCCATGCTCTCAGTTCTGGTGCCCATCTAGCAAAAGCCCAGAATGTAATTAAAGGGAAAGTCCTACTCAGCCACAGGTTGGAGCACACCAAGCGTGGACTGAACCTTCAGGGAATGTAGCCACAAAGCTCTAGCAAGTCTGTGCATGTGTGAGCTGTGATTTTTCAGGGTCTTAGAAGAATGTGGCCACATTTGGGCAGATTTTCATGGGGATAGCAAAAGGAATCCCTCTGGCAGGGACTCCCATGGCCAAATTTCTAGTCTCTGCTCCAAAGCGTGGGGGTACTAACACTGTTCAGAGAAAAGGTTACCAGAAATGTTTAAACTTGGGCAAAAAATGTATTTTTCTTTAGCTTCTTTCTCAGAAACCGCTGAACCATTTTGGGTGAAGTTTAGACAAGTTACTATTAATAATAAGCAGCAGCAGCTGCCACCTGAAGCAAATACCTAGCATAGAAAATTTAAACCCAAATGATTTAAGTTTAGCAAAATTACAAGCAACTGGAAATAGGGTCTCATAGTAATACTTGAGTGTCAGGCAGTCTTAAAATAGGCAATGCTACCAGCCCTGCTTATATATTGCATAACAAAGATCTGGATCAGTGTCCTAGAATGTTTTGCCCAAATTTATTCATTATAGCTTTCACATAAGGAAAGAGCCCTCCTCTAAAAAGAGGGGTATATGACAGTAAAAATGGGGGAGAGGAGGTTGCATATACATTGATAGGCAAAGATGTCTGTGGCATGGCTGGCAGTCAAGACAGCAAGAGAAATTGAGAGGGGCTGCCAAATACATGAAGTTCACGAAGTACTTAACTATAAAGATTAGCATTAAATATTTTGGAAGGAGCAACAAACTAAATAGCAACAAAAGCTCACAATAACTATTTTTATTACATTACAATAAATAGGAGCAGTACAATTTGACAAAAAATGACAAATTTCAGATCACCTCACAGCACATACTCCTATAAAACATTACAAAGTTTAAACAGTGGTCATTCTTTTAATTTAATATCTGGTATGACCAACATTCTCAGGTCACACAACCAAATGATGGGAAAACTGGATCACACTGCATATGTTCCACATCAAAAAAGCACAATGTACAAAATGTGCATGTTTCAGTTTACACTATACAAAAATAGTTAAAATACATTCCAGGTAAACATATTACATTAAGAAATTGTTCTAGTAAGAAGTTGGCACTCGAGGAAAAAGCAGAAGTATTTTCAACATGAAAACACAAGACAGTGGAATTATTAGGAAATGTTAGGAAAAATTACTGCCTATGTAGCTTTATGTAACCTTCACAAAAAGAGTTACTTACAGCTTGAGGGCCTTAGAAGGGAATAGTTGTATTGCTTGATGGTAGAGACAGAAGAATGGAAGTTTATGTAGCAATTTATCCATTAGAGAAATACTATTACAGTAATAGCATTTTATACTGTGAAAGTTCTTATATAATCTTAGCCAACCAAGATTTTAGGACAACTTTATTGGTTAAAAGAATCAAAACAATACAATTACAGCTTTAAATTAACTGATTACCTTTTTTTAAAAAAGGTGTTTACCAAAGTTATATAAAGCTACTATCAGGCATTGGAAATATAATATATTAATGTAGTAAGTGACTTCACATGTTCATTTAGTAGTTACTATCCAAAAAAGATAGCATCTCGATATATTATTGGAAAGCATTTCAACTAGGGAAAGACACAATAATTATTAGATCAACTTGTGTAAGCCGCAATCCAACATGCCTCACCAAGTGTCTACCAGTATTAAGACAAAACTGAACAGTAGTGGCAAAATATGAGCATATTTTGTGAAAGTTAGCTTATAAAGGCTTAACTAAACAATTCTAATATCAATTCAAATGAATTGGTAATTTATAGATTACATTTTTTAAAACAACCTATCTTGATATAAATATTTTATATTGATAACCCCATCTACATTTGAGAGTTGTACCAATTTAGTTAAATGGGTTTTTCTACCAATTTAGTTAAATCAATACAAGAACTGTTAGAGGAGCCCTAAATTTGCATGCAGTGTGACTGTTAAAGTCATTGAGTCTTAAGATTTTATTTCTTCTGTTTGTTCGTTACACTATCCCCTTTGCTATGTTCTTCCTATACATGGATAGTACAGTAGTGCCTAAAAATATGCAATTAACCTACAAAATCTCAACCTCAAGATGCTACTTAGAAGTTGAAAATAAAACACTTGATGTTTACAACATTGACAGGGATTTATTCCCACTTTTTATTGACCCTAACTTTACATTCTCCGACCACCATCTTTCGTCATAGGTTATACCCTGCAGCTTGGAAAATAAATTTTAAAATTTAAGGGTCATTCAGTAATACAGGTTGTATATTTATTACGCCCTGAGCCACCTTTGCAGCTCTCCTTCAAATATGGCCACCACCACTCCCTGTGTAGAAATAAGAGGTCCTCTTGCTGTACCTTTGATGTTGTACATGTGTCTTAAGTTACACTGCTACATGAAAATTCTACTCTGTGAAAGACTCAGTGTGCAAACTCTGTTTAAAAGTTTCTGGATAATTTGGGAATAGCAATATTGTCTACCATGAGCATTCAAAACTCATGAATCAGGACCCCACAAATCAGAAGGTGTTAAAGAACAATACATGAATATTATTTGCCTCCTGCTGTTTGATCATTTAGCATACATTTAAGTCAGATTTTCAAGCTCTTCCCTGCAACTAAGGGCTAGACACATCAAAAAAGCAGGCTGAGATTTTCATGGAAAGTCAACTCAATTCCAGATGTTTTAAGAAAAACATCAAATTTTACTAATTGCACAGTAAAAATCACAAGAGTTGCCAATACAGCTCGCACTTTGGCGCAAATTAACCAAAATATTGTTATACTGAAAATGAAAGCCTCTTCAAAATAATGGATTAACTCCAATCAGAAAAATCATAAGAAAACTTAATCACTCTGGGAACACCACCACTGAAAACCTGGTTTAGAGGTATAACAGTCTGGTCATTTTATGCCACTAAACAACCACTTAATCTGTGAAACAAAATTAGTATTTCACACTAATCACTGCAGAACACAAAACAACATTGGCTCTGGAAACCATAATATCAACTATGCCCACTGAATGTTTGTGCAAATTCTCCATCATCCCCCGATTTATGGCATAGTGGATTTCCAACTAATTTGCATGAAGCAGCTAAATTCAAGTGCCATTACTAAATCTCAAGAGGTTACTGGACTTTAAAATGCCTCCCCTATTATACACAAAATGGGCATTTGGAAATATTTAATGCCACTCTGTAAATAAATGGTTCTGACTTATATAAAGCTTAGAAGTCCTGACCTCATTCTTAAAAGAAGCTCTGAATCAATGTTTCAATTAACTTTTATAAGTGTCTGAATTACTCAAATGTTAAGGCTTTCCAGTATTTCTTAATAGTGACACTAAGGGTGAAATCCTGGCTCTCCTGAAGCTACTTGGAGGTTTGCCAGTTACTTCAGTGGAGCCAGGATTTCACCCTGGGTCTTCTGACACAAAAAGTTAATGGAAGTCTTAAGCAAAGCATTACAATAGCAAATCAATCTAATTTGAACTTTTACTTTTTCCATTGCCAGATGTGCATTGTCTTTTTTAAATTTTTCTTTTTTATAGAAAAAATATAGCATTTAAGGAGTGACCATGACAAATTGCAGTGAAAAACTCTGTGAAAATTATATCTTTACATTCATTGAAGTTGATCTGAAATGCTACAAGACTAGATGCCTAAAAGCAGAATCTACAGGAAGACTATAAAGGCTCTGGTCTCAATATTGCAGTCAGTCTAGAATAAAAGAAAACAAGCTGGAAATAAAAGTTTCTTATGCTAACTAGTCCTTTTATCCAACCAGATAAAAAACCACAGTAAGGATATAAGAGCTGTGGAGCATTTTCATTATTTTGTTTGCACACAAAATACAGAAGTTCACAATTGGTAGGAAAACTAGGAAGTTAGCAATTGTGCATGCACCAAAAAATCCTAAGAGAATTCTCAGGGTTTGGGGTTTTGTTTTTTTTTCCACAGGCATTGCTAGTTCAAGAACCAACACTCAAGGAATACTGGCACTTAAGAGAAATAAAGTTTCCACTGTCATTTAAAACAAGCATTCAGATAAAAGCTAACAGTTCATGAAGCAGAAAGAAAAGTAATGCTAAAACAAATGCTAATAATTTAGTGTAATGTACAAAAAATCACTTTCTTAAGTATGCCTTAAGAATAAAGGATAAATTGTATTTACATAATTATACACTTTGTCTTTGTCTTCTTTTTCTTCTTTTTACCATCTTTGCTCATCTTCTCTTTATGTTTTCGGATTTCTCGAACTAATGTGTAGAAGGCATCATCGACACCCTGAAAATAAATTAATGTGGTTATAAGACCAAATTACCATGATTTATGTACTCATTTGTTTTCAACTGAACACTGCAGGATCATATTAATGTTGCAGTTTAGTAAGAATATGTATACTGGCCGTTGTGATGAAGTATGCATTACTTTACATAATCAAACAGTGTAGATTTAAGCTATTAATTTCTGTGCTTTTAGGTGTTTGGGTTCTGTAAATATAACAAGCACATATGTTGTCATTCAGCAGTCTTCACTGGTTTTGGAAACCTTTTCGTTTTTCGAAGTTGCCAGGTTAGTATGGTTTTTTATTTTTTTAAATATACATATTTTCATTTGCTCCACAGGAAAATGAGGGCTTAATTCACCACTGCACTGTTCATTATGTACTCTTTTACACATGTACAAAGTAGGTGTAAAATACTGCTATTTCAGAATAATAAATCACACCCCTGCAAAAATGGGTCCAGAAATCAAACCCTACAGGTAAAAACAAAGACTACTGCCACTGGAGCTAAAAAGTTATTTGTTATCAGCTACAGAGCCTTACATCCTAAGTTGCAAGCGGCAAATAAAGGGTAACATAAATGCACACTGCATGTTCCTCCTCCCAGTGAAGGCAACAGGTAAAAGCAATCTCACTGATGCCAGTATTAGTAGACTGAGCCCCTTAAAACTAGTAACTGTGCTTTATTATGCTGTTTTAGTCAAATAGAGTGGTATGTTTTTGAGTAGCTTTAGCTATATGCAAAGTTTGACAGAAAGCCATTTAACGAGATCTATATCACAAACCATATAGCTCCTTCAAACAAATGTGCATTTACAATACATTGTAACAGCTTCCAAATACAAAATAAACTGAAATGGTCAAAATAAGGTGAACATAGTATATGCTGTTGTGCGGTACCCTTGTTTTTTCAATGTTTGTTCAATGGATTTCATTAATTAGTACTGTTCTGCTGTAAAACTTGGGTCAAATGCTAACATTGGACTTAAAATGTTAAAAGATAGTTAATATTATGGCACAATATGAATCCATCATAACCTACATCTAGAGAAACAATCTGTATCTAGATAAGATACAATGGTGCTATAGCTGGATATGCAATTTTAAAATGTACATACTGCAGTATTAAGTCTCCATTAACCAAAGGAGGAAACAACATAGTTACTGTCCACTGCAAAGGGCTGAAGGATAGTCTCATAGTTAAGATTACAGGATTGGCATCAAGAGCTCTATGTGCAGTTTTCCCACAAACTGTATCCATGGCCCTCAGCAAGATGACCATTCAGTGCCTCAGTTTCCCCATCAGTAAAATGTAAGGAATGCCAGGGGCAGCCATTAACATTTGTACTTTGATTTAAAATCCTCAGATGAAAGATGCTAAATACAAAGTGTAACAGAATACTAAAGCTTCCACAAAAAGATTCCTAAGATTCCTCCTACTTTTTCTTCTAAGATATCGTTAAAATAAATGCACAGAAATTAATCCATATAAAGCTATATTCAAACAATATTAAGGGCCTTAACCTCAAAGAAAGTTAAGGAAATTTACAGTTAAGGCTGAAATTCATTCTACTGTGCCTATTTCATGTATCAGAAATGGTATTTTTATATAGTGTGTATTATAAAACCTGTACACTAGGGGGAGACTTAAGTATGGCATTTCAGCTTTGAATTGCTTTGGTTTTGCAGACCAAATCTTTTAACAGTTAAGAGAATATTTGCATTTTACTGGTTTTGGTTCTGCTGCAAATTCTCTTTAACGCACCTGCTGGCTGATAATAGGGCACTCTGTATCAAGACTCAATTCAAGAGTCTTCTAAAAGGGAAAACAAAATAAAGAATTATATATTCAAAATTATCTCCAGGCCTTATTTACCTTTCATTTAACCCCAGACACTTAATTTGGCTACCACTAGAAAAAGAACTTTATTTCAAAATTTGGGTTGCAGCATCCTGTCATGAAGTTGAATGGGAAAGTTATCCAAAATCCTGCTTGACACAAGATTTCTTGAGATAAAGGGTCAGTGACGCTAAACTCAGTCTATCTCAAATGATTTCCATTTGCTAAGTAGATCTCAAATGTGCTTGCAAAACGTATGAATTAAAATCATACATCTGTACATACATCTACCCTTCAGTGTGTGTGAAATTTCTGGTTTTGCATATGCAGTATGGATACACTTGACAATACCACAGGAACAGCTAAGGAGGATCCCCAAATCATTTGATAGTACTACATCTGGCTAAGAGAATATTGCATATGGGAATGTGCAACCGTATCTACAAATCACACATCCTCTCTGGCCTCCTACTGAAATCTCTCTGTGCAGTCTGTTTTGGAATTCTCTCCCTAACCTGTATCTTAAATTTGTCATTAGATATTGCTGCCTTTTCTTGTTCTTCTGTTACCTTCACTATACAGTTGTACTTTATTTAGATTATTGTGTTTTAATGGAACATTGATTTTAAGTAAGTGTTGCAAAAAATTCATCTCTAAAGACCTCAACCCTGCAAAGGATTTGTGCATAAATCCAGCAATCTGTTAGGAGTTCTGCCACATCATCAACCAGGACCTAGTCTAAAAAGTATATATGCAAAATACAACAATGTATGGTTAAAATAAAAAGGATGATAGTTTAAAAGTGTTTTGGATAGATATACAAGTAAGCTGCCCTCATTTTATTCAATTCAGCAGTTAGAAAATTCATTTTGTGTTATATTCAGCTTAAGTCATATTTTAAAATTAAAACCAGTCAGTGGTTGGCAGGCTTTCTACTGGCCATACTCCAAAAGGGAGAGACCTTAATTCACAATCACAGAGCCCACTACAGGATCATAAATCAGCTTCTATCCTGCATTCATACTAAGAAGATGACAATATTTAGACACTGTTTAAGACTTAAAATAGTTTAACCATTAAGTAGCTCAATGTCAAAACGCTTTCCTATCAACTGGATTCTCTCTCTAAACTTTGTTTTTGTTTGTCTGTTTTTTAAAGAGGACCTAAATCAATTTACAATACAAAAAGAAGGGTCTAGTTGTAATGTATACTTCCAACAGAGGAGGGGGGGAAATTAGTACATTTTTGGAGTTGGGTGGGAAGACCATAAAACAACTTTGTTTACAACCTGAAAACAATTAATGAACCAGTTAAAAGATTAAGTTCAAACATAGCTTCTATATTTGCATTTTTAATAAGACCATCACTGTATCATTCTGGTGCCTAATTTACAGGTAACTTTATGCTCAGATCCCCAGAAAGGCATTCAACTGTATTAGAATGCTACTGACTAATATTTTCAAGTAAGGTATCCTTTGGAGGTTTTGCATTGGTTAAAACATTGTGTTGATTTATCACAGACAAGGTATCTTCTGCTTCACTGCATATCCAAAGCAATTTTACCCTTCAGGGCAGCATCAGCAGATAGGCATACTGAGGCCTGCACAAGATAGCTGATCCAAAATATGATTTTTTTAAATCCTAATAATTTTTTTTAAAAACAGTGTCCCATGATGACCAAGAGGGGAAAATACATAATCAGGAAAAGTTCCATGAAATAACAAATGTGTTCTTTACTATTACTGCTGGGTTTGATTGCCTGCTGACAAGGCGGCAAGCACTTGACATTGTATTTAGTAACAAACAGCTCTATCATGCGTTTTCCCAAGGTTCTGGATATCCACTGAAAGACTTCAGTCTTCGGGGGTCATTCTCCTTAGATCTGCTTAGCTGGTCTGCTGTACAGTTAAGCTGACCCAGAACAAGTAGATTCTTATTGAGAGGAGAATATGGGTACGTCTATACAGGAAAAGAAGAAGAAAAAAAAAAAACCCCGCCACCAAACAAACAAAAAAAAAAAAATCCACAACCCACATACTCAACAGTGACTCTCAGCTTGGGTTTAAGGTTCGGGCACTTAGTGCTTCAGCTACAGCAATAAAAATAGCTGTGCAGATTGAAACTCACCATCCTTCCCTGGGCTTGAATGTCTCAGCCCACATGTCTACATGGCTAGTGTTAGTGCCATAGGTTGAGTCTGTAGACTCTGCCTCTAAGACTCACTGCCATAGGCAGGTAGGGGCCTTTTTTTTGCCATGTAGACATACCCTAAGAAAAGGCAGACTCCCTTAGCAGGGCTGGGCTCCTTGTGGCATCGTGATGTTTCAGATACACAGCTACTGTTATGCCATCAGACTTGGAGCATGTTTTCTCCAGATTGGCTTTCTGAACGCTAGGATTGCTAACATGACAGATCACGCCTCAAGCGCATACACGTGAAACTTATTTTCACTTAATGATCATGTTTCCCTGCACTCAGCAGGCATCCTAGGAGCTCCTCAAACCATACAGGGTTGCAATTTGTATTCTGACTAGGCCCAGGGGAGGACAGAACCAGGTGTCCAGAAAGGTTTCTCCTGATCTGGGGGAAGACTACTACTCTGGGAAGGAAGAAAACAGAGAGAGGATACCCTTGAGAAACTATAGAAATGAATTCAAGAGTCTGAGGAGTTTGCTTCCCACTGAGAAACAAAGAAAATGAGATTCCAGCTTCTCTTTCCCAAGCAAGTCCAGAGAGGAAAGGTCAACACAGCCCAAAATCTTTGCTTAGGGCTGAGAAGGGAGGCTTGAGTCTACTTCCAGGTACATGAACAAAAGAAAGCTGCCCCTTTCCAAAATACCAGAACGTAACCTCCTGAGTCTCTCTCCCCCCTTCTGTGTCCTAAGTGCAAAGGAGTGACTACTTTTCTTTGAAGAAAAAGGCTTAGGGAAATACAGCTGAATGCAGCATTTCTTTTAAAAGCGGAAAAAAAAACCCCCACAAGTTTGAAGTGAACAACTATCATACAGAGTTGGGATAAGCTACGGCCTCAAATCATGGCTAAATCCATCATGCCCAGTGAGCCCCTAGGGAGGAGCAGAGACCATTACTGGAATATCTGAGCAACAGCAGTCAGCCTATTCTCAACTAAAGGAACTAAGGTTTTTATTTTTAAAACCCTTCCTGGGAAAGGAAGAATAGAAAACCTCATTCTGTAACTCCCAACAGTCAGCAAATAACTCATCGGGAAACAAGTCTGTGTGCAACTTTCTCCAATAAACCCCAAATGTAATACCACGCAAACCTTTACACCAATATACTCCATAAATGACATATCTTTTTTTCAAGCAACTGCAGAATCCAGTCTAATCTTCTGGGAGCATATGTGGCCTATGGAGATTTAGCAAATATCCAGGTGTCAGGAGTGATGTGGGTGCTCTGCATGATCTGCTGGACGGACTATAGGGAATCCTGAACAAAATGAATAAAACCCACACAACCATGTAATTTTCAATCCTCTGTAAAGACTCTCTTCCCTAGCAGGTCCTGGGGCTCAGCTTGGATCCTAAGTCATAAGATACCTCTCCCTTCTCTGAATAGTGACCCACCAAAGCATGCATAGTAGTTTGAGAAAGGATAGTACAAAGCAACTAAGATTTTTACTAAAACACCAGTACTGACACTCAGGGAACCCTCCTCAAAGACTTTCTAGGGAACTCCTGGGACACTCACTCCTGGGAGCTCTACTGAGAGTCTTGTGAAACAGTGCCAGAAACAGACTAAATGCACTACTTCTTGATGACATGCTATGTCTCAAACATTATCTTTCCTTCATTTCTCATAGCTTCTCTCTTTCCACTTGATTTTGGTTCTTAGTTCTTATATGAACCAGAAAATATTAAACAGCTTTATGAGATGATTAATATAACTTTATACTGTACTTATATTTGTATTTTGCTTATTTCATTACAAAAAAACCCTCTCTCCTCCTTTATTCAATAAAGACATTTTAAAAGACAAACATCCCTCCCTCCGATCCAAATCAGTTGTCTGATGAAACCTGATAGCATTGCTACTGGCATAGGAAAGAATTCAGATGCATGTCCTGAAGTGATCAAATTAATTATTTCTGCTCAGAAAGTGAAGCAGGACAGGCTTGGGACTCAAGAACTTCTGTGTTCTAATTCCCATATAGACGCTACCTCTCTGTTGCACTGGGCAAAGCACTTTACATTTTCAGATGTAGAAACCGAAGTTGACAGTTGAAGAGCAGGGATTTGTAAAGCAATTTGAAGATCTATCCATGGCCTTCACTACTGTGGAATATACACATTTCTCCTCACAACACTCCCCGTGAAGTTGGCACATGATACCTATTTTACAGACAACGGAAGCACAGAGATTAAGTAGCTTGGCCAAGGTCACTCACAGCATGGACCTCCTATCCCATTTGTCAAAAACCACAAAATAGAACATACCAATAGCTGCAAAGGTATTGTTTAAAAAGTACTCTACTGCTAGGAAACCAAAGCTCAAAACTAAATGTTAATGAAGGAGAACAGTGGAAGTTTGATTATTTTTCTACTTATATTTTGAAATTATATAATTACTATTGAGAAGCTGCAAAATATTTGATTTATGTGAAACTGATGATCAGCTTTTTTGTCCAAAATTAATTTGCAAAACTTACCCTATTACAAAACTTACCCTGTTACATTACAAGACATTTTTTAATTTTCACACACCCTGGAGTCTTTTCTTCTTTGCTGATTTTTTTCACTCTGTACTGTCGAATCTCTCGCACCAATGTATAAAAAGCATCCTCCACTCTCTGCATTGTAAAACACAACTCCTTAAAATTTGCTTTATTGACAAATATGATGTACTGGGATACCCATGGCAGAAAAAACACAGAAAGTATGAACTTTACTTGAGATATGTAGGTGTATGGAGCACGAGTAAATCTAAGGGCTGTGTTCATATTCAGTCTGCAGAGAGAAACCAAGAGCCTGCCTATCAGAGGAAAAGAGGAGCACTGTGCCTATACTGTCACAGATAGGTTCTGTGGCTCTGTGTTCTTTAACTGCTGCTCCCCACTCGCATTATACCTGTCTGTATTAAAGGTAAGTTTTACAACTTATTTCTGGGACCAATTTTGCTAGGGAAAACATTTGACATTTATGCATTTTTAAAAATATATTTAGAGAATTAAGTTTGGCTTCATAAGTGCTATTATAACTGACATGAACAAGTTGGAAGCAGATTTAAAAATCAAGGAGTAAGATCTGGATGATGTAAATCCATTATGCTGCATTGTATGTAAGCCCTTCAGCATTTTTGTAGGAAGACAGAAATTGGTCAAAACAGGCTATGGACCCATTTGTGGGGGTTGGAGGAGTTATCATCATTATGTATTGCTCAGCTAAAATCCAGTATCATATTAGGATTGTGAATGTTTTAGTGCACAATATAGGTACAGTAGCTTAGTAACTAAGAAGGATGCATGTTTCTATTTAAAGGTTCTTCAATTACCCATTCCAATTTTATGGAGTTATATAGGCAGGCAGCCTAATTCGGAGCCTTGGCATTCTTTGGTCAGGTGGGTGCATAAGCTACTGTCTATTCTCCTTTAAAGTAGAAAGAAGTGTCCTCATGCAGATCTGTATGTGAGAGCTTTACATCAAGGAAGATTATACTCCATATTTCAGGAACAGTTACAAAGAAACATCTACTCATATGGACAATATGTAACTCAATGCAATATTGTTCAATTCTGAAAGTGACCACAGGTTGGTTTTTTGTTTGGTTGGTTTTTTAAATGGGAACTTATTTGACACCCTAGGTACAAGTACTGTTAGCCCTAATTTTAACAGAAGACTATATTTGGATGAACTACATAAAGAGTCTCCTTTAATTTGCCTGGAATTTTAAGTTCTGTTTCTAAAATAATGAGTCATCAATTTACCCCACACCAGAAATAACATGTATATTATCATACATAAGTTATTTCTTCAAAGTGGAGAAATAGCAAGTTCTGCTACAAATTGTAGGATGAAAAAGGTTCATAAGTTAGCACACCAAGTGGCTTTAGCTATAGCAGCCAGACAGGAGACTAAAGCCAGACAAAGTGGCTTTAGTATTGTCTATACCAGCCAGAAAAAGAATCCTCTATCACGGGTAATCTGAGTGCACAGCCAGGACAGACAACTCTATAGCACTCAGCCCCTCTCTCACAGCTCTGTGTTGAGGGCATTGTGAGATTATGCCATCTCCACGCCAAAGAAAAACTGGAAGAAAACCTGAGATACTTAACGAGCTGGAAGGCAGAAACGTGCATCAGCAACCAAAAGTTGCCAAATGTCTACTTCAGAGAACTGCAGCTGATTGGCTCTGCCAATGTAAAGGCGCACAGAAAGTTCTATAGAAATCTTTGGGACTGTTTTAAGTTGCATTGGAGCCCAAAGTGGCTGGCCCCAGAATTAGATAAACAAACAGGTCAGCCACCTTTCTGTTTACCCACTCCTGGAGCCAGTCGTTTTGGATAAGCCTTTAAATTCAGCAGAGCCAATCAGCAGGAGCTCTACCTACCTCCAGTCCTGCTCTGAGCACACCTCATCCAGCTCCAAGGATCAGGACCTCTGCTCTCCATAAATAGGTTTAACTTGAGAAGAGCTCGTTACACCAGTTTACCTCACCTTCAACCTACTTTAACTAATGCACATAGTCTGCCCCTATAATTTTTTATAATTACATATTTTACAAGCTTGACTTTAAAATTAGAGATTCTCTTTATGTAAGAATTATTAAATTGTCTAAAAACACATCTATGTACTGTACCATCGAGAATCCCAGGGACCAAAAATAAATCATCTATATTTACCGGTATTGTATTAACGCTAATTTGCTATAAATGCTGCCACAAGAGATCATACTTAGAATTAACCATTCAAATGTTGGAGTTTGCTGTCTGAAGGTTTCTCTGAACAACAGCCATCTGATCCTGGAAATTAAACACACTGTACCTTTGTTTGCTTATGCATAAATAAAACTCAGTAATTCAGTCCAAGAAATAAAATTTACCGTGGTGAGAACAGGGGGAGTTTAACTTCATACCCACAAAATACGGATGGCCTGACAATTCTTCTTATATTTAAAATCTAGCAGTTTGTAGATGGACGTTTACAAAAAATGTAAGCCAAGTAAAGCTCATATTTTCATGTTTTCCTGGGAGGTGGAGAATCTTATTCATAAAGAGAGAGAATAACCAGCGATCAGCTGCAGTGTGCCAGAGCACATGCTGTGCAGGAATCAAGATATCTGTGGTTTACTGTTTTGCAAAAGAAATATGTAATTTGATTCTGTAGCTGTGATATCAGAAATTAGACAGTGCACCTTCATTCGACTTCATATTGCCAACATTCCCATCACCAACAACAGGAATTTGATTTTGCATTAGCGATACAGAGAAACAGACACACACAGAGAATTAAAGTTGCTACTACCACCACCAAGAATGTAACATTAGGACTCCAGATAACAGGAGTCATTCTAGAAAGAATATTTTTTAACAAAAGATATTGCTAGTTTAACTAGTGTGACAATCTACATGAGGGAAAATTTTTAAAGAGTCAGTCACCACAGTGATATGTTTAGAAATGCAACTATAAACACTTTTTAAAAAAAGAATCATTTGCATTACTGTTTCTCTTTGTAGGCTCACTTCATATAGTTATTAAATTCATTGTAGTTCAAGGTCAGAGTGGCACCACAAAAAACATAGCCCTTTCCAGCATGTCAACACTTTTCTTTAAGCAACTACAAAATTAAATATATTAGATGTTTTTAATGGAGAAGTTCATATGTCTGTTGAACATGTGAAAGACCAATGATACGCAAGACCTCGCAGAACAGTGTTTTTGAAATGCTGTTGAAGTTTCCTCATACATAGCCAGATGGCTAGTTTAAAATGCGACTATTTACAAAAATAAAAGGTATCTGAGCATAGGCCAGAGTACCTACAGTACCTTCATATACTGTCCTTTTGCAAATGCTTGAAAAGAACATCTAATC
The DNA here is from genome assembly GCA_007922155.1 of Mesoclemmys tuberculata. Classification (NCBI taxonomy): domain Eukaryota; kingdom Metazoa; phylum Chordata; order Testudines; family Chelidae; genus Mesoclemmys; species Mesoclemmys tuberculata. The sequence goes on from ML675616.1 coordinate 107,606,999, forward strand.
CAGGGTGAATAAAAATGGATTTAAATAAAAACTGAATTTTTATTTACACTGGATATTTTTAATTTAAATTAAAGATAGGTTTATTTTTTTAAATAAACCTATTTAAAATTAAATTTGAAATTAACTTATTTTAAGGCCTTCACTTATAATCTATTAAAATAGTTTAATTAAATATGGAATAATATTAAGCAGTACATGGTTGCTGCCAAGTTTTAAAGAAAGTAAAACCACTGAAGTGGTGGAAGCTACTGGCTGAACACTTGGCACTAGAGTTTGTTGAAGTGCTAAGTCAGTTTCTGACAGCAGTAGTATCTTCTGCAGGTACAGAGAGAATATTTTAATTGTTTTGGTTTATTCAGTTAGTTCAATTCAATTACTAGTTCATTCAAAGTTAAAAAAAATCAACTGGGATTTGGAAAAGCAACAAAGTTTGTTTTCCTTCTTCCAATCTATGAATAAAAACGCCTGAGAGGGTGAGCGCTACCAATTCTAAAATCTTGAAGGATATGACAGAAAACAGTCAGTTTAATTAACTAACTACAGATAATATCTCTGTTTAATACATCAATTTTAAATGCAAAATACCTTGATAAACTTATTTTCTTATGTATCCAGCACATTTAAGGTAGTTTTATTTAATTAACATTTTTAAATTTCCATCCAGGCTGATCTTGACACAAGTAAAAAAATTAACCATTCACCATTTTCCAACATAATAAAAAAATTAAAATTAAGAATCTGAGTAAGTATATTAAGCTATATAACTGCTTAAATCAATACATCTACGTATAATGTATCCTCTGGGTTAACAAAAAGAAACAAGATTTATGTAAAGGCTATACGTAGTTTTATCAACATGTTTAATGGTTACCAACAGATGACCATCAACCTTTCTTTAGGAAAACAACAAATAAGTACAAATGCAAAACAAGATTAAAACCATTTAATTGGTTTCCTGCTTGCTGATTTAAATCATGATTAAAACTGGTGATCTGAATCACTGATTTTTAAATAATCTAGCCTGCATATTCGATACCCAGAATTAGTGAGTATTTTTACCTTAATCTCTCTAGGCCACATCTGCTCATCTATAATATGGTAATAAATAATGCACTCATCTTACAAGTGAACTGCAAAATTCATAAATGTTTGTGAAGCACTCAGATGGTATAGTGATGAGTGCCATAAAAAAGCCCATGAGAAAAATAATAATTCTTTCTTCAGAAGTGTACAGCAAATAAGGCCACAAATTGAACAATGAAGATAAAACAAAGTATCAAACAGCTACTCATTAAGTGACCACCTTCCATCCTAGGCACTTAGTGTAGCAAGGACCTTTGGGGAAAAAAGTATGTGATCATGTACCTAAAGACTGTCTCATAACGCATACACACAAGGGGAACGAATTGAAGTTCTACAGGCAACCTTAATTCTCTCATTTCCTAATTTATGAGTGTTTGGCTCTGCAGCCTTAATCATGTTCTTTAAATAGTGTTTGGATGTTTTGTTGTATGTGATTTCCAAGGTTTTAAAAAAGCAAATTTAAAAAAAAAATGTCAGCATGTAGCATGACACTAGCATCTGTATGGGTCGTGTACAGAGCTGGAACCTTTAGGTCCACCACACGGACCTCTGCCACTTAAGCAGCAGAAACTATCATCCTTGCACTAGAGGGGAATGAAATATCTGAAATCCACTGGCAAAAGAGTTATGTGCTGACAGCAGAGGAATGTTAAGACCCAGGAATCTTGGGTGCCATTCCAGGAATATCATTGGCAGAAAGGTTACCATCCCTCACATTTCAACTCCCTCCTCCAAAGCAGGGAGTTTCGAGCTTTACAAAGACATGCTTACTAGAATTGAACATGAGCAAAACAACGTATTTTGCCCTAGCCTTGTTTTCAGAAATGTCTGAACTGCTTTCACTGAAACTTCCCAAAAAAGCTACCAGCCTGAAGCAGACACCAGGCACAGACAAGTTCAGCATGAACAGTTGCAGTTGGCAAAGTTACAAGCAACTGAAAACGGGGTCTTAAGGGAAGTGTGGGTCAACTTTAACAAGAGGTCATGCTACCAGTGCCACATAATAAAATAGAATGGCTGCATACTACAGTTAGCTACGGTACCATTATTTTACATAGGTCTTTGGCATGATAACTTGCAAATGGCAGGCTGGTTTAAGTACCAATTTTTCATATTTAAGTTTTTACATTTCTACAGCCTTAACCCGACAGAGATTTGCACAAGTGGAGTTCTATAAATGAAGCACCATTTACTTCACTGGAACTCCATGTTCACCGCTGTGGGACCTATGTGCTTATACAATGGATAATTAAAATAGAAAGTAAGTAATCACAATAAATCAAGCTTTTTGTGGCAAGTGTTACAATTCAGGGAATTCTCACCAGCACACATCCACACTCTCCTTTTAATCTAATACTATTTTGGGGTTTGAAAAGAAAGTAAGTACACAGAAAGAAAACGTACAACCAACCCTATGTTCAAACACATTTTGGGCTCAGTCCTGATGTTACTCTTTGTGCACCTCCCATAAAATTAATTTAAAAAAAAGTTTGTGCAACAGTTGCAAAATCTAGCCTTAAAAAAACCAAAATCATCCCGAGTTTCAAGGGGCACAACTTTGGCTGATTTCACTGGAAGTTGCTTTCTCATATTCAAAGGTTGAATTGATTCTGTGAGTTAAGTCAAACACACAGAAAACTAAATAAAGGCAAGAACCTCTAGCCTGAACTCATTCTCTTTGCTTATAGATGGTATAGGCATATGGAGTATGTGACAAAGTGATGCAGTATCTCTCACAAAACATAACAGATAGGGCTTAAGACATATTCATTTATTTTATGAATAAATACTGTTAACCTTAATGTTATTTACGGATGTCAGACTTATTTAATGCAGAGGGCCAAATTTTATTTATGGACAATGATATAAATTATGGAGTGCATACTCCCCTCAATCCACAGAACTCCCACTGATTTCAATGCAAAACTGGCACAAAGATGGCAGAATATGACCTTTATGCAGTAACTAAATCTTCAGTTATTTGTTAAGTACGTTATTGTCACATTCAATATCACTTTGAAAAAATATGCTCACCTTTAGGACCACTCTTATTTCTGCTTTTCCCCACCCTCCTTTCAAAATATATCCTCTTCTTTGTCTTTGGCCTTCTCTACAAAGTTTTTGTACTTATTTAAACTAAACTGTCACCAAAAACTGAATTAGGTACTTAATGCAACCCCCCAGTATGGAGACACTTATATCACCATAAAGATATTTGTTCCTGCAACTGACACAAAGTGTGTATGGACAAGTCCTTTGTCTCTCCCCTCTCTTCTCCATTCTGCATTCCTTCTCTTCAGAAACTCCCAGCTCCCCTGGGGCTTCAGACTCACTCTATTCCCCCATTCTATCTGCTAAAATAGTCAGCAATTAAATAGTTAATGTTGAAGTGTTATTACTAAATTTTAGAGCTGATGCACCAATAAGATTAAGGGGAGGGAGGTGAGAAATTTCTACCTCATTGTTTCAGGCTTTCTGCAGCCTTCAAAAGACATGACTACATCAGTTTCAAACATGAACTGAATGTTAGTCTTTGCAACCATGAAGATTAAAAACTTCTCTTAAATGAAAGCTTAACTTCTGAATATTTCATGTGGGCTAGATGTGGCCCAGAGGCTATATGTTTGACACCACCCATTTTAAACGAATTATTTTGCGCATCTCTCTCTCCCCCCATGCCCACACACTTATCATTCAAGGTAGTATCTTGATAAAATTAAAGACAATGTTCTTCATCCAGTTGCCTTTTGACCATATTGTGTGTGTTTTAGACCACAGCATTATGTTCCATAAGAAGGTACTTAATCTTTAATATTATTAATTTACCAAAAAATAAAATAAAATAAATCTACTGATTCAATTCCTAGAAGGCAAGATTTTCAATAGTGACTAGTTATTTTGTGTCCCTAAATGTCTGGGTTTCAAACTTGAGACACTTTTTCCTTATTTTTCTGGGGATGTATGCTCAGCATTTTTTGAAGAAAATTAGGCCCTTTTTAAAACATCTCAAATGGATACCCAAAATCACTAGTATCTGACCAAGATTTTCAAATGTGACAGTGGACAAGCAATTTCATCTGTGTTTATTCAGGCTAGTATATTGCCTTTTAAAGTCTACTTGCATGTTGGGCATCAACTCTTTAAAAATCTCCTAATCCTATTAAGAGGTAAAAAAATCAAATACCAAACAGATTTGTGACAATTCTTAAACTGAGTTCTAAGAAAAGATAAAATTGCACAGACTTTTGAATGGTGATTGAGCAAGCAATTTTATATCAGGTAAGCATGAAAAGAAAATCGGTAAGCATGAAAAGAAATCAAAGGCCAGATACAGAAATTATGTTTCTGTTTTGAAATGTATTCCTAAGAAGTCATTTCAAACATTTTAGCAACAGTATCATTAAAAGCTATCGTGGACAGGTAAAGAGGAGGTAGATTTCTATAACGAAGTCAGATAATTGTTTAAGAAAACGAAACAAAAAATTACAACACTAAATGATAGTACAGAATTTATATTTCAAAACAGTATTTGTTTGCTGTTTATTTCCTAATTTTTCCATTTTTATCCTTCTGTCTTGTTAATGACACACATTAAAGCAGGACCTCCCAGACAGGAATTGTAATGTCTATAATTATCAGCCAGTTTGTATGTCATATGGTTTACTTAACACACTTCTTCCAGTTTACCCTCTAGTCCTAAAGTTTTGTGACTTTGGAATCTTCCTTGACATAGGTTTATGCTCCAAATATTACTGTTCATCCAATTTACAACTCCTCTGAATTTTCTTCTTAGTAAATTTTTCTCTCTATTTAGAGGTTGTGTGAATTAGTCCATCAGATTAAAGATGGCCAGAAAACTGGGTAGCAGTGGCAAATTAACATAATTTGCACTAATCCGGACATTCTGTGGACATGTAAAATACGTAATTTATACATGGATTTCCAAAGGAGTTTTACCCACCAGCGTAGGGCTCAATCTAGTCACCCACCACGTGAGTAGTGTGCAACATTCCTCCTTGAGATACCTTCTTTCCTTCAATAGCCCTATTCTGATTCTAAATAGAAATTACATTTTTTGCTAGCCAAGATCAAAATCTCACAACTCCAGAACTTTGGCTAATTATCTGATTGCTGAACACCTTCACGAAGAAAGTGATTCATGTCCTTCACACCCTCTTTTTTGTTTTTTTTTTTAGTAAAACTCTCAAAGCTATTAAAAATCAAGTAAACTTGAAGAAATATACTATTGCTTAGTAGTTGAATGCAACAGAGGCCTGGGTTTCCTTTCTTGAGTCTGAACAGTTGAAATGCATCATGGATCAGTGAATGAGTACCAGTTGTCTGGGAGTCCACAGAATGGCAAAACACCAAAAAGTTTCCTCTAAAGAAATACGCATTAACACCAAAATTTGGCAGTCGCTGGAGTTTTGAATGCTCTGGTACTTTCAAGATTCAAGCAGGAATTCTGCTTGTGCGCCTTGGTTTTGAACTTTACCTGTCTTGTCTTTGCTGATGTTTCAATGAAAGGAATTCCATAACTTCTTGCTAAGTCCTGAGCTTGTTTAGTGTCTACTGTCCTGGAAGGTAAGTCACATTTGTTTCCTACTAGCACCATAGGGACATCTTCAGAATCTTTAACTCTTTTTATTTGTTCCCTAAAAAAAAAAAAAAAAGTAGTTAACGGATTTTATTTCAATACTGTTAGTATAGTTAATACAGTAGAATTTTAGGGGAAGAACAAAATGAAGTTAGACATTTCTATTCTTTTCAAATGGGCCAACAGTACCTTATAGTTTCTTTTCATTTAATGTGTACATTATTTGAAACATTAAATTAGTTGATACCACTGCCTTTCCCCCCAGATTTAGCATTTTAACTCAAAAACAGAGCATGCATAGAAGTCACATAGTTGTCATTGATAGCCGTGGGACTCCCAGAGCCAAAATGATGAGTCATGATTCCATTTACACTATAGCTGCTTTCCTTTAATCCCCACTTTAGTGTCCCTTCACCCTATCAGAGCAGCATGAAGGGCATTTGTGTGGATGAGAAGCAGGCCAAAATAGGGTTCTTGATTTATTCCGGAGGGGCTTTGTCCCATTTAGCCAAAACTCCTACTCATGTCTGGTGGAGTAGTGCAACAGTGAAGCTCGAAAAGTCTATCTTAACATTACAATATTTGAACTCTCTACCTGAAGGGATTAGCAAAACAGCTGAACCAAAACTGGATAATTTGGTAGGAAAAGGTCTCCAAATATGCTGATGGTCCTATTTACTAGTGTTCTTAACTGTAAATGAGGTGAGATGGCTTTTGTGAGCAGTGACAGGACTTAGGAGGAGACCGTCTCCTCCTTCCCACTCCTCTTCTTGGCGAGGCAACGTGAGCAAGAAATGTTTCCAAGGCTAGGATCATAGGCATCGATGATTTGCTCCTCTTCTAAGACCTTGCCTACACTCACAGTGACATGTAGAGTGCACGTACCTACATGTTGCAGTGAAAAGCAGGCTGTGTCCACGCTGATGGGTTTAGCTAAACGTGGCAGTGAAAGGGTCTGGTGGGTAGAGGCAGAGGAAGCCCTTCCCCACTGTCCCAGGCACAGCACGCACCCCACCCTCGCTGCCAGAGCCTTTCTCCTCTGCTCTGCAAGTGGCACCCCCCCCCCCCCCCAGCAAGATTTTCCCTACCACCCCCCACAGCCTTTCCCTGAAGCACCACCAGGTCACCAAAACTTCCATGTCATCCCATGCACAGCACTTCCCACCCCGTCCCTACCACAGCCTTTCCCTAGCCCACCACAGCCTTTCCCTCCTGCCCCACACCACAGCCTCTCCCCACTGCCTGAGCCTTTGGCTATGGCAGGGAAAGGCTCCAGCAGCAGGACTCCGCACTAACCATAGAAATGTAGACATGGGGAGCATTGCTCGGGTGTATAGAGAACCGTGTAGAGTGCATACCTAAAGTTCTGGCCTGTTTCCTTGCCTAAGCAGTGCCCTACCATGTACACTGCTATCCGTGCATGCAGTCTGTACTCTGACACTGCCGCAAGTGTAAACCCTGCGTTAGTGTCTCAATTTACTGTCTTCTCACATGTAGAAAATATGCAAGTTGCTCAAGAATTGTTTATGATCAATGCTTTATTGTACAGCTTTTTTGGCTTACTGATTATATTGTCTAACTCTTCCTTTTGCACATGCTATCTCAGCTTTTTTTAACCAATAAAATACTATTAAAGATCCACAATAGCTGTCATTATGTATTAAAATCAGTACTGCTGTCATCTATGCTAGCAGGAGGAGATTTTACGATTTGTCTCTCTAAATTACTGGTTTACATTTCTCGGAGAACTTCTTTGGTAAGTGAATCCGCGCTTTCAAATACTAGTTAGAATGCATCTTTCAAATACTGAATTAAAAAGCATTTGGCAAGACAACAATGCCGCTGAAAGAATGCCAATCATCAGTTTACATTTCTGTCTCCCACCCAGACAGTCTGGAAGGTTACTCCTTAATTAACATAGCTATGGCTTCTTATTTTACTAGATATTTAGTTCTGTGAACCTTCAATCTCAGTCCACAAGCTCATTCATTGATGTGTGAACATAATGTACTAATGCCAGAATTCAATCCTTAATGTTCTTTGGGGAGAGGTTGTATAACAAGAAGCCTTCTTACACAATTACAGTTGTGCTCTCTGTATTATTTCTGTAAGAAGGGTTTAAAAGCCAAACTCTATAACTTAAAATATAGAAAGCCAGATAAAACACACCATGTTCCTTTTACTATTAAAGCAAGAATAAAAATAAGTTTTGCTATAACCACACAGGAAACCCGTTTTTATGGGTCTGATGATCATGTGTATGGAGGATTTTTTTTAAGTAGTAATGTAAATACTATTGCCCCAGATTTGTATGGTCTCCCCTCCTGTTCAACACACGAGGCAGCTGGGAAACACTGGCAGCAATACATTTTGCATAAATGTGTGTCTCAGATGAAGGCTGGCTAGCTATAACTTAATTTGACAAGGAAAAGAGGGTTGAGTGAAGCTGCTAGCACCTACAACATTCAGTCCCCTAAATAAGGGAGTGCAACTGCTATTCGTAACACAAGTGTGCAACAGATGATGGGCTGCTCAGGTAGCAGCTATGGTTTAATGCTTTCTTTCACATGCACCTTTCCTCCCCCATCCCCCATGGGATGCACACCACAAGATTAGGCTGCTTAATGCACTCTACATGGGACTAACTAGAGACAATTCTTAAAATGAAGCTAGTCCAAGTACTGAACTTAGAATGCCATGGCCAGGTCTCACATTGGGAGCACATTACTCTACTGCTCTGGGATCTGCATTGACTTTCAGTATATTTCTGAGTGGAGTTCAAGGTGATGTTAATTTATTAAGTCGTGAAAGGTTTGAGACTGCCACTCTCTGATGCCAAACTCCCACTGTTAAGATCAATGCAAGATGGAGACGTGAGCTAAAGATCCTCACTATAAATGGGAGGGAGCACTTCGCAGGGTGTTCTCTGAAAGTGGTCTTGAATTCGGAAGCATGCTCAGCCCCCCTTCCGTTGGTCCAAAGCCCAAATGTGTTAATCTTTTTCTTCAGGGTGCAGACCAATAATTTGTGTTTATTTTTATTATCCTTAAATAAGCTGCATGGATTTTTGTTTGCATCAAGATTAGAAAAGTTGTTCTTTATATTTTATAATATATTTATGTTATGGGCATTTTTTAAAGGTTTTTAATACATAAATAGCTACTATAATCAGGTTTTCAAAGCATACATTACATTTGGTTGTCTAATTTGAAACACCTAAATAGCAGATTCCCAGGCTCCATCCATAAATCCTACTATGCAGTGCCAGAAAGGCTCCAATGGAGATGGGTGTTTTGGTTCATGCCATGGTCATACATTGCCCATGTGAATCCCCATATCTTTTCATACCTCACACACAGCACAACTACTCCATTTTAACTCCAAAAGTGCCTGCTATGGCCACAGAGGGGGCAGGATTTGCCCAAGAGATACAAATCACCTCCGTTCATCTCAATGGGATATTAATGCTGAAACCTCCTGATTTCTGTATCTGTTTTAATTATATTTACCTTTCAAAAGTGCCCTACTTCTGGAACGTCCCAGAAGCTTCAACCTACTCAAAACCCTGTGAAATACTCCTCGCGTGATTTCTGGCGAAGTGACTAAAGGATTGATTATGATATTTGATGGCCTATCAACTGCAATAGCAGCTTTGGAACTCTGGCAATAATGTTATACCACAACTAACTAAACCATAGAACACAGCCCATCATTTGGTCCAAGGGAGTAAAAGCAAGCCATTTTTTCCCTTTTCAGAGTCACCACGATGATAAATATGCTCTTTAACAAATAACAACAATAATCTTACCTATAATGGTGAATATCTTCAAATGATTTTGTATTATTTATGGCAAATACACATAGGAAACCCTCCCCGGTTCTCATATATTGGTCCCTCATTGCACTGTACTCTTCTTGACCTGCTGTATCAAGAATATCCAAGAGACAGGTTTCTCCATCAATTACTACTTGTTTCCTGTAGGAATCCTGAGGAGACAGAAAAATTTTCTAAATTAAACATGACTGACTTTGAATTTATATAACTCTACTTTACAAATGATCTCTAAATGCTTTACAAACATTAAGCAAGATTCAACATCCCTGAGTCAGGTATTAGCCACCTCATTTTACAGATGGGCAAACTGAGGCACAGAGCAGATGAGTGGCGTGACCACGGTCATGCAGCAAGCAAGCCAGCAGCAGAGTGGAGAACAAATCCAGGAGTGCAGATTTTCATTCCCCTGTTCCATCTACTAGTCTCTACTTCCATAATCAAACATATAAAGTATAATGCTTTCTAAAGAACATCAGATGGAAGTGGCAGTCTTCTTTTCTTTGCCCTATGGATAACTGCAATTTGGACACAGTTACAGATCAGAAATTCAGTGGCCTCTCAGTTGCATTTTCATCAATACCAGGATTGCAGAAACATGCAACCCACAGTTTTTCTGGGTGTAGTTTACCTTAAGTCTAGCCACTTCATGATCATATCAGGCATTTCGTCTTTATACCATGGAAACATCCATGAACCAAGACCAGTACTGTGACAGCAGTTCACAAAGTAGCCAGATGTAAATAGGCCTTTTACAAACACATTTGCAATTCCTAAATCTACACAAATGGAGGAGGAAGAGTAGATTTAAGAATGAGTTCAAGAGCTTAACATTTAGTGTTCAGGACAGTAAGTCAATTTTCTATCATCACTAAGCAGCCTGAGACATGAAAGTTACAATAACCAATAATTTGAAGACGTTAGACTATAGCTACACTGGAGAGCTTGCACTGATGCGGTCGTACTTCTGCAAGCTCTCTAGTGTAGCTACACTATGCTGACAGGATAGTGCTCTTCCATCAGCTTAATTACTCCAGCCCTCAGGAGCAGCAGTTGCTATGTCGGTAGAAGAAGCTCTCCCGCTGACATAGCACTGTCCACACTGGCACTTACATTGGCATAAGTTATGTTGCCCGGCTGGTGGCTAATTCACACCCAGAGCAATATAATTTATATGGATTTACGTTGTAGTGTAGCCATAGCCTTAGTGTCAGTGTACAGTTTGACGTTTTTGCAATACAAAGAAAGTTACAAAATGTGATATAAGCTCTGACAATTACCATGATACATAAGAAAGAACTATTTCAGCATGGCTGACTCAAAGTTTCCAGAATCTGGACTTGCTATACCTGAGATCTACACACAATACTCAAGCAGAGTTCAGGCACTGGAAAGTAACAGCTAAATGCTAGAATATACTAACAACTGTTTGTTTCCGAAGCTAGGTCTCATACAGCACTCCCTTTCATGGAATCATAGACATGTAGGGGTGGAAGGGACCTGGAGGTCATCCAGTCCAGCCCCCTGTGGTAAATCAGATTACTAAATTTAGGCCATCCATTACAGGTGTTTGTCCAACTTGTTCTTAAAAACCTCCAGTGATGGGGATTCCAAAGCCTCCCTTGGAAGCCTATTCCAGAATTTAACTACCCTTATAGCAGGGATACTATCCATCGCTGCAGATTATTCACTTCTTGTCTTACCTTCAGTGGACACGGAGAACAACTTAACACCATCCTTTTTATAACAGCCCTTAACATACTTGAAGATTAGCATCAGGTCCCTCATCAGTTTTCTTTTCTCAAGGCTAAAGATGCCCAGTTGTTGTTTTTTTTTATCCTACCACATAAATCATGTCTTATCATTTTTGTAGCTCTCCTCTGGACTCGCTCCAATTTATCCACATCTTTCCTAAAGTGTGGCATCCAGAACTGGACACAGTACTCCAGCTGAGACCTCACTGTGCCAAGTAGAGTGGGACAATCACCTCCTGTGTCTTACACCTGATACTCTTGTTAACACACATCCAAAATTACCCTTGTTCACACCTGCATCACATTATTGATTCATATTCAATTTGTGATCCACTCTAATCCCTTGATTCTTGTCAGCAGTGCTATCACCTAGCCAATTATTCCTCATTTTGTAGTTGTATATTTGATTTTCCCTTTCAATGTGTAGTACTTTGCACTTGTTTTTCTTAAATTTCGCCTCGTTGATTTCAGACAAATTCTCTGGTTTTGAATTATAATCCTATCCTCCAAAGTGCTTGCAAACTCTCCCAGTTTGGTGCCATATGCAAATTTTATAAGCATACGCCTCACTCCTTTACTCAAGTCATTAATGAAAATATTGACCAGTACCGGACACAGGTATGACCCCTGAGGGATCCCATTAGATACACCCTCTCAGTTTAACAGAAAGCCACTCTTTGAGTACTGTCTCAATTGTTTTCCCATCTTTGAGTAATTTCATCTAGACTACATTTCTCTAATTTGCATATGTAATTGGCATGTGCAATTATGTCAAAAGCCTTACTAAAAATCAAGATATATCATGTCTACTGTTTTCCCCCATCCATGAGGCCAGTAACCCTGTGAAATGGGTTGGTTTGCCATGATGTGTTCTGACAGATCTATGCTGGCTATTCATTATAAACCTATTACCCTGTAGGTGCTTACAACTGAGTGTTTACTAAATTTCTTCAAGTATCTTTCCAGTTATTCAAGTTAGGCTGACTGGTCTATAATTCCCCAGGTCCTCTTTGTTCCCCCTTTTAAAGATAGGTGCCATGTTTACTTTTCTCCAACCCTCTGGAACCTCACCCATCCTCCATAAGTTCTTGAAGATAATTGCTAATGGTTCTGACATTGCTTCAGCTCCTTTCTTAAGTACCCTACCATGAAATTCATCAGGCCCTGCTAACCTGAACACATCTAACTTATGTAAATATTCTTTAACATCTTCTTTCCCTATTTTGGCCTGTGTTCCTTCCCCCTTGTTGTTAATATTAACTGTCTTGAGTATCTGGTCATCATTAACCTTTTTAAGTGAAGACTGAAGCAAAATAGACACTTCAGCTTTTTTGACATAATTAATTATTAGCTCTCCTTCCTCACTAAGTAGAGGAGCTATACTTTCCCTTGTCTATTGCTGCTAAATGTATTAAAAGGCAATAAGAAGAGATTCTATTATGTACTTTGCTAGGCGTAATTCATTAGTGCTTAGCCTTTCTGATTTTTTCCCTACATGCTTTGTTCTGTACTTTTGTATTCTTTCTTAGCAATTTGTCCATGCTTCCACTTTTTGTAGGATTTCTTTCTGATTTTCAGATCATTAAAGAGCTCCTGATGGAGCCATATTGGTTTCTTACTACTCTTCCTATCTTTCCATTGCAACAGAGTAGTTTGCTGCTGTGTCTTTAATATGGTCTCCTTGAGAAACTGCCTGCTCTCCTGAACTCCTTTATCCCTTAGATTTCCTTCCCATGTGACTTTACCTACCAGTTCTGAGTTTGTTAAAATTTCAGTGGTAGTAGAAATGAGCACATTACGTTTGTATACAAACTGCCATGATTCTGTAAATATTATAAGCATACTGCATTTTACAGCAATATATATCACTGCAGAATACTAAAATAGAGGCATGATATATTCATGGAAAATGCAAAAAGTGCTTTTCTCAGAAATGTAAATGTCTCATAGGTACAGTGATTCAGGAAGAAAACCCAGCATTACCTTTCAGATCCTTTTATTCTCCAGTTAATATAAAATAGCTCTGTTCTTGTTAGTACTCAGCACAATGGAAGGATTAAGCTATTGTTTTGTATTGAGCTATTGTTAATGGGGGGGGGAGTAACAGAGAGCCTCAGTTCTAGTTACAAGGAATACAGTCATCTTGAAATCCAGCCAACTTTTAAAAAGTAATTTCTATAATTTAAACTAGTTTCAGGTATTACACCTGTTCCTTGTACCCTCTACCAACTTCTACAGTTTTACAGATGATTTCCCATTTTAAAGTGTTTTTTCTCTTTCCTGTTGCTGTGTGAAAAACCCACACAAACGAGAGGGAAATGACGCTTAGTATAAGGTAAGATACGTATTCTACACAGTCACGAAGTGCCAAATACACAAAATGAACAAACTGAAGAAGTCGTCTCATCTCTTACTTATCTTGATCCTAGAGGATATTAGTAACCATATCACACAAAATAATTCAAGTACAAATATGACTTTAAGATGAGTGTGTCCCTTTAAGTTAACGTTCACTTCTCATATCACTTTGGAAATATTTATTTTGCTTAAGTGCAAAGTTAAGTGCCAAAGTAAGTAGTAGTAAAAGTACTTTAGAAATATATATATATATAAAAACATTATTTAAATATTGATAAGGATACAACTAACCCACATGCCTCAGGAAATTTTCAGTTAAGGTTAACACTTTTTTCCTGATGTGGAACGTTAAAAAGGCATCCAGAGTCCAATCTTCAGTTCCAATTAAATTGAACAAGAGCTGCCATGTTTTGCTATTTGTTTCATCACCAAGCTAATGATAACGATAAAGCATCAGTCCCACCTTTTGCAGTTTACTGATCATATCAAAAGAAAAGAAATCCTTAGTTCTTTCTGTATTAATTTGACTTTTACTTTCGAAACTATGAGAAAACACCATTCATTATGAGTAAACATGCATTGGTCAGTCCTTCACATCTCACTACCTCTCCAAAAAAGGCAAAACTGCATAGCTGAGCTATACAAAAAGAAAAAACACTCCTACTTTAAAGAGAAGGTAGATAAGGTAACATCTTTTATCGAACCAACTTCTGGTGGTGGAAGGTACAAGGTTTTGAACTACAGAAAATTCTTCTTCCGCTCAAGGGAAAGAAACTTCCCAAACCTGAAGAATTCTCTAATTTGAAGGCTTGTACCTTCCACCACCAGAAATTGGTCCAATAAAAGATACTCCTTTACATACCTTGTCTCTATTGGGGCCCAACATAGCTACATGATCACTCTTACTTTAAGTAATGAACACCAAGGAAAATAGCTCCAAGCCCAAAGAGAACTGTTAGCTTTTCAGTACATGCCTAACCCTTCGCAGATCTGTGGCAAGTGAGCAGCAAGACTGCTTTCTCTGCCCAGTGTACAGCACAACTGCGTATGTACCTCCACGTGAAGGAGGCCTGGAGAAAGCAGTCCCGTCTGGTGAATGGGTACCATAAGCTCCTGGTCTAATCAACTCTTCAGGAACAAATCTGAAGATCACTTTCACCACCTAAAGGCACAGTCTCCACTTCTCCCATTGAGAAGTCTACTGCAGACTTGGGCTTATGAAAAATTAACTCTCTGCCTTCCCTGCAGGCTGCTACGCTATAATGTAGCACTGCATCTTGTTTACCACAGAAACAAGAAGTGCTTGGAAAAAAAAAAAAGATAAGCCTTGCAGCAACAGACATGAAAACCAAATGCATAAAGTCCTTCCCCCCAAGACCCAAAAATGAAAGGAAACCCCATCTACCATGACCAGAAACAGGATTTGAGGTGGTAAAGGGAACAAAGACAGAGATGATTCTGAGAATAGTTTAAAGTTTGGAATCTCTTTCCCATCCGTGAATATTTGAGGGAGGGAAGAAGAAATGCCCAATGGATAAAAGTAAAATTAATATGTCGATATAAATTAAGATTTCATATCTGTGATTTGCCATTTTATAAAAAAAATCTTAGATCACTAAGTTTTGCAAGTGCCTAGACACTGTGTAGACTGGCAGTCTATATGTACCGAACACAGATAAGCCTTATTGTAAGTATTACCATTTCTGAAAAGATTACAGATTTAAAATTTAATTTTAAATTTAAAATTTAAAATGCATCGTAGAACAGGCACAATAGATTCATATGCACATTAAGATTCTCTCTCATATGTGGTACTTCTATGCATTCTAAAAGAAAATTCCACACGCAGTCTGTTGAACTAGTACTGTTGCCCCAAAACACCACAGCAAAACCAGGCAGTGCCCTTTTACTGTGCATGGTGGTTGAGTTCTGTGCGCTCTCTCTTTCATGGAGAGAGAAATTGGAATTTAGAGAAGGCCAAATAGTGCCACTGTGGATTAGAAAAAACACAAATGAAGGGGAAATAGGCAACAGTGAAGCCCCAGGGTCCAGCACAAAAATACACTGATCAAATAAGAAAGGGAAACCAAGAGTAGCAGCCATAAGTGGCGAGAGAGAAAAAAAAGCCACCAGTTACTGCTATGCTAGAAACCATTCCAGCACTCAATTTGTAATTTTTTCCTGAAAACTAGATTCAGTAAATTACATCAAAAAGCTTTTATTTTCATTACTAATTACTTAATCTGTTATCACCAGCCTTTCAAAAGCCAGAAAGTCAATCTGAATTATGCTAACAGAAAACACCTCCACTATTTGTTCACAACAAGCAGTGATAACTCTGAGATTTTCCAGATTTGTGCACTATATGTAATTTTTTTTAAAATCACTATTACCCAAGCTTTGTCTATGTTAGAAAAATTCTCTATTTATACCTTTATGAAAGGACGCACTACACAATTTAATATGAGCATGTTTGAAAACGTTATTTATTCAGGGTGGAATTTGCAATAATGCTTAAGTGATTTAGAAACATGGGGTAACATTTTTTAAAGCAGTTCAGACTTGCATTCCTACGTCACGTAGGAGGTTTTGTAAATCCCATCCTCAACAAACTTTCAAGTTTTTGTTGGGTATTTCAGGGACAGGCCACTTGGGTGGTTGGTCTTTTTCTAAAGAATATTTGAAAAATATGTAAACAAGTTTTATTATTATTATTAAACATATTATTAAAATGTCAGAAAATGAATGGGCTACAATAAATTTTGGATCCGAGATAAAATATTTGACCAGTAGAGGGCACTAAGCAAACTGCTTCAATATATTAGCCCACTTATATAATGGTTGGTCTATATACAAATTTATACTGATTTAATTAAATCTGTTCCCTAAAACAGGTATAGAACAAGTACAAGGTACAAGTGTGTGCGCAGACGAGCCTGAAGTGGACTTTATGGGGACCTGAGGCCTTCTGCATAGATCATACATTATAGGAACAAAAATACTTTTTACATATGCTATTGAAAAGTAATGTATACAGAGATACTTATTTATAATGTTGCTGCTGACAAAAAGTAAATACTTTCCCCTTCCCCCAACTTCTTTCACAATGCAGAAATTTTACAGGTGTTGTGATTACCTCCTTTAGCCACGCTAATCATTTTAAATGTCTGAGTAATTATGGAATCAAATGTTTAGCTTTTTAACAAATTTAATATTCATTCTTCCAAGGAGAAACAAAATATTATAGCAACATTAACACAAAGTGGCAATGAGAAAACAATGATACTGTAATAGTGAAAACAATGCTACTGGCACTGTTCAAGTATCCTCTCAGATTTAAAGGTTTTATTAGAAGCTAATGTTCAGTACAGGGTTTACAGTATAAGAGCAAGAGGCATCCGGGCAGGGGTACGGGCTATCGGTGGGTATAGGGTCATTGGGGGTCGGGGAGCAGAACCAGATCATAGCCCGAGGGGTCCCAGATGAGGTGGGGAGCGGGGGTTAGAGTGCAGGAGATATCATGGTGATGGGGGAAGGATTACGTGTCACAAAGGTCACAGGGGGTGCGGGAGGGGATGAGTACATAAGTTCGTGACAGCGAGGCATCCCCCATGGGGTCCGTGGGGCGGTGGGATGGTGTTTAAGTGTTCACAAGCAAGGCAAATTTACAATCTATGTTCTTCTGCACAGTGTGTTTACACACACCTAGTATCTCTATGATTATAGCTCTTTGACTTAGGCCCTGAACCCACAAATGGATCTGTGCAAACAGAACATTTAAGCAGCCCTACTGATTGGAATGGGGCTCTGCCCCTGCAGATCCAGTTGTAGGAAAGGAGAAGTGTACATATCCAGTTGCCAGAGCTTTCCTTGGAGTGCCACTTGCCATTCTAAATGGCTCCTTGCCTACAACCTCAGGTATAGGATTTATTTTTATTTTAAAGGTGCTGTGAACATGTAATCTATTTGTCAGGTCCCTGCCTGAAGGTCTTACATTCTAACAGACAAAAACGATACCTGGGACATCCATTCACACAAGTATTTGTCAAAGTAACCTTTAGAGGAATGTTATTGTCATAAGTGACAATATATCGGTAAAAACTGCAGGTTTTCTTTCCTTCAAACCATGACATGATGTTGAGGAAATCCTGTGCAATTGCTTTGCAAGCTTTCTAGAATAAAAGAAATTCCATTAGTCACATCTTCTAGGAAATGTACGTCTTTTCTGGGGAATATTAGTTTCATTTAACATTCTGAATTAATTTGGTGTTCCTAGAAGCATTAACACTATTGTTGATGGACAGTAGTGATAAGCACTGTACACTTCTCCATGTATCTCTGACCACATCACAACTTTTAATGTCAAACATCCCTGTTATTTTAAGTCCTGGGCACCTAAGCAACCCTCTGATTTTGTAGAAGCATGTGATGGTTTAATTAGCAATTCAAATTATGAGACTTGTTACTTCAGAGGTCAGTTTCTGATGTAAAAATTATGAGGAAAGTCTCGAATGCTATACTATTTTTTGTACACTTCTCTTACTCTCAGTTTTTCTCTCTCTCTCACACACACACGCACCCCTAGTTTATTGGACTCCCCTAATTGAGTTCTAGTACCCAGAACCAAACTTCAGTTGATAAAAGTATGTTTTTAGGACATTACCTTCTGATTTTGTAACACTGCTATGGAATGCCAGTTCATTGAGCTTAGAATAGCACTTTGAATATCTGCTGCATATCTAAGATTTCTTTAAAACAAGCTGTAAATATCGGTCACTATTTATAACATTATTTAGACAAAATACAAATTAAGAGGTTATAGAGAAGACATTCATAGAAAAATACAGCAATATAAGTCACAAAATCAATTCTAGCATTTGAGAGAAAGTAATCTGCTTCTCTCATCAAAAGAACTTGTACACATTATTAAAATTAAATTGTTTACCTCTATTGTAGGATCATATTCATCCACAAAATGATTCTGAATTAGCTGTATTGTTAAGGCACTCTTGCCTACACCACCAGCTCCAACAACGACAAGTTTATATTCTGTCATTTTCAGCAGACCTGGCAATAAAGATTGAGACTAAGCATGAGAGAGAGAGTCAGATTTCAATTGCACATTAAGTCATCCACAAGTTTCTTTACTGAGGTGTTTAAAGAAAGGGAAACCCACTCTTTTGCTAGCACATGCACACGCACAGAGCAAAATAAACCTTTCCAAAAGGGAATGCTATTTTGCAGTCAAAAGTTGTAAAAGATTTGTTGCAGGTATTGCACCACAAGTTATTGAATACAAACTGATGCTAGTAATTTTAATTGTGAAAACCATTACACAGAACTTGACAAATAGTTGGAAAATATGTTCTTATAATAATATGCATTATTTTCTTTGATATTCTCATCAATTCTTTTCAGAAAATTTAAGATGCTGTTCCCTGAAATCTTAAAAACTAAATCAGAGTAAACTTTGTTAGCTCAGATTTTTATTTACTGAAACATGCATTAAAAAAAGAAAAATATTGCAGAGCAAAGTTTGCTACCATCAAGACTTCTCCATTTTTAGCAGTGACATAGCAAGTTGTTGAATATCAGGTATTAGAGCTATGACTACAATAATATAAAATAACCTCTGAGGCATTGAAAAGAACAAAGCCTCAGAATGAAATTGATTATTAAAAATGAAGGGTCACTGACTGATTCACTGGAAAGCTACAAAGTTGCTAAATACTACCAAGAGAGCAGCAGACTATATAAAGTTTTAATATTAAAATATTAACATGACCCTTTAAACCATTTTATTATAAAAAAATTGGACACCATGGCTCACCTATCAGATTCACCTTTACAGACTTTTTTCTGGGCAAGAGTAGTGTACTATTATTATTTGGGGGTAATCCAATAATATTATACTTTTATATAATTGTTATAAATTACCAGAATACAATCTTTTTCCATTATAGCCAGTTCTGTCATACAAGCAATGATGTACTAGCAATTAAGTTCATCAATGAGATATAAATCATGTCACAAGGAAAGTGACTGAGTAACACAGAAAAGCATGACAGCCAAAACTTTCTGTATCATCTTTGCTCCTCAGCTCATTACACTCGGAGCAGGGAAGCTCACTATTTGTGTGTACAATGATTATTTTGTGGGGGAGGGGTGGAATTTGGCAGCAGAATATTGTTGGGATCCAGTCATGTGGGCTGGTGTCAGGCTCAAGCAGTGGAGGGCGTTGGCCACCTGTCCTTCCAGCAACACCACCTCCTCCACCTCCCAGTGGCAGCAAAAATCAGTACCTGCATAAAGAGGGGAGTGGGAAGAAGAGAAGGGCCAGGACTATAGGGCAGAGAGACAGGGAAGAGACACAGAAAAGGGGGGAACAAAGAAGAGGGAGTTTTGGGGATATCAATGAAAGGCCAGAGGGGGCTACAGAGAGAAGTTGCGGGAAGGTGGGAACAAGGAGGTTCAAGGTAAAAAGAGGTGCTGGAGGCTGGGGTGGGGACGTAGAGAGGTGCTGGGGGTAGGGAAAGCTCAATGTGGAAGAGAGGAGTGAGGGGCCAAGAGTAGAGAAGGGGCAGTTTGTAGAGACTCTTGGATGTGTAGAGGAGTGTGGATCAGCGACCTAGAAGCCCTAGAGCAGTACAGAGAGCTGTAGGGGGATCAGGAGGCTAGAAGTATAGACGGATGTAGGAGCTCTCAGGGGATGGACAAAGGTGCTGGGCTCTCGGAGGGTCGGGGATGTAGGGCTCAGGGGAAGCTGAGAGTACAGAGGGGATAGAGGATTCACGTGTACAGGGGTGTAGCAGTCAGAAGCTCTCAGGGGGTTCAGGGGTCAGGAGAGGCCAGGGTACCCAAGGGGTAGGGGCTCTCCAGGAGCAGAGGGCTTCGGGGCATAGCTGGTGTGGGAGGCAGGGACGGCTGGGATACGGAGAGCAGGGGACGCTCTGGGGAGCGCATGGGGTAAAGAGCTATGTGGGAAATGGCTCTCGGGGCAGGGGCTGTCAGGGGCGCAGAGAACAGGGCTGTGGGGTCGCACAGGTGTGGCGAAAGCGGGGGCTACGGGGTACATGTGCACGGGGCACAAGGGGCTGCGGGGCAGAGTAGGAGCAAAGGGGGCACGGGCCGTCGGGGCCGCGGCGTGCAAGGAGCTCAGGGCTCGCGAGGGGCAGGGCACAAGGGCGCAGGGCTGGGGCACGCGGGGGGCTGTCGGGGCAGGTGTGCGGGGAGCGGGGCACAGGCGCGCGTGCAAGCGGCGGGGGACCGGGCCCTGCTCCCCGGGAGGCGGAGGCGCCGGCCGGGCGGGTCGGGTCGGGTCGGGTCGCTCCGCCCCGGTCCCACGGGGGATCCCGGCTCCACACAGCAGCCGCTGCCGCCGGCGGCCCCTCACCTGCCTGGCGCTGTCCGGGCTGCGGGGCGGCCGGTCGCTCCCCGCGACGGCGGCCGGTCGGTGCCTCTGCGCTGCCCCGTCCGAGCCGCGCCGCGCCGCGCCGAGCCGGGCTGAAATGGCGGGGGACGGACGGGCTGGGGCTGGGGCCGGGGCTGCCGAGCCGAGCGCCGAGCG
This sequence comes from Mesoclemmys tuberculata, assembly GCA_007922155.1. Lineage (NCBI taxonomy): Eukaryota > Metazoa > Chordata > Testudines > Chelidae > Mesoclemmys > Mesoclemmys tuberculata. The sequence goes on from ML675616.1 coordinate 107,628,190, forward strand.
AATGGATGCGCTCGATGCGCTCCGCCGCAGGGAGAGGGGAGGGGAGGGGAGGGGAGGAGGGCGCGCCCCCGCCGACAGACAGACGGACGCAGGCGGATAGGCGGAGCCACAGACAGACCCACAGTGTCTCCAGACACGCTCACGGCCGGGCCGGCCTGAGCGCGGCTAACCTCGGCGCCGGGACGTGCGGCGCTGCCAGCCCTGCAGAGCCCCCGCCCCGCCCCGCCCAGGCGGGCAGGCAGGCAGGCAGGCGGCGAGGTCGGCCAGCCGGGCCCGTGCGTGGTTTTCTCAGGAGCCGGCCCGGCCCGTCCCGCCCCGGCTCGCGCGGCCAGAGCAGAGGAAGCGAAACACGTCGGCCACGGTTCCCGCCGGGCCATGAAACGCCCAGTACGCGGCCAGGCACCTGTACGCACAGCCCAAGGCACCCGCGCCCACAGAGCCGCGCTGGCTTTCACCGTACAAGCGTGGAGCCCGCTGTAGGCGTAGCTCACCACACACCGACCCCGGTTTCCAAATAGGAGTACACATGTATGAGCTAGGCCACACCACCCACCCCTTAATAAAGCGCACCGCACTACAGGGCAAAACGTAGCTCCATAAAGTAGTGCCTTTGAGGAAAGTGGCTTATGGCTTGCTTTGGGTTTTATTTCTTCTTTAGAAAAAAAGTTTGGGCGGGTTTGTTTGGGAAGCTTTCTGGTTAAATTTGAAGAAGGCAGGGTGAAGGAAAGGAAAGCAGGGATACTGGCAGAAAATGCAAGTTTCCTCATAACACAAGCTCTAGGGGTCACCAAATGAAATGAATAGGCAGCAGGTTAAAAACAAACGAAAGTATTTCTTCGCACAACACACAGTCCACCAGAGGAACAATTTGCCAGAGGATGTTGTGAAGGCCAAGACTATAACCAGGTTCAAAAAAGAACTAGATGAGTTCATGGAGGATAGATGCATGAATGGCTGCTGGCCAGGATGGGTTGGGATATAAAACCATGCTCTGAAGTGTCCATACTTTCTGTTTGCCAGAAGCTGGGAATGGGCAATGGGATCTGTTTATTCCATTAACGCAAGTAGGTTTTGCTGCCAAGTTCCCCATGTAGCTGGTGAACCTTATTCTTTGATGTTAAGGCTCTGGCAGAAAGCAGACCAGTGCAAGTTTCTGAACTGCAGTGTGAAAATGCTATCTTCCATTGCACAGGGTCTGAGACAGTCCAGACTAGTTGCTTTGTTCGTACTATTGCACTGTTCTCATCGAAGTCAATGATAAAAGTCCTCTGGATTTCTATGGGAGCAGACTTGGGACTTTTGTGTAAGGATTCCCCACTGGTGGCCAGCGTACAGTGATGGAGCGTGTATGACTCAGAACTGTGAGGGGAATGGAGCTGGGGTGCTCTCATGGCTTATATTTGTCACTCCTTTATTGGAGGTTTAGAAGTTAGTAACCTGATCCCTTTTTAGCAGTGAATATATAAAACTTGTTGATCCGGCTGTTTGGAGTTTGTTTATATTTGTTTGTTTGTTTATTTATTTATTTATCCTTGTCCAGGATCTTTGCTTTAGGCATTCATATTAGACTATCTCAGCTGTGTTAATAAAAAATTCCATAAAATAATATATATGTCAGTGTAATATGGGACATCTAACTGTGAGCACATGACACTGATGCTCCATGAGCTATGTGGCCTGTTTGTTTTGACCTATGAAGCCCTAGGTCGTTTATGGGTAGGCTACTTGAAAGCCTCCTTTTCTACCCATGCCGCATATCCACAGACCAGAAAAGAGTCCTCAGAGAGAAGCCTATGTGGTCTCCTTGATTTCAGAATTATTTTCCTAGCTCAGCTCCAAATAGCCTGAACCCGTTAATTACATTCAAAGCCCATCTATTTGCTATTTTGGGGGAAGGATAATTTGTTTGTTTTGTTCTGTTTTCTGAGGGGTGGATTCTGGAGATGGTGGGAAATATGTTTTCCTGATTTTTGTAGTATGTAGATTTAAATATATTGCTGGGTGGTTATTTTTTTATTTTACATCACTTCTTTAAAAATACCAAAGCATCTTTAATTTTGAGTAGATGATTTTATTTTTTAAATAAATGTATGAATTAAGATGTGTTATGCACCTACTCATTCATTAGATTGATTAGAAGTAAGGGTCTGAAAATCTAGTGCAAATGCAGCAAAAAAAAAAAAAAAAGGATTTTGCCAGTGTTTACAAGAGTTACCAAACTACATTTTGATTGATTGTTGTTTGACTAATTTGTAGAGGAAGTTCTGAATGCAGACAAATGAGATGAACTTTCAACTTTACAAAACAATCAAAAACAATTCAATTTGCCTGGAACCAATAGTCATCTAGTTACAACATTTTTACCAATTCAAAGGCAACTCTATTTCTCTTAATCATAATGTCATTCCTGATAAAAAGGATTTTTTATGGTTTGCATGCATCCCAGAATTGTCTCCACAGCTACTGATCTTTGAAGGTTCATATGCAGAAACATTAAAATCTTCTGAGAACAAATAGCCATAGTCACCGTATCTTTTTCTAACAGGACATTTCCCTGATGGAACCACTGGACCCCCATGCAGGAACTGTCACTCAAGATTGCCCCCTCCCCAGCCTCATCCAGATCCAGTCCCAAACACTGGGCAGTAAAGCTCATGACATTCAAACCTGAAGAGCATGGGAGTTTTTCACTGGTTGAATGTCAGCCAACTGGTGAAGAGTTTTAAAGCAGTACAGCTCAAAGATATAACTAGGTTTTTCCTGGCTGACATCTGTGTTTTGGAGCTGAGACTGGAATCTGCTTCTTCACTGCCTTGCACAGGCATTCACTCCTGTGCAAAGCGAATGCAGAACAAATAACAATGCAAGACAGTGAAGACCTAACCCAAGAAAAAGGAATGGTTTCATGAGGCCCAAAGACTGCACATCATCCTTTAAAAGAATACTGATGAGGAAAATGACATACACATATACACACACATCCTTGCAGCAAACCCTTGTGAAGGGTTTTAGGAGGTTATCTGCTTTCCCTACTCATCCCCCCTTCCAGGTACATTTTAAACATTTTAAAGGATTCCTGGAGACAAATAAATCCAGGATGCAGAATGTGGATAAGGCCACTTACCCAAGAGCTCCTTTAAAAAAAACTTAGGTGTTGTCTGGACCATAGTATTGTGTTGATTATAAATGCTAATGTAAACATAAGTTAACTGGCAATTGTGATAGTTAACACGTAATTGGCAATCAATTAACTCTAGTTACAATGCAATCAAAAACTATTCTAGACAGGGCCTAAAGAATAGATACGGTAACCAACTTCATACAACAGTGAAATCAGATATAGCAAAATTCTTATATTGAAATAAAAGAAAATTCCAAATTATTTCAATGTATTATGTAGTGTAATGTAATGTAATGTGCAAATTTGAATTCTGCTTATAGTGAACTTCCATTAAGAAGGCCAAAATCTGTTCATGGATGTGTACACACAGCTCCTATTAGCTTCATGCGTACATGCATCAAGAACAGACTTTAGCCTATAGTGATGTTCTATTTAAACTTTGTTTTAAAAATCACTTCACTAGGTTCCAGTAAAATAATGGTTAACATTTTCAGCAAACACATCAGACTTATTTTGAAAGCAACATTTTACAATTCTGAATTTTGCTGGTGCTTCTAAATGGTTTGAGTTTTAGTCCATACACTATGTTCTATGCACACTTTAATAGTAAATTTCTCTATTAGAAACAGGATCTGAGCGGGAGAGGGGGAAAAGAAGAGGAGGACATATACTTTGACTGCAAATTATTTTTTAGAAGGTTGGGTAACTTTGCTATCCCTGCTTGCCAGCCAGCATTATTAATATGGCATCCATCCCTCTAATTATATTGTCAGTATGTATCTACTAAATTAAAATTAAAACAGTTAAAACAAAAAGAAGTATTTCTTCACACAATGTACAGACAAACTGTGGAACTCCTTGCCAGAGGACGTTGTGAAGGCCAAAATTTTCACGGGGTTTGAAAAAGAACTAGATAAGTTCATGGAGGGTAGATCCAGCAATGGCTATTAGTCAGGATAGGCAGAAATTGCTCTTTGCTAGAGGCTGGGAATGGCTGATGGGATGGATCACTTGGTGATGACCTGTTCTATTCATTCCCTCTGAAGCACTTGGCATTAGCCACTTTTGGAAGACAGGATATTGGGTTAGATGGACCATTGGTCTGACCCAGCATGGCCGTTCTTGTGTTCTTATGTTCTAAAAGCATGAGGAGGTCACCTTCCTAGAGACCCTGGAGTGGAAGCATCTCTGGGTATGCCTTCACTGCAGAGTTATTGTGCGTGATCACCATATGGATTAGCCTAGCCCCAGTGTGAGCTGCCATACTGCATAGCCATAGATTAGTTACTGTCTTCACTGGTGCTACGCTCATCCCTGGATGTCATTTCAATTTCTGGGGCATATCCCCATGTTTTTTTCTGCTTCAATAAGCTAAGCTGCTCTATGATTCTTTCCCAGTGAATTGTAGAAGACTTGTCTATCCTTCTGGGCCCAGGGCGAAGGAATTGTAGAAAGGTACTGGAGGACTGTCAGCACTTGAGTGGGTTACCCTGTGTCCTCCCAGCAAAATTAGCAGGTTACCAGTCTGAGTGAAAACTTCAACTGGTCTTTAGCATGCAGCTGCAGACAAGCCACCTGGAGCTGGTCCAGGTTGAAAGCAGCTCCACACTAGCATGAGAAGATTTGTTGTGCGGATGGGAGTCAGGTTAGGGGAAACACCTGCAGCGAAGATGCATTTTTAGAGTAAGCAAAGAGGATTTTTGCCTCTTGTTTTGAATAAAAAACATGATCTTTATCCCTGGAGATAAACTAGGGCCTGATCCTACTCCACATTAAGTCATTGGGAGTAGGATCAGGCCTTTGGTTTACATGTTAGAGTTGTCTATTCTCGTTCAGATGTTACAGGCCTCCACTACGACCCCTGCGTGTAAGTACAATTCCTGGGGACATAACCAATCTGAACCAGGAGTTTCTGTTCATTGGAGTTTGGTAAAACTGCACATCATTCTGACACAATAAGAAACACATATCATGAAAGAAAATGATTAAAATACTGCATATAGAGAAAAGAAGGAACATTTCTCTTTTCAAAACAGTTACTTTCTTGCTTTTTCTTTACTGCAGACTTCACTTAAAAAAAAATCAAAATACTCAGAAAACATTTCTAGCCTGGTCCTGAGAGGTGTGGCACACCCACCGTTCACCCTGCAAACTAAGTATGTTGCTGCTGCTCAGGATCTATCAAGCAGAGCTGGCTGAGAAACCAAATTTCAGCTCCACAAAACACTTTGAGGTTTTGGAAAAGTTTTCAGCCCAACTTGGGACAAAATGCCAAAGCCTCAAAATTTTTTGCGGAACTGAAATTCCACAATATTTTGTTTCAGAGACACCAAAACATTCCCACAGCAGGAATGTTTTGGTGTTTCCAGAATGCAACATGCTCCCTGGGAGCCTGGCAGTTCTGAGAGCCCGTGCTCCATGGCAACCCAGCTGGCAAGCTGCTGAGAAGCCTGGAAGCTAGTCAGCTGGGGCGTGAGTGGGCCAGCCTGGGGAACCAGCCACCCAGGAAGCTGGGGAATTTGGGGAGCTAGCTAACAGGGAATCCTGGGAAGGTGGGGAGCCTGGCAGCCTGCCTGGCAGCCATGGTGCCGAGAAGGCCAAACTCCACAGTAGCCCATCTGGCAGTCTGCTGAGGAGCTATGAACCTGAAAGCTCTTGGGGCCCCAGCACCCAAGTGCCCTGCTAGGTGAGCTGTGAAAGAGGCTCCCCCCAGCAATCAGCCAGGTTTCCACTGAAAGTTGTACCAAATTCACCATGTTCCTGCAGAATGTTTCAATTTCAACCAATCTGCATTTCCAATGGAAAGCATTGTTGTGTCAGAACATTTCCGCCTAGCTCTACTTTCACGGTCAAGCCCTTTGTACAGACCTAGCAACATAGTGCATGATGCTTGTTCAGCATTAAGATGCATTAACCCCAAGCAGCTTTTTCAAGGCAAAGAAAAGAAAGGATTGGTCAGGTTTTATTTTATACAGCCTCTTCTAGTAAAAGTATTGTGCTGCCACTGCTCTAAAGACGAATGTACATTCTGCTCTCAGTTACATTCATGACACCTCAGTGATTTCCATGTGTTTGCACAGCTACAACAAAGGACAAAATTTGGCCCACTAAATTGTTCGACTAGAATGTTGCAAAGTGCACTGGGCCTGAGTCTCTGTTGCCTGGTGTGTTTTGTATTCATTTACACCATTATAAAGGAAATGCAATGAGTGTTTACTGCACCACTACCAAATCAGAATAGCTGCATCTTACATAAGTGAGAAATGCAGATGTGCATCCAGATTCCAAACACCCCTCCACCGCAAAATTCTGGAGTGTTTAGAATCAGAGCCATCCCTATTCAAAATAGAGCAGACAAGAGTGCTACTCAGAAAATGTAGGGTGTTTGTTACACTCACATCTCATGAATGTTTCATCTTGCCTTTGGTTAAATAGAAAATTCTGTAAAGGAAGGTCTGTGGGCTAGATCTCCAGCAGGTGTAAATCAAATAGTTTCATTTACTTTAAGGGAGCTAAATCAAGTATCTTGTCCTATGTCTTAAAACATATTTTTTACAGCAATCAATGGAAGGGCCTTGCCTAAGGCCTTTAGATGCTACTGCAATACAAATAATAAAAGAATAAAAATAAATTATTAAGAAGGAATAATACAGTTGTTCATTGGAATGCACTCCTTAGCTAAATCATTTTCCCTCACCACTAGCGTTTCACTGTATGCAGGAAAGGTCACTATTCAGGACTGCAATTACTCCATTGTTCTGAGGCAACTCACAATTTTCATTCTACTTCACTACAGAAGGATTCTACCGTATATCAAGCTGTCCTAGTGCAATTCTGAGGGTAGAATTTGTGAAGAAGAGCTTCATATACAATAATACATATGTAATAGCTTCATGTATAGTTATGTGTAATAGCTTCATATACTCCGGATTTGCATCAGTATAAATGAGAGCAGATTTGTCTTATTGACTTTGCTGGAGTCCCTCTGTATTTGCATTAGTGTAACTGAAAGGAGATTTTAACCTAGTATTTTTGCAAGAACGTGAAAGAGTCAAGGCAAAAGCATAGTTTAGTTATAACAGGTATTGACATAGAGGGTTCTAAAAATAAAATAAACTTTTGTTTGATCTCAGCTGAGGGATTTTTTGGATCCCTTGCAGTTGCAGAGGTAGTTAATAGATCCTGATATATTGTTCCAAGCAAGGAAACACATTTGCTCATTTTGGAGAGTTTATGCTGTTGGATAGAAAACTTATAAGAAGATGGAAAACATGCAACAGAGATTTATTGCTAAAGGAAAGAGGGGAAAGTAAAAGAAATGCTCTCATTTTAGACACTGAGCCAGTTTTCAGCCAATGTAAATTTGAATACCTCCATTGAAGTCAATGGAACAAATTCATATTATATATCCATTCAAGTTAATGGAGCTATGCTGATTTACACCATCTGGACATCTGCTCCTGGGAGTTTGATTCATCATAGAGACAAGGTGTGTGAAGTAATACATATTTTTTATTGGACCAATTTCTGTTGATGAGAGAGACAAGCTTTCCAGCTGAGCTCTGTGTAAGCTCAACAGTTTATCTCTCTCACCAACAAAAGTTGGTCCAATAAAAGATATTACCTCACCCACCTTGTCTCTCTAGTATCCTGGGACCAACATGGCTATAACAACACTGCATACGTTTATTCATCATGGCATTGCTCCAGTTTTCAGCTGATATATTACAGTAGTATGAAACTGGTCATACAGTGATGAATCAGATTCTCTTTTCCTTAGTTATCAACATTCAGTAGCTTCATAGACAGGGACTGTATTTTTCCCCAACCTCCTCAATATGTTTTTTGTGGATTCCCTTATCATTTGTTAAATATTTTATTACACATCATTTAGTATGAAGCACCAAGACTCTTCACGGAGCTTTCTTCACTTTCTAGGAATTACACAAATAAGTCATGCCATATGGATTGTCTGATAGCTGTTGACATAAAGTGCAGCAGAACAGGAGTAGATAAAATTCTGCAAACATCTATCTATCTATCTATCTATATCTAAAGACTTTCAAAAGCACTCTCTTGTTGTAGAAAATATACAGATATGGCGAAAGGAGCTAATGGCTTGCACTCTATGAATCATTGATATATAAGCACCCAGGATGGAATTCTCCATAGAAAGAGTTAAAGATGCTATGAAGTAACTGCCCCCAGAAAATTGTTAAGGGTATTGTATGGGTTAAAGCTCTCTTTCCCTGGGTTCTTACAACTTCTTATTTCCCTTTTATCACTGATCTTTAATACAGAAGAAGGGTTAATTGGCCAGGCCACTTTTCCAGACCATTTGGTCAGACTGGAGTCTTGGACTAGGGATTGCCTATGTGTAAAATGCTGGGACCAAGGAAGAGAAAGGGGCACAGAATGTGTTTAAACAGCATGATCTGTACAAGTTTGTGAAAGCCCTGGAAAAAAACAGAAGCCCAAGGCACCTGTTTCTTGGTATAGGGCAGTGGTGTCTTATCTGAAGTTTCAGGAAAAGATTGCTGGCTTTGTGCAGTCTCTTACTCTTCCTGTTCAAGGAAACAAATTATAGTAAGAAAATACCTGATTCAGCATCAAAGTCTGCTACCACTGGCAAAAGGGCAAATATATTTTAGTTGAATACACATAAGGCCAAATGCTACCCTTTTTTTTGCACAGGTAGTTCCACTGGGCCTGAGCCTTCTCTCATCTACACCAGTTTTGCACTTGGATAATGCCAATGACTTCAGTGGAGTACTCCTTATTTCTACCAGTGGAAATGAGGGAGGGAATCAAGTCCGGTGGGAACTGCTCATATGAGCAAAGCAAGAAGGATTTAGCCCCAATACTGTATTAACTTAACAGGTATAGTCTATTTCTGCATGTTTATCCCTTTAAATATGTTTATTCCTTTATCTGATACTCAGGTCTTACTGTATGAATCATTGAAAACTAGACAGGACAAAGCACTGGATACTGTATTGTAAGGAAAATCCTGCCATCAGGGAAGGGGAATGAACAAGATAATCTAATAGGTTTTTTCCATCTGTAATTCTCATGCTATGAAGATCTTCACTATATTTCTTTCATTTCACTTGGCACGTGGTCCATTTATTCTTAGATAGTATTCACTGAAATAATTATCACTTAAGAGGACTTCATCATATTCACCACTTGACCTGGCTGTAAAGAAATGCCTCTTCCAACTTCTGTAGATGAGGGAGGGACAAGGAAGACAAATAGAAAACTATATTAAAAAGGCATTGGAATCAGTAACATTTCATGTCTCAATAAACTACATTTTGCTAATGACATTTGTGCAGCTGTATCAATGCAGTCAAGAACCTCCAATGATATAAGATAGCATACTAGGCAATGCCTATGATTTCCTAACACTTTCACACAATATGTTATTTCAGAGTCTGAGGGCTAGATTCTATTCTCAGTTACACTTGTGTAAACTGGAATAACAGCATTAAAGTAAAGGACCTACTCTGGATTTACTCCAGTGTAAATGGGAGCAGAACCTAACCCCAATAGTTATTCTCTATTATTTCTTCTTCTATAGCATCCAGAGATGAACAAAAGGGAAATATTACATTTATTTTTGAGTTACTTTTCTTACCCATCATATTTTGTACAGCCACTCTGGTAAAACCTGCCATTTATAGGGATAGATATTTTTGAGGAAATGCAGTAAATTCAGAGATGAACAATTTACCAAGAGATGAATAACTTTGCTAGGGTATACAAATGCACTTAAAGTTCTTGAGTAATTAGAATTGGGAATCAGTTTAAAACAAACATTTGGCTAGCCAAAGACCCCAGTAAAATAAAAATCCAGCTAATTCATTTTTAGCCAAAGAAATGTTAATTTCATAGTTCCTTACATTTTCTTCCCATAGTAATGTCCATCCCCAATTACATAGCTTTGGTGGACCCCACATCTGCTAATTGGATTGCTGATCGTTATTATTATTATTATTTTCATTTGTGTTGATCTGCCCTTAACATTGTATATCTTCAAAGGCATGTGTACCCTGGAAAATGAAGGGCCGCAATGACAATTGGTTGGTAGCATGAGGACATCTTCTAATTTGTACATCCTTTGCATCAGAAATGATTCACACACCCATAACATTCATTATGTGCATCTTTCTTTAATAAGTAAATAGAAAGATGGTGTGGTGAGATGTGTGGTCTTTTGATTAAGGCACTAGTCTAAGAATCAGGAAATCTGGATTCTATTTTTAGTTCTGCCACAGACTTTATCATCTGACTGTAGGCAAGTCACTTAAATTATCTGTCCTTCCTTTTCCCCATCTGGAAAAGGATGTCTCTGGCTTCTGACATTTGGTTTTCAAAGAGCAGAGAGGATTCCAGTAGGATATGCATTTCTGAAGAGGATCTGGACACAGTCTTGGCTAGGTCCTTAAGTGTTTCTCTCTTCCTGTGAGCATCACTTCCCTCTTTACTGGGATGAGCTGTTTTTCACATCAGGTTGTTATCTTCTGAAAGCACCGTGTCAGGTATATGAAGGCATTGCTCATACCAGCTGAGAAGAGATTGTGCAAATGTTTGTTGTCAAAACACGGGTTGCAATGTAATCTATGGCATTGCACAACCTCTCTCCGGGCTTCTGTATATATGTTAAAAAGGAGAGTGGACAGGATTGGCTCTTGGGAATCTCCTTATGTGAGGGAGTTTTAGGACAAGGAAGAGCTGCTCACCTCCTGTTTGAAAGGAGGCCCTCTAAGTGTTATGCCATGCATTCCCACTAGGTCTTGTATGTGGGGTTAGCAGCACTCTGTGATCAATAATGCTGAAAGCTACTGACAGGCATGCACAGTATGAACATTGTTGTTTGAGCTCTCTCCATTCATAGATTTGTGATAATCTAGTCTGATCTCCTGCATAACACAGGCCAAAGAACCTCACCTAGTCATTTCTGCATCAAACCCATAACTTCTAGTTGAGATTATATTTCCATAAAGAGATTGTCCTTTAGTGCTAATAAATCCATCTCTGTGACATGGCTTGGTCTGAACCCTCTCTGTTTAAGGGTCTAAGATTTTGGAGGAAAGATAAAGTGCTGTAAGAGACACTTTTTCAATGAGTTTGCTACTGCCATCAGCAGAAACTACAGAACATTTGTCTGCTACCATTCCAGGTGCTGTGAGGAACAGCTGTCAGGTAGGGAACCAACTAGAGGATACTTGTTAAAGAGGCTAAGGAGGGAGCAGGGATGAGACAGAAGGATTTTTTGATATATGGAGGGCAGATGGTGATGGATTTGGTTGGGGAAGAGTATGGAATTAATGGATTTTGGTGGAGAGGGAAACTATTGGGTTGATAGATGTGGGCAGGGGTATAGGGAAGAGAAGAAAATATTGGATACATGGTTGCTTTTCATGAAGAAGAGTACCTTATCCAGGGAATATCACATGTGCTGCTGTCCAAGGTGAAAGACTTGAGGGAACCCTTCATGAAATTCTGACAGCATCACTGTTGGTAAGTTTTACAAAGCTCTTTGAGATCCATGAATGCATGATAATAAAGGAGTGCAAAGTGTTATTATAGAAATGGTGCTGGATCTCCAAAAATAAAAGCCTGCCCTCGGTTACCCTATCCTCGTACTACAATTACAGGGAGAGGGTGATCAGGAAATGCAGCATTTAGGACACCATGGGACATATTTAGCCTCCAGGCTCTACTTTGAGCACCCTCACATACATAATTAGTAGAGACTACTAATGTTTATGTAGGCCTTGTGGTTATGAAATTAAGAACTAAGAGTTCTTTCTGGGTGGGAAATGGTCAAAGCAATCAAGATGTGCTCTTTTCTTCTCTCTTGTCTTTTCTCTTGTCTTTCCTATAAAAGAAATAAAAAGACTGCTATTAAATTCACTTACGTAACATTTTCTTACTGGTAAAAATATACTAATACTAGGGTTGCTTTTTTATAGGCTTCAAGTCAGCCATATCTTTTTTTCAATATCAGCTTCCCTATTCTCACTGGTAATTAGAAAACCGCATCATTTCACACAGGCTGTGAGAGTTTACAGTCAGTGGCAAGAAGACAGCAGGAACTGAGCTTAGCCTGCTGTTTTTCTTAATAGTTTTCCTTGAGATGTAAATTTCTTGCTGGCTCTAAGAGTCTTAAAAAAAAATTAAAAACTACTTACTTGCTTTGGCAGATCTTTTTCTCTTTTGTCTATTGGGTTTTTTTCCTAATATGTTTTCTGTTCTCCTTCCTCAAAGAACCAATATCATCTTCTATCACTCTCAGGTGTTCTTCAAAGCCTTTGTTTTAACAGCCTAGACAAAATCCCAGATCCAAATACCTCTGAACTTTGGGATGTGTGGAAGCTTTGGGAAAGGTCAGAGATGTTTGGACCTAGGGCTTAGTCTAAGGTTTATTCTTCCATTAAAAGGAATACTTGGAAGAACACTTGGGAGTGGTATTAGATTAACTTAACTTTGGGAGAGTTCAGATCCATATTGGCATCTGAACTTTTTGGCTTGGGTCTCTCTCTTCGTTAACACTTCAATCCAATTGAATTAAGATCTCAAAGATCATTGGGAAAAAAATCTAATTTGTGGCATCAAATTCAGTTTGGAAGATTATGTGTAATTAATAAAATTGAAAATGAAAACAGTTTATTGTAAATAAAGGTGTAAGCATGGTCATGTAATATAATTAAATTATATTAAAAATATTATCAGATAAAATCCTATTCAGCTAATGACATCGACACAGTTTAAAGAGATGCAAATCTAGCATCATATTTCTGTGGGAGTGAAAAGTTATTTTCAGTCTGTTTTTAGTCTGTTTTCAGTCTTTGTGTTAAGGAGAAACTGGGTATAGGCTGGCCAGTTTTGTAGCAACGTTATTAGATTTAGATAATAAGAGATAACAGATAGTGAAATATTATTTAATATTCATATTACCCTCGTGCCCAAAGGCCAGTTGTCCTAGACACAGTACAAATACAGAAGATATGGTTCCTGCCCCGAAGAATCTAAGAAGAGAAGCAATATACAAAGGGCAGCACAGAGAGAGAGAGAGAGAGATGCCCCAATCCAATGTGAATTTTTTCCATTGACTTTAATGTGATTTGAATCAGGGCTATATACATTTGCTATTTTATTTACTTAGGCCTCCATCCTACAATTAATTTACCATGTATATGGCCAGCAACACACTCAGATGCACTGAACTGCAGAATCGGGAACTCATTTGTAATGACCTAAATAAACTAATATTGGTTTTCTTTAATTGCCACACTGCCACTCTCCTCAAATGCATCTCATTCTAGCCATTATTCTTTCACTGATTTCTTCTACATTTCATGGCAGAAGTGGGTCTTGATGAAAGATTTGAAATGAAGAGAAGGTAGTAACCGAATAGATTTGTTCAGGCATTTAAAACACTTTTGAAGAGGACAACAAGTATATACTTTTTTTTCTCTTCATAAAAGCTCTGCTATAAGAGGAAAAAAGGAAGGTTTAAATACTAAATGCTCAACCTTTTGGACCAGGGTCTTGGCTGAGGCACTTAAACCCTTGACTTAATGTGTGAGTTACAAAGATTTGCCTTGCAAAGCAGAATTTTAGCTATGTGGGGGCTGGGTAAGAATGTGTCTTTTCTTTAGCAGAGTTTCAAGAACAAGATCTCATGAATACTTGAAATATTTTGCTTCGTATTTTATGAAGTCACATCAGGAATTTTTCTCCTCCTTGCCCCTTAAGAGATGCTATTGTCTTTTCAAAGCACATTCCTTTCAGTGGTACATATGTAGTGATGTACAAATCTGAAGAAAATGTGGAGGTTTGGATCAAACAAGACTCTCTTCTAGGGATTAAAGAGAGGCCCAAATCAACACACCAGACATCTGGGAAACTCTGACTGCAAACTGTGGGCATAAGAATGGAATTCAGCATTTTTAGACATCTGGTACACAAAGTCCAGTTTTCAAGTCTGGGGATCAAAGATAGGTGGTTAATGACTTGGGCATATGATAATAACAGATAATTAATCAATAAAAAATGATAATAATAGGCACCCAAATCCCACAATACGTGATGAAGTATCATCGTTAAGTGGTTAAGTGCAGATTTGAACATCCAGATACAGTATTTTGAAATGCCCGCAGTTGAAAGTTAGACTTCCTTTCCATGGGTGCAATTCTGCTGCCCTTTCTGAGGGAAAACACTTTTTTCCCCAAGAATAAGGATATTAATCTCAAACTCCTGGCTAATGCATGCCAGTTTTACAAACCCACTCAATCAAGAAAGGGGCAACAGAGTCCAGAAAACAATTGACTGTCATGGACAACAAATGCAAAACCCAGGAATGGAAATGTAGGTCAGAAGTTTTAAACAAGGTCAGAAAATGGGGAAAATGACCAGAAAACCTCAGACAATGTCCTCTGCTCCAAGAAGAAATCTGAGGAGTCAGTGGATGCTTCCCAGAAGAACTCTTGCTGGATATGTGAGATAGCCAGGGTGTGGAAATAGTCCTCACAATCACAGAGAAACTCTCCATCGAGCTCCCTCCTCCTGGACTGGTAGATGGCCATTTTGGTCAGTGCCAGGAGGAGACCGAGGATGAGGTCTATTGATTTTATGGAGCCCTGGATAAGGTGCATAGAGGAGTAGATGTGGGGAAGAGTGCAACCAGAACCTCAGCAAGAGGTCCTGAAGGTTCTAGAAGAGAGGCAATAGCCTGTAGTAAGGATCTTCTTCTTGCCAAAGAGGCAGGTGTCAAGGGTGTCTGATAATTGTGCTAGCCTCATGCCTGTGCTTACAGCCCCATGCAGGAGCCACCAATATGTGTCCCAGTAGGCTGTGGGACCAATAGAGGAATAGAGGCTGGCCCACTGGGAATCCTCACCCTTGCTAGGTGGAAGGACATTCAGAGTGGGACACAAGAGCGAGGAAATGCACAGTTTGGAGCTCAAGTGTTTAGATATGGTCTCTGAATGCAGTCTAGAGATAGATCAGCTGGAGATTGAGCAGTTTACTCAAATGGTACTCTGGGGATGACTACAGGAGGGTGAGTGAAGGGAGCCTGATGTTGAGCTCCAGAGGACCTGGTGTCAAAACCAGGTAGGGAACACCCTTCTGTAGGACTCACTCAAGGTATGCAAGAGAGATATGAGGAAGAGTGGCCTTCACTTTTTGGAGCACACAGCGGGAGACACAAAGGTTGAGCATTCCCATGCACTGGGCAAGTGCCATGAGGTCCACCCAATTCTAATGGCTGTAGTCCATGAGGTCTCCAAGCCTTTGATGGCTTCCATTCTTGCTGAGAATGACACAATCCACACAGGCTGAAATCCTAGCCCCATTGATTTTAATAGCAAAATTCCCATTGACTTCAATAGGCCAGGGTTTCATCCATAGTACAGTAGCTAGAGGAACACAACTGAGGCCTTGCCTACACTAGCACTTATGCTGGCAAAACGTTTGTGGCTCAGGAGTGTGAAAAAAAATACACATTCCTGAGTGACGTAAGTTTTGCCAGCGTAAGCACTTGTATGGACAGTGATGTCCCACCGACATAGCTGCCACCGCTTGCTCAGGTGGTTTTATGATGTTGGCAGGACAGCTCTGTCCCGTCGACACAACACAGTTATACAATTGCTCTGACAGCAGCACAGCTGTACCGAAACTAGCCCTGAGCAACAGCCAGGTGCCTGCCGTACCCACTCATTATGAGTCCACTGAGTGACTGCAAGATTTGGCAATGCCATCAATTAATCTTCATTATTTCAGTTAGGGTAGGGAAGATTTTTGGAAACAAAATCAATTATAATTGTTACTTTTAATTTTGTTGTTGTTGTTAACATGTTTTGTCTTTTAGTGGTCTGAGTTTTAACACATTCTTAAGAGGCCTTTGTATCTGCATATTTACACCTAGTTTTATAGGCTTCATTCGCAAAGGGGAAAAAATATGTTTCCTCCTGAGACACAGAGGAATCTTGAGGCTCTTGGCACCAGGAATGGCCAAGTTATTTTATACTTAGATAATAAATCTATTTTTCATGGATTTGTAACTTGGCTGTAAAAATATGCTTGCGGACTTGAAACTTGGCAGTGAAAGCTCTCATACCAGGAGAATATTTTTAGCAATATTTTTAAAAAGAAAAAAAGTGTTAACTAAGTTTTGAGGATTAAAATGAAAATAGGGAGAAAGATTGGTCTGGGCCAGTTTTTGCTATTAATATAAATTTAAAAAAAAAATCTGCTTCCATTCTGACAGACAGAGAAAGAAATGTGAGATCTTCAAGGCCCGTCCCTCTTTAAATTGTTCACAGGCCTCTTTCACATTCAGGAATAAGTGATTTATGTAATAATCCTTAAACACTGAAGTCTAGGTAATGTTGTGAATTTTAATAGTAAGTGTTTTATGACCATAACCTCAACTCATATAAATTGGATTATTGCACTGAAAGCAAAGAAACTACATCCATTTGCATTAGCTGGAGATCTGGCCAGTATGTGTACACAGCACCTTCCAACCTAAAGCATTTGTTAACACAATCATACACAAACAGAGCCAATGAAATGCAGCTAGCTTTGAGAGGTGATCAACCAACCAGCATACAACATGCCATATAATGGCATAGGGAGGGGACATTTTGCTAAGAAAGAACTCAGAGACAAACCAAAATTGCCGTGAGATTTTCGATCTCCCACAGAATGTTAGCGTTAAGGTTTCATCCAAACCAGTTCCATGCAAACTACAAGGATTCAGTTTGCCTACCTAGAAAGTATAAAGGGGCCAAGTCAAACCTGCCAGGGTTTGAATTAGTGGTTCCACAGAGTCTAGGGGCCAAATTCAGAGATGGATCTAACTGAATCTCAGCTGGTGTGATTTACATTCTGAGGGGTCAGAAGATGTGCGGAGCAGGAAAAGGAAACAGGCGGGTATAAATAGGTGTAAATTAAAGTAGGCCGCCTCTTAGTTTAACTTACACCTTCCTGTTATCTTGTCCTGCTACCCCCCTTTTATGGCCCCATCCTCATTTCAGTTACACCATCTTATACTTCCTTAGACTCAGTGTGACAAATTCAGCAGTGATCTGTAAGAAGGGGCAAGATACACAACCTTAAGTTGGTGCAAGTCCAAATGCCATCCCCTGGCCCATAGCTTCATCCCATTTGCATTGCTCCAGTAGCAGAAAGGTGACAAAAAGCTGCCCTAGCAGGGCATCTGGGGATTCCTGTGACATAACAGGAATACCCATTTGGTTTAAAACTGGCCCAGGCATCTCTATGCCATCTGCACCCCCCCAGACATAGGGTGTGTTCTTGGGCTGGCTATCGAGTGAACAAGAGCTCACTGAATTCCAGCAACCCCTAGCTGACAAAACAATCACTAAGGGACTATTTTAGCTGGTGCAATTTAAAGCAGCCTTTAGGCCTCTGCTCGGTTAAAAGATCAAGGGAGCAGAAAGGTAGTTTAGAATCATCTTCCCCCCACCTCATGTCCTATGCTGAGTGCAGCTCAGCTGAACTTGGGGACTCGGCCCTAAAAAGCTGACTGAGTTGGTGGCTGAGGGGCCAGAAGAAGGTGTCTGTTATACCAGTTTCGACCCCCTAAAGCTCACCTTTGAATTTGGCCCTTGATGTTTCACACCTGACTATTAGACTTCCAAGCCACCTCTCCAGCACCTCTCCAGTTCTTTCCTCTCTTGGGATGGGATTAATGTGGGCTCTTCAACCAAAAATAAAGTTGTAAAGAAAATTGCTCTTATGACAATAAAATGACTCTGGTGGAGACACCTTATAAATGATTTCAGCAGATCAGCACTACCCAGAACATACCCTTTCTCAAAGAGTGTCAGATATTTCGCCTCCCACTCAGATTGGTGGACTTTTTAAAGTTTCTATTAAAAAGTACCATTTCATCCTCACCCTAAATTACAGCCCAAAATATAACAGACTAACATGGCAAGATTTTAGGTTATTATTGATGGGTTTGGCTTTATCCAAAACAAAGAGGGGGGAAAGCAGCTCTGATAATTTCATCCTGCTTGTAATTAACAAGGTGACTAAATGCAAAGATGTTTATGTGATCATCAGCATGGACCAGACGCTATATTCTGCTAAAACAACGACAGTCCTGTAGCACTTTAAAGACTAACAAATTTAATTTTTGCAGGCATAAGCTTTCATGGGCTTTAACCCACTTCATCAGATGCAGGGAATGGAAATCAGATAGGAGGTGTATATATATACAGTCAAGGGGAAGGTATAAGAATCAGGGGGATGGGGGGATAGGTAATAGCAAAGTCCATACAGTTAGAGTACCTGAGGCCTATTCACAACCATTGATTAGAAGGTGAGAATGTGTGAACAGTGACTATTACTTCTTGTAATGAGAGAACCATTCCACGTCCCTATTCAAACCCAGTCTGATTGTGTCAAGTTTGCAGATCAGTTCCAGCTCTGCAGTTTCTCGCTGAAGTCTGTTTTTGAAGTTTTTTTGTAGAAGTATGATAACCTTCAAGTCAGCTACAGAATGTCCTGGGAGATTGAAGTGCTCTCCGACTGGTTTATGGATGTTACTGGTTTTTGTGTCTGATTTGTGTCCATTTATTCTTTTGCGTAGTGACAGTCCGGTTTGACCAATGTACATGGCAGAGGGGCACTGCTGGCACATGATGGCATATATTACATTAGTGGATGTGCAGGTGAACGAGCTCCTGATGGTGTGGCTGATGTGGTTAGGTCCCATGATGGCTGTCACTAGAGTCCATGTGTGGGCAGAGCTGGCAATGGGGTTTGTTGCAGGGATAGGTTCCTGGGTTACTGTTCTTGTTGTAAGGTGTATGGTTGCTGGTGAGTATTTGCTTCAGGTTGGGGGGCTGTCTGTAAGCAAGGATAGGTCTGCCTCCCACGGCTTGAGCAAGTGAGGGATCATCTGCTAGGATAGGATAGGATCCTTAATGATGTGTTGGAGAGATTTATGCTGGGGGCTATAGGTGATGGCTAGTGGTCTTCTGTTGTTTTCTTTGTTGTGTCTGTCCTGTAATAGGTGACTTCTGGATACTCGTCTGGCTCCGTCAATTTGTTTCTTTACCTCTCCAGGTGGGTATTTTAGTTTTAAGAATGTTTTATGGAGATCCTGTAGGTGTTTGTCTCTTTCTGAGGGATTGGAGCAAATCCAGTTGTATTTTAAGGCTTGCCTTAGACAATGGATCATGTAATGTGTCCAGGGTGGAAGCTGGAGGCCTGAAGATATGTATTGTGGTCAGCTGGTTTTCGGTATAGGATGGCATTAATGTGATCATCCTTTATTTGTATTGTAGTGTGCATTCTGCTAATTCTGCTAATGATTGATTCTGCTAATTCTGCTTAAGATCACCATTTAGGTGGAGGATTTCATAACCAAGATATTTAAGCTGGTGTCAGTACTGCTGTTGGATTTATCACAGATTCAATCTCAGTACTTATATAGCCCCTTATCTGTCATATTAAAGCACCTCTCAAGTATTTAAAAATAGAAGTTAAGTAACAATCTCCCTTTCTTCCTTGGCAGCCTGTAGGAGAAATAGCTGGGAGTAGTTTATAGGTCTGTTTGCATGCTGGTGGGTGGGTGTTGTTTATCTATGTGTGGCGGGGGGAGGAATTTAGCTTTCCCTCAGTAAGTTGAAACACCTTTTGCATTTAGTTCTAAAAAGGTGAAGGCAGAAACACAGATGAATTGTTTAAGGTGTATGCTTAAAATCTATCAGTGTAAGTCTGAAACAATGTGATTCATCTAGAGTTAAACACTGGGCACCCTTCCCATTTTGGGGTATCCAGTGGTGTCTTGATTTATCCTGTCCCTGAGTCTGGCAGGGCAGGCTCCTCACTCAGCCTTTTATTTCCATGATTATTAATCTTGTATTTGATATTTTCTCTGGGACCTTCATGACAAAAATACTTAGGACTTAAACAGTCATCTGGCATCTGCTTTTCATCTGTAGGGTGCATTACTAGTGTTAGTTAACGAATTAATGCATGGTTACGACACCCCCTTAGGTAGATCAGTAAATAGAATTATTCCCATTCAACAGAGAGGGCATGAGGCAGGAGCTAAAGGAAAGCCTCGAGGCCACAGAGTCACTGCAATAACTGGCTTCCAGTCCTATCCTCAGACTATTAGACCACACCTCTCAAAACAAACATCTTATATAAGCAGCAAGGGACCTGAGACACCCCCACAAGGCTGCTAGTTCACAGGCTCTGTTTCTGTAAGCACCCTTGACAACAGCTTCAGTTTTTGTTTATAGTTTAATAGAAAAAGCAAATAGCTCATGGTAAGGAAGAGATTCATATTTATCTTTCTTTTATGTTCCACCATCAATTCTACCTGATTCCAAACCAGACATCAAACAGGTGCTAGAGTCATATACTTTACTCACTAACAGCTAATGCTGACTCATAGTTACAGTGAACATACTATCTGCCTGCAGATCTTTTGGTAGAGATACAAGAATACTAATGTCACATTAAAGAAAGACTGTCAACCCTGTGGGTCTCTTAGGGAACAAAGTTTGACAGTAAAATGGGTATATTAAATTATGCTTCTCCTACCGTGTATAAAAATCAATTATGCTTCCCTCTACCACCTACACAGACCAGTAACCAAAACGGAGCTGTATGGAGCAAATCCTACAATCCTCACTAGACAAAACTCTCACCAGAGCCAACGGAAGTTAGTCTGAGTAAAGACTGCATGATTTGGCTCAGAGTTTCCTAAACCAGAGCTAGTTACTCTTGTGGTATATTCGAGGCAGATGGGTGTGACAGCCAGGAACATAGGTTCACATTTAGACATTCATTCTGTCCACAATGGGCTTTTCAGGGTGAAAACAAACAAGAGTTTTCTCCTTTCTTGGCATTGTCTACACTGCAATGATAAGTCAACCTATGTTAGGTCGACTTACAGCCACCATATTAATTACTGCACCAGGAGTGCTTCCACCAACCTAAAAGGGGCAGTGAAGAGAGCTGAGAGCTCTCAGCTCTACTGGCAGCTCCCTGGCAGGAGCCTGGCTATCCCACAGGCTCCCAGGCTCTTGATGGCCCCCCTCCGCCCCCCCCCCACACTCCCTGTTCTCTGCTGGAAACTAGGGGAAACTGTCAGGGGCTTCTTGCCCACCCATACATCTGCTCCCTGAGGGAGCCAGGGAGCCTTGTCAATTACAGCTCAGATTGGAGGGATCCAATCGCTCAGCTTTCCTAGAACTATCCAAGGGGGACATGAAATTGACAAGAATGACCGCTGATGTAAGGAACACAGTGTCCACACTGAGGCCGTGTCTACACTAGAAAGTGTTGTCAATGCAAGATACAGTGATGATAAAAAAAAATCCCACTGTAATTATAACGCTTGCACCTGTCCACACAGCACTCATTGTGTCACTGAAGCACATTGACAGTTGGAGCTCTAACATCGAGGGTGAGAGCAGTGCACTATACGCAGCTATCCCACTGTGCAACTTGCCATCTTGTGCCACTAGGAGTTGTGGGAAGGAGGAAAGGATCGCAGTGCATCATGGGTGCGGGCTCAACGTTCCATGATGCAGTGATTTCTGTCCTGTCATTCCATGGATTTCTGACTGGGTTTCGTGGCATTTTTTAATGCCCCCAGTTCCTGTGCACTCGCCATCTCTATCTGAAAGAATGGATCCTGCTCTGCTTTCCACTGTTGTTGTCAGTGTTCTGAACAGATCACGGTTGGTCATGCAATATATCATAAGCTCCTAATCGGAACAGGAATCTGAGGCACCTGACCTGCTGTGTGCCATGCAAACAAACAACTCTGGATTACTGTTTGCATTTACAGAGCATCTGCACATGGTGCACTGCTGCTTTTGGGTGCGTGAAACAAGCACTGAGTGCTGGGATCACATCATTTTACAGATCTGGGATGATGAGCAGTGGCTGCAGAACCTTTGAATGCACAAAGCCACTTTCATGCAACTCTGTGTGTGGAGCTTACCCCTGCCCTGTAGTGCAAGGACACCAGAATGAGAGTTGCCCTCTTGGTGGAGAAGAGCATGGCAATTGCCTTGTGGAATCTGGCAACTCCAGACTGCTACTAGTTGGTTGCTAATCAGTTTGGAGTTGGGAAGGCCACCACTGGAGCTGTTTTATCACAAGTGTGCTGGGCCATTAATTGCATTCTGCTAGGAAAGACTGTGAGTATTGGAAATGTGCGTGAAATAGTGGATGGTTTCACAGCGATAGGATTCCCTAACTGTGGTGGGGCAATAGATGGCATGCATATCCCAATTTTGGCTCTGGACCACCTGTGAAAGAGTACACCAATAGAAAGGGGTACTGTAGGCACTTGCGATCACTGTGGGCATTTCACTGGCTTCAATGCAATCTGGTCAGGGAAGGTACATGATGCATGCATCTTCAGGAACGCTGGCCTGTACAGAAAGCTGCAAGCAGGGACTTTCTTTCCAGACCAAAAGATTCCAATGGGGGGATGCTGAAATGCCCATAGTGATCCTGGGAGACACAGCCTACCCCTTACTGAGATGGCTCATGAAGCTTTATATGAGCAACCTAGATAGCAGCAAGGAGCATGTGATGGGGTGGATGTACCCTGCACCAGCACAAAAAGGGTTAAGCCCACACTAAGGACGGTGAAAGTCCCACCCTCCAAGGTATGCTAGGCATGCACCAGTTGCTGCCTCAGTATAAAGAGAGCAGCCCAGCTCATTCTAGGCTGACCACCAGGGAGGAAGGATGCATAGCGGAGGCCCCACATAAGGTGCTACTGCAGCCCTCACCTGATACTGCCTGAGACCCAGAGAGCCAAGCAGGCTCCTCAGGATATCCAAACCCCTGACTGGAGTCAGAGTCTTGGGAAACTATGTGTACCGAGAAGCCTGAAAGCCCCGATGACCTGTGGACCACCACAGCAAGAGATGGGATAGAAAGCAGCCCAGGGAGGTGGGAAACAGCCATGACACCTGGAAAGAGTCAGCATATTATGGGCAGATTCCCACTGACTCAGTGGCAAGCCATTTTGTCGCTGCCAAAGCGCTGGGCTGGAACTCAATGGAGTAGGGAGGGATCGGGTCCCCCCCTGCACTAGCTGTAAACCTTCCCCACCTCCAGTGATGGTCCCCTTGACCTTGGCCATTGGGCCACACCACTGTGATCCTCAGGGCCGCCATATTGACCCTTGTTGTTGGGCTGCACAGCCCTGATCCCCAGGGCTGCCATATTGACTTGGGCCATTAGGCGATACTGCAATGAGAGAACTGTTCCCACCCTGATCGCTGTAGTCAGTGGCTACACTGAAGCGCTACAGTGGTGCAGCTGAATCTGCAGCTATGCTGCTGTAGTGGTTTAAGGGTAGACAGAGCCTTAATCTGCGCATGCAAATTGGATATTTCACACACACAAATGGCCAGCTATGCAGCCATCTGAGTGGGCAATTGTGTATGCAAATTAGGCATACAATTGCATTTTGCATGAGTGAAAATTAGCTCCCATATACTTCTATTGTATTGTCTATTTATAGCACAAGCTCATTGCGAAAGGTCTGTGTCTCTGGTCTGGTCTACACTTAACATTTTTGCCAGCATAGCTATATCAGTTAAGAGCGTGCAGGAGAAAGGGCGGAATAATCACATCCCTGTCTGACATAACTATGCCAGCAAAAGCCTTATGGCTGGTCTGCACTACAGAGTTTTGGCAACAAAGTCAGCTTTTGGTGACAAAACGGGGCGGTGTACACACTGCAGTGCTCTCCTCCTCCAGCCCACTGACAACACTCCTGCTTTGCAACAAAACCAAACCACCTCAACCAGAGGTGTCGAGCTTTTTTCAGCAACTGTAGAGTGACAAAGCGTCAGTGTAGACGCTGTACACTGTAACTGGCCTCCAGGAGCTATCCCACAGTGCCCACCCTGACTGCTTTGCTCGCTGTTTTGAACTCTGCTGCATTGCCCTGCATTTCAGCTACCCAGATGTGTGCCCCTTCCCTTTCAAAGCCCCAGGAAGTTTTGAAATTGCTTAGCTTTGCGTGGACTAGAGCTCACACAGCTACTGTCCAGCTGAGCACGCTGGATCCCAGTAGCAAATGCAAGCCGACCTACAGGGGTGGGGGGATGGCTCATTCTCCTGGGTCTGTGGGGAGATGAGGCTGGGGGAGAACCCCAAGGAAATCAGTCCTGCTCTCCTATGGCAGGCATGCAGGCAGCACCAGCTGCTGCTGGAGGAGGTCGGGGGAGAGACTCCTGCTGTGCTGTGGAGAGCCAGGGAGGGAGATGGTGCTGATGTTAGGATGTCCCCCTCTCCCCATCAGTGAGGTTTACAGGTCTCTGCTCAGCTGGGTGCGGGGGAGGGGCAGAGGGCCACCAGCTGTCTGTGCACCAGCCTCTGCCTCAGGATTGGTTGCTTCCAGCTGCTGTCTGAATTTAAAGAGACAGCGTGTGGACCCTCACACTGTCCCCCAGCCCGCCCCCCACCACACACTCTCTCTCTCTCTCTCTCTCTTTGTCACACACTCCCCGACTCACACACTTCTGTGGACTTCTTGTGTTTGTCTTCAGCAATGTCAGTGTGGCTGACAGGACAGTTGAAAAGTGGCTGTCAATGCAGTAAGATACCCATGGACCGATGGGATTCGGAAACCTTCATCATGTGATGCTGTGCCTGCCCCATGAGGCACTGCAAACCCTTCCCACAGCAACCGGTGTGCAGTTGCACAGTGGGATAGCTACCCCCAGTGCACTGCTCCCTGTGTCGATGCAAGAACCAGTGAATACACTCCTCTGACACAAAGAGCATGGTGGGGCTATGCAAGAGCGGTTTAATTACAGCAGTGGCTGCACGCCGGCATAACTTGTGTCGACAACACTCTGCTGTGTAGACAATGCTTTAGTGGGATGCAGTTAAGTGAGCAGAAAGGTGCTTTTTCCAGTATAGCTTATTTTGTTTGAACGGGTGTAAGTTATACTGGGAAAAGAACTCTTTTGTGTTGTGTATACCTGCAAACCCTTTTTAGGGTAGGCAAGGCCCCTTGCTGCATTTTGTTCAGTGTTGAGAAAATGGGTGCTTGATACAAAATATGAATTGGCCCGTAATGATTTCAGGGGGGTTATCCTGATGTACAACTGGAGTAATGCAATGTGTATGAACAGATTTTCCATGGTCTATGGTCTTCACTGGCAGCAGCCTGCTCTTCAATGAAGAAAGCAGAAAGAGTTAACACCTATCTTCACTCTTGATATATCACATTGGGCACGAATCACTGAACAGATCCCTTCTCATTTGCCTCACCTTTTGGTCAGATTCTGTACTGAGTTTCTTAGCAGCGCCCCAGGTTTGGGCCATGTTTGGGCCTCCCTAATTCCTGGTTGTGCTAGGAACTGGCACAGCCTCCAGAATAAATTAGAGCAGCCAAAGGGGTTAGCCAGCAAAGCAGCACAACCGTACCCACTATGTCCCTCTGCCAATGATCTACCCCCTCCTGTCAGGGGCTGTGCAGGAGGGCAATGTATGGCTATATGAGCCTACTCTGCTCTCCTGCACTGAGGGAATTCCCCAGAGAGGCATTCTTCCCTCTCAATGTCCCCTTTACACTGCTACAGTGGCATATAAGCGTCATGGCAGTGTGGCATGAAGAAAGAATCTGTCCCTTTGTCTTCTAAGCCAGAGTCAAACCTCTGGTTCCATTTGTAGCCATCAAAACTATAAGTCATAAAGATTCCAAAGGCATTCTCCCATCCCGCCGAATAATCCCCAGGAGATGATACCACAGAGTGCAAGTGCCATTTTGAAGTACCCGTGGGAGCACTTTTAGACATTCCCTCCTTTACCACATTCTGCATTCTGCTGCTGTCTCCGTTTAAGAGTAACACATTAAAAAGCGTCAGACAGAAATCTCGCATCATTAAAAATGTAGAACATGCCGTCCATAAAGCCACAAGATAGCATGACAGATGAAAGAGCGTTCACAAAGCACCATAGACATTCTCCGAAGCTACAATTGACACAACAGACTCTCTATAGGTTGGTCAGTGAAAAAGCAATGTTTCCTTAATATGACTTTTCTTTAAGAGAAATCCAGTAAAATGTTCAGTGAAATAATTATTGTGTAAGTAGAACTAATTAATCCTAAAACCCTTTTATTGAACTACAATAGACATTGGCCCAATCCTACAAGTGCTTTGTGCAGACACTGCCATTGGTTTCAATGAGAGTTATATAGGCTGCATGTTTAGGATACGGATAATTCCAAAGTAGTTGAACTTTGGGATTCCTTTGGACTGAGAGATGCTATATAATGTTCAGATACAGTTACTGAAAAAAAGTTCCAGAATAAAGGATCAGCAGGTGATGATGACACACGATGTGCTCAAGTCTCAGCATTTGAAGCTAAATATCAAACACTCCTAGCTTTTAGGATGTTGAGATTAATGAGTTTGTCCATATTTATATAATCTGCAAAATCCAGGACTGGAATTCAAACATCCACAAATCCTGGAGTGGTAGGATCCTGGGTTGTGATTTTAGCTCAACTCCTGTTTTCAAAGTAAGAAGTTTAACTGTTCCTGTCATATAGGCATATGAGCAAATGTCCACTTGTAACTCACCAGTGTAACACACAGGAAGTAGAAAAGAGTTTAGTATTACATAGTGTCTTTCATACTCAGATACTCCAGAGCGTTGTATCATAATGAACTAGATCTGTGGTTCCCAAACTTTTTCCTGCCAAGGCCTCCTTTGGAATCTGACTAAATGTCCCAGATCCCTTTCAGTTTTTCATTCATAAGTTTCATGGCATCTGAGGCAGAAAAAGTACTTCTAAACCCTCACAAGGAGAGGAGTATAATCCTGAATGAGCAAGTACTGTCTGTGTGGGAAACACGCCTTCCAGCATGACCTCTGATGCATGGTGTGTGCTCAGTCACACTGTGCAAAGAATGCCATTTCGATAACAAAATGAAATCCTTCATGTGACACAAGTGCCAGAATGCTGTTCTGGTGAGTTCCAGCCCTGGGTCCAGGGATGGATCCCAGCATAACCCACAGAGGACCACCAAGAGTCTGGGGACCCAACTTTGGGAACCTATGGGCTAGATGGTAGTGGGCATGATTGTGCAAGAAAGCCTGAGAGTGGACATGAGCTCAGCAATAGCTTCCACTCTGTGCTATACATGTCTCTGAGGAAATGTGTGTTGGCTAGGACATTAGGGTTACCTTCTGACTCTGAGAAGTGCTACTGGAGAACAATCCGCAGAAGAAGAGAAATTTTCACTTTTACAGGTAGGAGCTTGCATAGATAGATTTCAAATTATTTTTGCAAAATTGCTTAATTAAGGCTAAAAACACACTTGTCTGGTTGACCGTCCGCATTTTGCAGCTGGGGAAACTGAGGCACAGAAAATGTTAATCATTTGCCCAAGATGACACAGTAAGTCAGCAACAGGCTACGGAATAAGAACCAGGAGAGCTGTGTCAGAATGACAGGAATGATCAGCTCTTTGCATTATCATCTCACTACTTGATAGTTCAATGAGGACTTTAATATATTGCAGAAGAGCAGCTTTCAGTTTGAAATGTTTAG
This sequence comes from Mesoclemmys tuberculata, assembly GCA_007922155.1. NCBI lineage: Eukaryota > Metazoa > Chordata > Testudines > Chelidae > Mesoclemmys > Mesoclemmys tuberculata. The sequence goes on from ML675616.1 coordinate 107,655,924, forward strand.
TGTTTACTTATATTGTGTGGACTGTGTTTTTGCTTCTACATGTTATTTCCCTGAATAAAAATCAGGGACTGATGGACTTAGAATATCCTGTTCACTCACATTAGCGCTCCAGGGTACGGAGTGACCATTAGAGCTGAGTGGATAATGCATTTTTAAAATATATTCATTCAATTTGTTTAATTAATATTCTTTGTCCAATTTCAAACCCTCTTTGCGTTTGCTTTCTGCAGATATTTGGGATATTGAATTGTATTGGCAGAACTATTCACAGAAATCAAATTTCAGAGTTGTATACATTAAGTGTTTGCAGAAAATGAATTTCAAAATCGAATGTGCAAGTATTCATGCTGAAAGTGCTTGCAAACTTCATCCAGTCAGTGAACAGAAACAACACCTTGATGATCGATCACAACTCAGCCATTGTGCTAGAGAAACACCACCTCAGTAAAACAAGATATTCTTTCTCTATGTATCATCTCTTCCTCACCCCACCCATAGACATGTGCTCGCTGTTTGCAAAAGCTAATTTCCACTGAGATTTAACAGCTTCTCTCTAAATTAAATTATTATTGTTTTGCTGTCATTGAAAGAGTATATTGTAAGCACTGGAGCAAATTCATCCCTGGTGCAGTTCCACTTACTTCAAAATTGAGCAATAAAAAAAACAAAAACAAATCTTTTGCCAGTAACAGTCACGGTCCATGTAAACGATCACAAGTATGACATACTAAATATCTAAAATTCTGTGGTTTAGTCTTGGGACTAGCCAAGCACCACAGGCCTCTAACACATTCTAGCCTGAATGCAGAGGCTTGACTTAGAAAACCAATGGGAAAAGAGGCTTAGTAACACTCTTATCTGAGGAACCAAGGGCCTTTTCTTGCAACCTTTGCTCATATAATCTGTCAATGGAACTACTAGTATAAGCAAGAACATTAGGTTCAGGCAGCTTTTCATCTGGCAACTGGTTCAGATTCAAGGTGTCAGAAAAAAACAAAACATTCTCATAAATGGAATGAATTTGCTGCTTCCTAGACCCGGTCCACACTTACCTTCAGGATTTGCCAGCAGTCAACGGGAGATACACAAGTGACGTAAATCACTTGTGTATCTCCTATTGACTTTGTGGCGTCTCCTCTGCGCGCCGCCCACACTGCGCTGCGTCAAAGGTCACAGCGTTCCCTTCGATGCAGCGCTACGCCACTTGCCAGGGTGGTTTTCCTGCATCGCTTGCTGGATCGACTGAGCGGGTCTACACAGACCACTCAGTGGATCCAGAACAATCGATCTGACAGCGGCGAATTTGCCACCGTCAGTGTAGACGCAGCCCTACTCTTAGCCCTGAGAAGTCTACAACCCAAAGGCTACAACCCACAGTTTCTCAGCTTGCGTGAATTGGCGTAACTCCACTCCAGTGACTTCAATAGACCTTCAATGCTACTCTATATCAGCTAAAGATCTGGCAGGAAAGCCACCCTATATTGAGAAATACAAAATACATTTTGATACTTTAACAGATGAGATTCCCTGTCCTTGAGAAATCCAGAACTATTGCTCTCTTACTGATAGTAGGAACTCAGGAAATGTTGAGACCATTAGCAAAGGAGTGCAAGTTACTGTAGTTCACAGTGTGGTAGCAGCCACCCTAACCTACCTAACAGGTTTTTTTTACCTGTAACATAAATGAGACCTAACATTAAGAACACATTAAACAAGAGCTCTGCTGTTTGTTTATTTGGGGGAACTTTATTGTTTACTTTCACTGAAAGTAAAACAGATGGAAAACTTATTTTTAGTTGGGTAAACTTATTATTTTCTCAGGGAAAGGTCTCTTGTAACTACCAATACTAATATTTGTTCACTGAGGGCTAGATTCTGCTACCCATATCCTTGCTGTGTAGTATGTTAGTCCACAAGTAGAATCAATGGGGCTATTCATGGCTACTTACTCAGATTGAATATCTATCTGAATTTGACCCTGAATGAGCTACCTAGTCTTAAAGAAATACTATACAAGGGGAAATACAACTTGCAAGGCTATTTTTTATAGTTTGTTGTAATGGACTTGAATGCAATGTACTTGCAAATTTCATACCACCGTCTGAAATATATTTTACACTGGAGGAGTGTAGGCAGGGTTGTATTGCTGATGTAGGGAGAGGACAAAGAATCAGAACTTCTGAATTCTAGCTACTGATCACTCTCTGCCACTGATTTGCTGATAAACTTTGGGGAAGTCACATAGGACCACTTTCAGAAGTGCTATCTAATTCTGAGTGCCTCAATTTTTGGACAACAAACTTTGAGTCACCCGTTTACCAAATTAACTACCCAAAAACTTAAAAATCCATGATGGGAGGCCACTTTTGGCCTAAATCTTCCCCAGTTTTCCTGTCTGAAAAGCAACTGTAATATTATTATTTATTAAGCTCAGAATGGCAATGCCAGTATTAACTAGTATATGGGCTTGGTCCTGCAAACCCCTACTTTTATGAGTAGTCAGATTCATACAAGGGAGACCACTTTGGGACTATTCACTGGAGTGTTTGCACAATAGGATTGTATATTTATAAAGTGTTTTGAGATGATTGGATGAAGAATCCTATATTCATGCAAAACATAATTATTTTTATTACTTTTGAGAAAACTATATCAGAGATACATAAATTAATGCCAAGATATAGTTTATGTGCCAGAAACACAGATTTGCATTCTATTTAAAATCACATCGATTGCTTCAACTAAGCAAAGAGCATTCACTCACAAATTAAGAGTTAACAAGTTATGACAGAAAACACAATTCAGGTCCAGCAAAATACTAGTTTCAATACTAGATTTATTTTTCCCTTCTGATCAGTTGCACATATTGAAAAGATAGCAAAGTGCACATTAACATGAGGTCACTACTGATTGCTAAGCAATTGTCTTTAGTAATGTCTTGTATCCTTACATGCAATACTTAGACTGCAAACCTTCCCTCTACACTGCCTGCATTCACTTCTAGAATTCAAGCACTCATAAAGGAGTAATTATAGTCCACACATTTACAGTGCAAAACAGAAAAGTCTCCCAGAATGGAAGCAGATGGGAGGAGCATGTTTCCCAGTGACAAGAACGTAGCACATTGGATTCATAATTAACTTAATGTTTTTGAAAGATTATCATGAAAACCAAACTAAGGACTATCTCCAACAGGCAAATCTAATTCTTAAATTGCCACTTTATAGTATACCTGATTCTAATACAAGTTTGTTCACCTATTAGCGAGAAGCACAATCATCTATATCCTCTCTCAAGAATCTCCACCAACTCTCTCCTTGTCAGGATCCTGCCCACAATTACCCTTGCTCTATTCAGGCAGTGAGCAAATTCACTGATGCAAAATAGACTCCCTTACACTCTGGCTTTTTGCACTCAGATGCCCTTTGACCTACCTTCATTGACTCTAATGAAGTATAGAGGAATGTAAATTGGTGCAGCTGAGATGACACAAACAGATTGAAGAAGGTGTACGTTAAAGTCATGTTGAGCCTACTCTAAGGACTTCTACACAGGTTTTGTACCAGTAAAATTATTTTGATAAAGTGGTCTGACTTTTTACTGAAATGGTTATACCAGTACAAACCACACAAAGGTGCCTTAGAGCAGTATAGCTTGTTCCCTTTCCTGCATGGGAATGGCTACATTGGTAATAAAGCGCCTTTATACCAATATAACTGTCCAGATTAAGCAGGTAATTTTGCTTTAACTATGCTGGTATAGTTAAAAGAGGTGCAACTTTTGGGTTTAGCTAGGTCCTAATGTCTTCCTTCGTGAAACACTAGTAGAGACCCAGGCCAGGGGTACACTGAAAAGTTATATCAGCATAGCGACATTGCTTGGGGTATGAAAAATCCACACCCCTGACCAAGGTAGCTATGTTGACCTAACCCCAAGCAAAGATGCAGCTATGTTAACGGAAGAGTACTTCCATTGATGTAGCTAATGTCATTCGGGTAGGTAGCATTCCTACACCAACAGAAAAACCCCTTCTGTCAATGTAGGCAGTGTCTACATTATGAGGCTGTGCCAGCATAGCTGTTCTGATATAGTCTTCATCGGGTAGACATACCCTACATCGCTCAGGGATGTGGATTTTCTAAATCCCCAAACTCTGAGAGACCTAGTTATACCAACATAAATTGGTAGTGTAGACAAAGCCTAAGCAAGTGAATCTAACTCACACTGCCTCGTGCATTAGCTGTGAATTTGGCTCCTTGTCTTTCTCTCTCCTCTACTACAGGCATTTTCTGTCTTACCACACAATTTTGCTCCTCTGGGCATAACCCTTCTCATCAACAGCTGCATCAGGAATCTCTCTTCTTCCTTGACTCTGGCCATATCTACAACACCGCAGACTTCTGCCATTACAGCTTTGTTGGTCAGGGGTGTAAAGAGTTGTGATTCTTGACCAACTTAGCTGTGCTGGCAAAAGCCTGTAGCATAGATCCAGTATGTGGGTCTACAGGGTTGTGGTTTCACTAAACTGGTACAAAGCTCAGCTTTTCTGGTATAACTGTATCCAAGCTAAGAGTGCTTTGCCAGTACCATGTATTGATATTTTTGTACCGATAAAACGCTCCTAGTATACACATTGCCTGTAAGCTTCTAGAGGCAGAGACCATCTTTTTGTTCTGTTTGCAGAGTGCCTAGCACAATCAGGTCTTGGACCAAGACAAGGGCTCCTAAGTACTACAATAATGCAAATAATAATAATCTCATTTAATCTCTGATATGAAAAAATCTCTTTTTTGTAAAGTTCATTTTTGCAGAGGTCTGATTTGTGTTATATTAAAAACCACCACAGCTACTAGGTGCATGATATCTGCTAGTGCTTACGGTAGTCCCCTAGGAGAAATTTCATTCTATGTTGTTTTTCTTAAAGAGAAATCAGAGTATAAAAAAGCTACATAATTACTTATCTGCACAATTTCATCCACTTAAATGTTACGGCAGTTCTCTGTGCAAAGTTAGGAGGCTCGTATCTGATTAAACTGCAAATAATAATAAAAATCAGAGTTCTAAAACTGATTTGCCATCATTAATGCTGTTCAAGTAGAAGCTAATAGGGCTGAATAAAACAACACAACTAAAGAATATTCTATCTACAAGAATACAGCACTGATTTATTCCTCCTTGTCTAGGGATGATCATAGCTGATACCTTTAACAAACAAGAAAACAGGGGTGCTCATGCAAATGCACTGATCCATCACAATATCTCTGCATACAGCTTCTTTAGGGGCTTGATCTAAAGCCCATTAAAATCAGTGGGAGTCTTTCCATTGATTGCAATGGGCTTGAATGCACAACAAGACTGGGAAATTTGCACTCCTTCCTTTTACTGGTTTGTTTGCAACATTCCCAATGCCCTTCTGATCCATTTCTATTTCATACTGGAAACTAATATAATGCTCCAGTAAAACAGGGGTTAAGTGAATCTGTGTTCTGCCAATACCTTCCAATAGCCTAAGAAAATTACTTATCAAGAGCTAACAGAGGATGTTTGGTGGTGTTTGAAGTCATACAGGCAGTGCTCAGAATAGATTTTTCAATTATCTAAGGCAGGCCCTAATGAAAGACAGAGGGAAGCATATCAGACTGTCTCTTACGTCCCCGCCCTCCCCCGCCCCAGCTCTCATCCCCCTTCCCTGTATTTCCATTAGCAACACTGTCTTGCCAAGTGAGTGATGTGGTAGTTTTATTCAAAACAAGAGCAAAGACATTTTCAATAGCTATGCAGTTTGTGCTACACAATGGGGGGTGGGGAGAAGAGAGAAACCATAGGAGAATGGAATGAATCTATAAATGAGAGGACATATACATTTGACAAATCTAGAAATATAAGGCCCAGTTTTTTGCTCAGGGAAGACTCCAATTGAATTCAATAGGACTGCAGAAGCTGTGCCAAATACTCTATCAGAAAGCATTGTTATTATAAAGATCTAGATCATGGCTCCATAGTTCCCTTCATTTCTGTCAACCTGTATTCAGGTGCGTAGCTACACTGCAGCCAGGATGAATCATGTAGAAAAGGGCTGGCAAGATTGCCACAATTCACTACTGCCCTGCACCTTGAGTAGTCATTTATACTGGTGCAAAGTGACTGCACAGTGATGTCATTCTAATCTGGTAACATTTTACAGCCCCTTTGCACTGGTATAAATGTACATGGGAATAATCCTACCTAGTTCTTATTTATTTCATCAACCGCTCTCAAAGCCCTTTACAGAAGAGGTCAGTATCATTAGCCCCACTTTGCAGATGCGGAACTTGAAGCACAGAGACAAGAAGTAACTTACCCAAGGACAACCAGCAGGCTAGGTCCCAAAGTACAGGGCAACCATAAGTTAATTTTTGCCTCCGCTCTTAAACAAACACTTCTTTTGTCATTATATTTCTCATTCTTAGGTTTTCGGTTTAAGATAATTAAGACTTGCAAGCAGTTCAAAACTTGGCTTTGCTATTTTGAAATATATACACACACAAAGATTTTTTTTAAAATACCATGCAGATTAAAAATATTATCACTGGATCGTTTTACACTGAGCACTAATTATCTCAATTGCAGCAAACTTTAGCAAGCTGTATGTTTTAAATTTAAAACATTATAGCTGAAAATCTTGAAACAAAAGGGCCAGATCCAAATGTGCCAGCTGGTGTATATTAGTGTTACTCTAAATTAATGGCCCTACACTGATTTATACCAGATGAGGAGCTGATGTTACCCTTTAATTTTTTTTTTTTTAAGGCAGTGAGGGGATAACATTATAGCACAAATCTAGTGCCACTTTCATTTCAAAACGAGGATTTTCACTGAATGATAAAACACTATTTACAAGTACCAATAAACTATATATAGTAGAACTCTGATTTTATGAACCACGGATCTTATATCTTATAACTTATAATCAGTTATATAAACCATTTTCTGCTCCCAAAATCATCTTTCTGTTGCTGAATGTGACTTCAGTCCTTCAGCCAATGTTCAAGCAGCTGTACAGGTTTGAAAAGACTGAGGACTTGTCTTCACGTACAGTGCTACAGTGGCGGGGCTGGACCAATGTAACTGAACCGCTGTAGCTCTTTAGTGAAGATGCTTCTATACCAATTGAGCGCTTCTTCTATCAGTATAGTTCATCCACCTCTCTGAGAGGGGGTAGCTAGCACTGTCTACATAGGGGTTAGGTTGGAATAGCTACATGTTAATTCCTCTTGAGAACCTAACTGAATCTCTTTTCACTGAATAAACTTCTTAAAGAAGTGGAACAGAATTATATTTCTAATAGTAACAAGGGCTGCAGTTTTCTTATCCAATAGTAGGCCATTAGAACCGCTGCATTTTGTACAACATACAAGGCACTTCTGTGGACAATGAACTTTGTGAATATGGGTCATATCCAGCTCCCATTGAGGTCAATAGCAAAATTCCCTTTGGCCTCCTTGGGTGCAGTATTGTTGCTGAACATTTTCTAATAAATGAAGTAACCCTTATGGATGGTTGAACTGCAACGAATAATCACTAGAAACATGTTATTTTAGTAGACATGTTGTAGAAGCACGTACAAGTGATTTTAAAATATTCAGCAGATGATGCCATAACAGCCTGTTGCCATCCAAAGCACGTTAAGAACATTACATTGTACATTAGGATGCAAGTCAGTACTGCTAACTCTTACTTATTCAAGACACCTCAAACAGCAAGGTTCGGCCCAATACAAATGTAAAGGACCCTGGTATAGCCCTCTGAGCATCATGTTTAGTTTTGAATAGAAAGTTTATATCTACAGTAGAATCCCTATTTTACAATGAAACGGGATCGAGGAGTTCAGAAAATCAAAAAGTTTATAAAATTGGACATCTCCTAATTACAATAGGTACGATGCATAAATTAATTTATCAGTTGTTCAGTGACCATGTGCATAATCAGAGGTAACAAAAGTATACAGTGTGCCTGATTTTCCTTTATTTAAGAGACATGCATCTCTTCTTTGCTTCCCAGGATGTGTCTACACTACAGCAGCACCCCTGTGCTGCTGCAGCACCATTGCATAGGCACTTCCTGCACTGATGGAAGGGTTTTTTTCATTGATGTAGTTAATCCACTTCTCCAAGAGCTGGTAGCTTGGTCCGCAGAAGGATTGACTAGAGGCATTGTTCTTCATTCTGCCTAGAGCCTTTGAGAAATCCTTTTTGACTGCCACTCAATAAGTCAGTTGTTGAAGTCAGGGCTGTGAAAAATATCATGCCCTGAGTGTCATAAGTAGGTCAATCTAATTTTTAAGTATAGACCAGGCCTCATGCCAGTCCTACACTACAGACCTATATCAATAAAACTACATCGTTTAGGGGTGTGAAAAATCCCCATGCCTGAGCTGTGTAATCTGACGTTTACTGGCAAAGCTCAATGTCCACAGAAGTGCCTCGTATGCTATATGAAATGCAGCGGTTCTAATGGCCTACTATTGGATAAGAAAGCTGCACCCCTTGTTACTATTAGAATTATAATTCTGTTCCACTTCTTTAAGAAGTTTACTCAGTGAAAAAAGACTTTAGGTGCTCAGGAGAAATTACCATTCCTCCAGCTGAACATCAGTTTACTGTAAAATGACAGTTATGGCCTGATTCTCCACTCTCTTACAACTTGGGCAGTCACGTATACCTGTGTAAAGATATCATTTTAAAGCTATTTTGCATTCGTGTCAGTGACTACACAAGGGGCAAGGCAATGGAGAATCCACTTTTAATGCCTGAATTCAGGGATGTCAAAGGCAATTGCAAGTGTTCAATTCCTGCAGGAGCCTGGGGCCTCCTCACTGCTGCAAATCACCCCCAATTCTCACTAAAGCCAGTGGGAGTTGAAGGAGCTCAGCAAGCAACTCACAGGAGTGGGCCCACAGTGAATTAAAACTGTTGTAGTATGATTTCACATTAATGATTTCTCTGGCAGAGCCAGAGCCAGTACCTCTTCTAATTCTTGTGCCAGAGAGAAAGGTAAAGAAAAAGTATTGGGGGAGGAGAAGAGTAATGGCCAAGATGTTTCCCTTATGGGTGCCTAAAGTTAGGCTCCCATGTATCTTAGTTTGCAGCCTTAAATTCTTTGTCTGTGTTTCCCCAACCCCAAAATTGTACAAATAAATCACTGCACAACAGTGTCCTATTTAAAACCATGTAACAGAGCATGACTGCTGGTTCTTGGCAGCAGCAGCAGCAACTTCAAGTTTGGTTTATTCATTGTGCTGTTTCCTCACTGGACAATGTGTGTTTTTAAAGTTTCACTGCACAAATATGTCACAATGACGTTGCCAACTCCACTGATTGGGTTTAATCTAATTATCAGCAGTTTCAGTCAAACGACTTCCCCTTATGCCTGAAACTCCAGCCCTCCCGTCTGTGCGAAAGGTGACTGAGTCCAACACACTCTTCATTCATTCATTCAAATACAGTCTTAAGACCTACTTTTATGTCAAGCCTAGAGCCGTGGTTCTCAATCACTGGGGTACAGGGACCTGTGAGGGTACACAGAGGTCTTCCAGAGGGTGCATCAACATATTTGCCTAGTTTTACAACAGGGTACACTAGTGAAATTAATACAAACTAAAATGTCATACAGACAAAATGAGAATGTAAACCATTTTTCAGTCATAGTGTGCTGACACTTTTGTATTTTCATGTCTGATTTTGTAAGCAAGTAGTTTTTAAGTGAGGTGAAACTTGGGGTACACAAGACTAATCAGACTCCAGAAAGGGGTACAGCAGTCAGCAACGGCTGAGAACCACTGGCCTAGAAGCCTTATAATCCCCTCAATCAGAAGGGCTGTTTACACCCATCACAGAAAGGGACCATGCTCTAAAATCATCTTGCTCTGCTCTCTCCGGGAGATTTGTGTCGCTTCTGTAGCTGTTGGCAAGGGGATGGGAACACACAATGTTTTCACGCCTGGATCCCTGCTTAAACTGGGACGAGTTATGGGTGCGGCAGGATCGCAGAACGGCTGTAGATTTGAAACACTGAAGCAAGGCAGGATCTCCCCCGCGCCGCGAGTTTTGTACAAGGCTGAGCGGCACAAGGGCAACCTTGGACAGACCAGAAGTAACAAAAGAGGGGGGCTGCTCTGAGCTGGGGCCGCTTCCCCACCCAGCGTTTCGTTAAGCCAGAGGCTCGCCTGCGCTGCCATCCCCCGAGACCGTGAACAGGATGCAGCTTGTTTCCCAGAGGCTGGGCAAACCCCAGGGCAGCAGTCGCCCGGGTTACGTTTCGAGGGCATTTCTCCGGGGGGGCCGGTTTTCGCGCTCTGGGTCCGGCCGGGGAAGGGTTGCAGGAGCCGCACTGGCATGGCCTCTCTCCCAGCGCTGGCGTGGGTGGGCAGAGCCCAGGGGCCAGCACAGCCCAAAGGCACTCGCCGCGCCGCGCCGCCCCTCCCCCCGCGCCCCGCCGCGCCACACGCGTGCTCCAGCGAGCTCCGGCTGCGGCCCCGCCACCGCCCAGCTGAGCGAAGCGGAGACTCCCAAGGGCTCTTTAAATACGGGCTATAAATACGACGGCGGAGGCCGGCGCCTGATTGGTCGCCGCTTCCCGGCTGCTTTGCATACAGAGCTCGCACAACTGGGCGGCGAGGGTGGAAGCTCCCTCTCCCCCCCTGCACAGCTGGAGAGCGGCAGCCGCAGTAGCAGCGGCTGGCAGCGGAGCCGAGCGCCCGCCCAGGCTGGGGCTGGGAGCTCGGCGCAGCTTTGTGTGGCACAGCCGGGGAACGGGCGTGTGCGACTCGGCTGCAGGGTCGGGCTGGGCCGCCTTTGAACGCAGCAACCTTCTAGTCGCAGGGAGACACGGACTGTTCCTGGTTGCGTCCCAGCGGCAGCAGCCAGTTTTGCAAGCTCTCAGGGCGACCTAGCTATTCAGCTAACGCCGGTGTGTGCCGTTTGGCCTTCTCCGCTCAGTAGCGCACGAGTAGAAGAACACGGTGAGCTGCACACGCCTGTGAAAGCCATGCAGGGGAAAGAAAGAACCCCCTCAGAAAGGGCCCGGGAACCAAAACCCAAGTTGCAAACACTCTCTTCTGCCCGCACCCTCACTCTGGAGAAGTTAGGGGCCAAACTTTAGGCCAGATCCTCAACTGGGGTAAATAGCCATTACTAGAGCCCTACATGAATCTGCCTCTGATCTGCCAGCTGCCAAAATGGTCACCGGCGACCAACAGATTTGCAGGGCTCTGGATATAAAATTTGGGTCTGCATCCATCCTGGAGCTGCAAAAATGGTCCACGCATGTGACATGGCTATCTGCAGATTTGCAGGGCTCTAGCCATTGCATAGAGCTAGAGGAACTGACGCTCTGCATTGTGTCTGTATCACAGGCCAGAACCAAATCTGCACGAATGAGCTCAGCTCCAGCACCAGATTCCGTGAGTCAAGTCCATGGCTGTAATGAATGTTGACTTCTTCACAGCCACACACACATGCTCAGTGATGTATTTTTGGAATTCCTCAAACCAGGGTGGGGTGGGAAAGAACAAACAAAGGTTTCCAAGCTGTGGACGTCAATAGTATGTTGTAATATGGTCAGTAAATGACAGTGCAAACCACAGAAAGATGAAAAGAAACAGAGTTGAAGGGGGTGAGGAGGCAATAAATACATTCCTTGGGACCCTGGCTGGAAGTTACACTGCATATTTAATGCCAGATAATAAGCAGATAGTTTAGTGAGGAGAAGGTGAATTCTCTTCGCTCCTGCATCTGCACTTGGTAAATATTCTTTTCAGAGACTATTAAAGCAGTTAGCCTCTCTACACCCAGCACAGCTACTACAGCAAGGGGTTAAGAACCACTCTACCTCCGTTATATTGAGGCTTGGCAGAATGCAGTTTTTATCCTTTTATAATTGAGGGCTAATATCTATGTTTATTTTTAACTGATTTACATTTCCACAGCTGCAGGAAATGTTGGGGGGAGGGAGACGACACAACAGTAGACGTAATTCAAAAAGTTAAAGCTCGATGACTGTTAAAACACAAATTGTCAACGTTTTAGCCTTAAAGCAAAACTAGTAAGTTCTCAGGCAGTGTTTTTCTTTACTTTGCCTAAGTGTAAATGTTGATTCTTGTCAATGGAAATATTTTGTCCTTGTGTGTGTATGATGAAATTGATGTTCATTGACACTTACTGAGACAAATATAATCCCTCCAAGTCTAATTATCTCTATGAAAATTGGTGTAGGAGCATTTACTACAACGGGTTGAAAACTTTCCCAACAGAACAGTTTGCCACTGGAAAATGCTTATCTGAGGACATTCATAGAATCATAGAATATTTGAGTTGGAAGGGACCTCAGGAGGTCATCTAGTCCAACCCCCTGCTCAAAGCAGGACTATTGAAACATTGAAACATTTCTTGGGAACGTATAGATTTTGAATGTCCCACTACAATTTTGACATTTCCTTTGGACTTCATCATTTTGACTTCTGTCATAACGGAATACTCATCGAAAGGACAGGTCAAAACAAAATATTTCAACTTTACCAGAACAAAACATTTCAGGCCTATGGAAACAGCTCAGTAAGGTCTAAAAGTATTCTCAAAATATTTTGTTCCATGAAAAATTCTGAAATTTTAACTTTGTTCCATTCTGAAGTGAGACTAAATTTTGACGTTTCCCATGGGGCAGAAATTCCAAATATTGACCAGTTCTAGTAGTAACACTATTATCCTGGTTCCTTACAACAGCCTGAAATCAGCCCTCCCCCTGGGTGGCTTTGGAGGAGAAAATCTCAGTGAGAAGAGTCTTCTTGCAGAGTTCCTCCCCTGTTACCCTGTTGGAAGGGAGTGGATGATCCCTATCCCTGAAGAATAAGCCATTGGGTCTGCCCCCAAACCTGACAGATTCCCGAGGACATGGGAAATCAGGGCTATCCATTCAGAAATCTAGGGCTTCCACAGCTGCTCTGGTTTCTGGAACCTCCACGTTCCCAGCATCCGTTAGAGTTGTACTAGTAAGGATTTTCCCCCTGACCACATTTGCTCTTAGCACCCCTAAAAGGATGAGGCTCCATGTAAATGATGATTTGACTGTAAACTACCCAGTTTCCACCTGCCAGTGCTGACTGGAATGCTCAGCGGACAATCAGACTCAAGCATATAACTGTCACAAGATGTACATGAGGAGTGAAATTCTTCTAGCTTTCTTAGTATGCAAAGGTGTCACCAGCTCACATGAGTCTCAGACTGTTTGGTGTTTTTAATAAAGTCCCACCTCTAGCATCATGAGATTATGAAAACCTCAGCTTACAATTTAAAGGGAAAAAACCATTTCTAGCTTGCGTAGCTGTGGGGAAACTCACACACACAAAACAAAGTAAGATATATAAGATATTTTAATCTGTTGATTTCTTCTTGGGGCCTGACTCATGATTTCTGAATGCTTGGGGTGGGCAATGCTGCCTCGATGTGGGGTCATGATGGCAAAGAACAGTCACATAGAATATCATTGTTGACCAACAGAAAATCTGTGTATCCTACCATAGGATGGGAAAAAAGGTCCCTTGGTCCAATGCCCACTAGACTTCAGTGGAACTACACTGATTTATACCATCAGAGAATCTGGCCTGAGTATCTTTTAAAATACAAGCTACTGTAAAGTATATTTGTGCACTTTTTGACTTTTATATCCTGCTCTAATTGAAAACAGCTTATTTGAAAAATATGAGCAGTCCTGCTTTTGTTCTTAAGTGCGAGGAAGATAGCCTGCCAGCTAGTGTAAATACACACTCACAGCAGATTCAGCTAGAAAGAACTGCTGATCCCATCACCTCTTTTTTTGTTTTCCTTCACTTTTGTTGCAGGGAGCGGCTGTCAGTGTGTTGTTTCAGGCTGGATCTGGCCACACCATCAGTAACTGTCCTTTCATTTGATAACAGAAAGGGCCCTGACTCTGCTTTTACAGAGCACCCCAAACTGAGTTAACATAATTGAGAGTTTGGCATGCACAGGGAATGCAAGGTCAGGCCCTACAACAGATTTTTTAAAATTTTGACTGTGAGCACCTTATGGGAATTATTACTTCAGGGCATGAATAAGCAGTGAGAGCCAAAGTCTCAGTAGATTTGCTTTTGTACAATTATTTTTGTAATAAAGACTGAAGTGAGAGGAAATACAGAAAATATACCCAATGACCTTATTGTAACTCTTTCCCAGAGGAACCTTTTACGTAAGATTTTGCAAAGCTTCAAAGTGTTTTTAAATAAGGCCAGAAAGATCTGTGCTGGTCAGCTTTGTATAGGAGAAATCTTGAACCTGTATGAGCCCAAATCCACATATGGACTGAACCCAAATCATAAGCCCACCTATGGTGAAACATTCGGGCCAGAAGCAGTGGAAAAGAACTAAGCGAATGCATGAGACCTGGGTGGGGAAGGACATTTTCAATAGATCTCTTCCAATTATCTTAAGGTTAAAATGTTAATCTTTACTGTAACGCAATACATTATCTAGGGCTGTAATGGGAAGAGCCTGCTGTCGCTTATATGCTTGAAAGTAACAATTTAACTGCAACCACAACAACTTGCCAGATCTTGACAAGCTGTCAAAGGGTTTGCTTGGGGGTGGGGGGGAAGGAAGATGTGAAGGAGAGCCAAATCAAAAATTAAATTAATTCAACAGAATTACAATTAAATAAAACATTAAAATTAAAAAAACCCCAAACACAGGTTTTAATGCTAGTCAGAAGTAACACTTAATGGCTCTGTGTTGGGGATGCATTTTATTTGCCTGCTCAGAAAAAGAAATTGTACTCACCATTGAGCATAAGGCTGTACTCTTGTGATAAACCCCCCAAAAGTTAAGATCTTCCTTTGCATATAGTTCTTTCTGAACCTTTGTTTCAATATTGGCATGGGGAAATGGTAAGGAAAAGGAGCCCAGAGCACACTTTAACATCCCAAATTTTCAGACTGCAACAGCAAATTATTATTTCTGGCTTTATATCCTGAAGAAATAGTATCTATTCATCAGAGGCTACTCAAGTGCTAGGTAAGCCAGAAATAATGATCTCAGTAAATTGGACTTTGTAAATGCCTAGGGGTCTGACATTGCCCTATTTTTGGCATTAATAACTTCTCAAAAAAATAGTGCAAGCCAAAGATCAGAATCACACTGTTCAAAATGAGGGATTATTAACTAGTAAGATTATGCTCCCTCGCAACTTTTGAAAGGATTTTGGATTTTAGTGGCAGAGCGCCCCCTACCTGTATGAGGATTTCTTACTTGTCCCTGAAAAAATTAAAATGGTCTGTGGCAGATTAGAAAACAATACAACCCAGACATCCTGAGCAAGTATGGCAGCCTGTTTCCTTTAGAGGGTCTTGGGCTGAAGTATCTAATTTTCATGTGAACATTTAATTGTGTTTAAACTTCCCTTCCCGCAGTTAAATCACGTTGCAAACACTCGGAATACCATGAAGTTAGTTGTTGGTGGTAGGTTATTACAGCTTTAAAGTTATAGTTGTGTGTGTGACTTTCAGGTTTGTGAAGGGTGCTGGGTTAGCAGCCCTGGAGACAGAAGCCCTCTAGACTCAGAACAGGTACAGCATAGACAGCAGCCAGATAAGCTTGCCACAAATAGCGCTCCCTGAGGTGTGTTAACATTTTCTGGAAGCAACTTTCTCAGAGGGTTAAAGGATCTCTCAGGCAGTCTCCAAGCCCATTCATTTCTTGGCATCTCTACCGAGACGGCCAACAAAGTTACTAATTAGTGCCAATTTTTTGGTAGTTTACTTTACGAACATTTGTCTTCTAGGAGTAGAGAAGAGCAGAGGCCTCAAACTCATTCCCCACAGCCCACTAAACTGTCATTAAAGGGTAATAAATTTCAGCCTATCACATGCCTGAACTTGACCCAGCAACCTAGAGGTCAAAGGTGTTTTGCTCAATTCCCAATAATAAAGCTGGTCAAAAAGGGGAAACTAATTTTGCATAAATGTCAAATTTCTCTCTCCTTTCCCCGCCCCCAAATATTTCATCAAAATTTAAAAAAACACTTCAGCTGTCTTTACCCAAGAATAACCACCAAACCACAGGAACTGTAAAATTCTGTCCTACAGTCTTGAATTTGTTTTAGCTATAAGTCTGCTTTGCATTTCTATCAGACGAAGGATGGGAAAAACATCCTGCATGTGAGTGATGCACTATAATCTAAACCCTATTATATTAAATCATTCCTGGATTTGAGTTTAACTCTAGCTCTGCATACAAGGATGTTAATGTGATCTCCTATCATACCCAAGAATGCCTTAGGTATGTTATTATTGAAATGTCTTTGTGAGCCATTACAAACAAATGCTAAAGTGGCCTTTTCCCACTATTAGCTTTGCCATTCCATAAACTAATATGGGTCTGATTCTCCATTGTAAAGTCATTCACTCTCACATAATGTGGGTCT
This sequence comes from Mesoclemmys tuberculata, assembly GCA_007922155.1. NCBI lineage: Eukaryota > Metazoa > Chordata > Testudines > Chelidae > Mesoclemmys > Mesoclemmys tuberculata. The sequence continues at coordinate 107,672,391 of ML675616.1, forward strand.
CAACTGCCACTAAATCAGACTGGTTGTATTTTATACCCACTTTGCACTGATATAAATAACTACCCATGGTGTAAGGCAATAGAGAATCAGGTCTATGATCTTTAAATATTTACCCCATGCTGTTAGACAAGTTCTGTCAAACCTCACATTGCTTCTGGCGTGTCTAGACTATTATCCACTCTCTGGTATGCCAAAGTATCCCAAACTTTATTATTAATTAATGCACGGTTTTGAACATTTTATAATGTCACATTTTCACTGAGGGAATTAACTGATATTAGTCAGACGCAACACTGACTCAAAACCTGGCATGCTAAAAAATTAACCATGAGTAGTTAGTCTTACATTTTTAGGATCCCAGTTTGTCCTCCATTGTAGGGCTGGAGCAAAGTTTAATGGGAAGAGAGAGAGAGACTGAATTACCTCAGCTTCCCACACCACCTTAGACCTCTTTCATACATTGGAATAGATAAGTTGAACATTAGCTGCATCTGTGCTGACTCTTAAGTGAAGACAATTGCAAGCTGGGTTTTGCTCTAGTGGAGCTAATCAGGGTTTACCCCAACTGAAAAAAGGGCTAAGTGTCATCTTCATTTGTATGAATTCCTGCAATGTCCTGTTATTTACCATAAGGAATCAGCAGATGTATCAATTGCCAGCCAACCACTGCTGAATTGTGGCTATTTCTGAGTGGAGACAAAGCCTAATTCATGCAATCCATACTGCTGCCTCAGTCACTGAATGCATTTATTTATTAATTAACCAATGTCATTCATCCAAGGTCTATCATAAGCTTTATAATAATTAAAATATGTAATAACGAATAAATCACCCTAAGACAAACTCATGCATTACATTGATTTAAATATATTGTTATGCTGGAAGGTGCTAACGGTGGCCCTCAGCTGAGTCTTGGATCCAAAGACAATCACAGACCTCAGTAAACCCAGTGGATGTTCTAAGCACTCTTTCAGGGTCCAGAGAAAGCGAAATCAAGACCCTTATGTAGCAAAAACAGCTACAGACAATGTACGGCCTGCCAATCCAATAGGCTGCATAGCAGATGAGAGTTAAGCCTTATGGGCTGAGCAGTTCCTTGGTTGCAGATGGAGAGCTAGGAGATTGGCTGTTGGCTATGTGCTGGAGGCAGAAGAGTGCCAGGAGGAGGGGGAGGCATTGTGTGAATGACCCTTGGAGATAGCAGAGATGGAGCACCTTGGACACAGAACTTGCTGCAGGAGCACACCTAGGACTTTCTAAGCAAGGAAACTGTCTGCTGTCGCTTGTTTCTGCTGTGTTCAGGGAAACAGGCCTTTGTGTTCATTTTTTGTAAATAGAGAAGGTTATACCAAGAATATAACTGACTCACTGATTTCTCATCCAAATGGAAACAACCCTGCAAGGCCTCAAACTTTGTCTAACTGCTTAGAGCAAAGGATAACAATATGATACAGTATCAAATCCCTCTTGCCCCTCCTCCCAAGTACATACTGCCACAATAACCATCCGGCACTAGAATGAGTACAAACAATGCCACTTCTGACAACCTTGTAATTGTACAGTTGCCGCACTCCAAAGGTTCAAAAGAAGAACCTTGTAGTGCGTGGGTACATTACTACATTTGTGTTTTAACCTGATTGGTGAAAAAGTAGTGTGCTGTTTAAGCTACACCTCCTGGTCATCATACTGTCCTTAACAGTTTAGACCCCCTCTTCTCCCCCCCCCACACACACGGTGCTCTATTTTTCACAGTTTTCAGTCACAGATCAGAGGTTTTCTTTCAAAGCAGCAACCTTGACGTTCACACGGCAACACCTGGTGCTTACACTTCCAATCAGCATCAATGCATTTTCCAAAGCAGCAAAACCTTTTTTAGGGGGTGGAGAAACAAAAGAGTGAAGTAACTTCTGAAGGCAAGTTCCAGTGATGCAAATTTCCAGGTGACGGAGGCAGAGCATGCGATTGAGACTGAGAGGCTGCAGTATATAAACCATCTGTAACTTTACCCTCCTGAAAGATGAATACAGGTCTGCAAAAGGCATTAAAGAAATGCTTGGGGTTGATTAGCATACTCGGGAGACTTTTGCCTCCATCCCGATGGCATAGTCACAGCCACCTACAAAACACAAGTCTTCTTTGGAAAAAGTTCTTAGAAACTTTTTACTTGCAGATTCCTATCTGGCAGACCCATTACTGGCTATGGGACACCTCTGCCTGAGTGCCTACTGTCCAAACACTAGCATGGCAATAGGTGCCATATCCAACAAATACGTTGTGCATCCCAGTTTCAAGTTCCTCTCTAGAGGTCTGCTGCCCTTGACTAACCAAAAACATCCACTCCTTACTAGCTTCTGTTGCCTCTACCTATTCATCCCTGTACCCTGCACAGTGTATGTACCATTTAAGCCTATTTTGAGGTTTAAAGTGGAATTTAAGCAGTGCACAGGTCTCGTGTGGAGCCTTTGCTCAGATGTGAATTTCTCCCAGTCTGAATATTTTGCTACGGCAGATGATCTGAAAGTGGAGGATGAGGAAGATTGCCTACCAATGCAGGCTCTTCATAGGGGGGTTACAAGAGCCCCTTAGTGGTGAGTTGAAGATAGTGGCTCTAAGCAGCCACACCAACACTACATGTTTGGAATAAAAGAGTACAAGTACCATTATTAGGAAATACAACCATCAAAACAGCCTGGTAAAGACTGCAATCCAAGCAGGATTATTTAGGGCTCAGGAAATGATCTGACGTTTGAAGTCGGTCACATTTTAAGAAGGCTGCTTCTGTCAACCTCGCTGCCTCCCTGAAGCCCATGGAACCTGCATGTTTTTGATTATGTTCCATATTGGCCTTTTTCCCCAAGGCCACCGATGCATGCAACCCACGAAGGTGCTATGTGCAAGGCTATGAAGAGCTAGGCGCTGCTTGCACACCACTGACTGATTATCATTGCCTTGGACAACGCATCTTCCCTGGCTTGCGTACATGTCGGCCTGTAAGTCCCTGGCTCATTCTTAAGGTGTCTTGATCAGTCAAAGGCACAGTCTGACTGATGGTTCTACCGCTGAGCGTGTCTGGGTGGGTGTGTCTGTATGTATTGGCAGAGCCTGAGGGAAAGGTTCCAGGACATTATGGAATGCTGATGTCTTTTCTCTGGCATTCAGTTAATTTGTTGCTGTTGATAGTTGCTTTGTGGCTCACCTAACAGGAGGCCTAGTAACATTTCTTGGCAACAATTATAATATCAATATTTTCAGGTTTTAGAACACCATTTATATATGTGGCAAACGTAATGTGGGGGTTTTAAATATTTGTAATTAGGATACTTGTTGCAGCTGGTACTGTGATAAACAATATGGAAATAAACACACACATGAATAATGCAATAAATACACCCTTAAAATACATTTGCTTTCCCCTACTCTCTCTGTCACTCTACGGTCCTTGATCGCAAATCTAGGACTGCTACTCTTGGAAGTTTGCAGGTTGCACACCTGTGTACTCGCTGGGAAATTAGGGTGAATCAGAGTAAACCAAAGTCATTTGCCCTAATATAGAAAGGCATTCTATAGAGTCAGCTTCTGCAATCCAGATATGCATGGTCTCAGCTGCTCCCACTACAATAAGCACTCCACCCAGCCCTCAGATAATAATCCAAGCTATTACGTGGCTCTGTTTCTCTGTATATTTTTGTTAACACCGTCAGCCTAACTGATGACATTTTGCTTGTCTATGAACAACATACCCTTCTTCAGAAAAAAATTAATCTGCAGTTTGGGTTTGATCCTGCAAGGGGCTGAGCAGTCTGGCCCCAATCTTGAAAAGTACCTAGGAATGTATTTAACTTTATTTCACTGGGGCTACTCACAGGCTTACGGATGTGCTTCATGGCATCAGGACCAGATTGAACCCATAGATTCCATTGCTGCCTGCTATCCTCACCCTTAGCTGTCTCAGGAAATCAGCCTGTATAACAGGGTATAGCAATATTTTCGGTAGAGGAGAGAGATTGGTCTTCATGAGGTCCAGTCCTACTGTTCTTGTTCAGGAGAAACTTCCATGGAGCTTAATCACCACCGTGGCTGAGTGAAGACTATAAACTGTATCTCAAATGGAATCATATGTAGGAGAAAGCTTAACAATTCTTCTTTATTCTCTGATAAACTTTTTCTTTAACATGCATCAGTATTTCCTAAAGGAAATTATATTTAAAATATTTAAAATGTCATTTAAAATGTCCCTTCCCTATCTGTTCAACCCGCTTTCCCTTTAGTTTTGTATTGAAAACAGAATTATTTCAGCAGCCCCAAATACAAAGCATAAACTATAGGCAAGCTTTTGCCATTTTAAATGGACTCAGTCAAGGCATTTTAGTCCCTGTGAAGTGAAATGCTAGTGTTTGAGTTGGAAGGCTTATTCTGGTTTAAGATGGAATCCATTATACTTACCAGTTTAAAGCCCATTATGGCCACAATTAAGGGATGCCCTCAAGAGTACAAACCTATTCTGACCAGCAAAAACACCTACAGTTTCTCTGTTCGCAGATCATCCTCACCAGAGGTGCACCCCTCACTCCCCCAGCTCTCCCTATTCCCTTGGTTCAAGCCCTCTTGCTGCTCTCCTGAATTCAGCCCTCAGCTTTGGCTTTCCAGCTTAGAAGTCAGCAAGTTTCTCACTCTACTGATTTCTAGCCTCCAACCCTCTGTCCCTGGTTCTCTGGTTTGGGTAGGTCAGCCAGCAAACCTCTCCGATTCTCTCCTACCTTCAGTCTTCCCCCCAGGAACCCCACATATTGTCCTTCCAGGGTCTCTGCCACTCTCCTGGTGCTCTCACCTGTCCCTTTTCCTGTTTGATTCCTGCTGTCCCTGTTTCTCCCTATTTCTATAGCCCAGGTACCTTCACTTGAGTCTAACTGGAAGCAGCTGATGAGTCACAGGTACACTGGCCTCTTCCCTCTTGAAGGGACAGTGCCAAGTTGCTACACTCCTACTGAGGAAATCGTGGTCCCAATAAAATCAATAGACATTTATACATTAATGCCATCAAGATTTTGGCTATTGACTTGAATGGGGCCAGGTAAAATCTCACTGAAGTCAGATTGGGCCCTTATCAGCATAAACAGCTTTACTAAAGAAAAACACATAAGTAGGAAGAAGCTTAGCTAAAACTGTAAGGCATGCATGTAAACCAATTAAGAATAATCAACAACCATCAGTATAATTATATCACAAACCTTCTCTTGGAGGACTGTTGTTCTGGACCAGAACCAGGGTTTTGATTGGCAATTCTGCACTAGCTAATCAATACCAGTTGAGGCCAGCCCCCCAGATTTTTGTAAGGCTGAGCTACTCCTACCTTAACATCATTGGACAAAAGAAACAGAGCTGACTTCAATTTATAAAATCTTGGCCCAGACCCAAACAACGTCAGCTTGACTACTGAGGAGGAGACTGTTGTCAGGTAAGGCTCCTAAACATACTGAAGTTTGATGTTTTTTAAATTCCACTTCAGCCAGGGAAATAGCATTAATTTATAAGAGAGTGTCACTGACACGAAGATGAGCTGGGCGTATAATAATAAATACACTGCATTTCTGTATGTTAGTGCCTTTAATCCCAATCGCCCATAAAGTGCTTTACAAATTACAGCAATCCACGAATCACTCATCTCTGTAGATGTAGTTTTGGTTTTCAAAGGTGCCTGGGGGAGTCAGGCAGATAAATCCCACTGACTTTCATTAGCAATTGGTGCCTAACTCCTTTGGGCCCCTTTGAAAAGCCCATCACCATGTTATACAAGTGAAGTGAGACACGACACCCATTGAACATCATACAGAAACCCACATAACAGCTCAGGAACCAATGGGAAGAATAACTGTCCCTGCTAAAAATGGCAGGAAGAATTCAGGTAGGGAGAACGTTACTACGCAATGCTGGTATTACACCAGGAGAACCTCTAGTGGCAACATCTTTTTGAAGGGTGCTTTGAGTTTTGTAATGATATAGAAAAGGTAGGCCAACAGTTGGCAACCTAGGATGATCCCCTTGGTGGAGCAGTGCCTCCTTAATGCCCTGCTAGGAGATCGGTCCTGTATTGAATCAGAGCACTAACTGCTGCCTTCTCAGTTACCACCACCAGTCCCTCCCATTTAAGTGCTGGTCAGCTCCAATCTTCATTAATTCATGGATGTCAGGAGTGACTCCTATAGCTGTGCCTGAGGACAAAGCACCCTGCTGATAGACCGGCCCGCCTGATTTGCTGAAGGGAATCAGCAAGTCTGCTTTTAAGCTCAGCAGCAAGAGGAGGAGGAGGTCATCACTGCTTGCTCAATGCTTATACCCACAATTGTGATCACACCTGTGCCTGCCTTGTTCCTGTGCTGCTCCAACCCTGCTCACTTCGGACTCTGAGCCTCAGCTTGACTCCTGGCTGCCGACTTTGACCCCCAACTCAACTCCTGGCTCCCGACTCTGGTTCTGGGGTCCCAGCTCTGGATTGAGCCACTAGGCCTGACCACTTACACCCCAGTCAACAGCTAAGTATTGAAACATGTTATAAGTCTTCCCCCAACAAATGCTGCAAGTCTGAATACTAAGATGGGTGAACTTGAGTGCCTGGTACTCAGTGAGGATATTGATATAATACGCATCGGGGAAACTTGGTGGGAATGATGATAATCAATGGGCCACGTAATACCAGAATACAAAATATATTGGAAGGCCAGATTTGGTCATATTGGTGGGGGAGCAGCACTGTATGTGAAAGAAAGCACAGAATCAAATATAGTAAAAATCATAAATGAATCAAACTGTACCATAGAATTTCTATGGATAGAAATTCAATTCTTGAATACTAAGAGTGTAGCAGTAGGAATATAATACTGAGCACCTGTCCAGGATGGTGATGGTGATTGTGAAATGCTTGGGGAGATTGGAGAGGCTGCAAAAACAGAAAATTCAATAATAATGGGGAGGAGGGGAGATTTCAACTATCCCAATATTGACTGGATACGTCACCTTAAGATGGGATTCAGAGAGAAAATTCCTGGGCGCCATTATTGAGTACTTCTTGGAGTACAAGAGGAGAAGCAATTCTTGATTTAGTCCTAAACGGAGCACGGAATCAGGGCCAAGGGATGAATCTAGCCGAACCACTTGTTAATAGTGACCATAATGTAATTAAATTTAGCATTCCTCTAGAGGGGAAAACACCACAAAAACCCACGACAATAGCTGTTAACTTCAAAAAGGTAAACTACACAAAATGAGAAAGTGAGTTAAATGGAAATTAAAAGGAATAGTCAGAATAGTGAAATATCTGCAAGCTGAATGGAAACTTTTAAAAAACACCATAATAAAGGGTCAAACTAAATGTATACCCCAAATAAAACAAACCAACAGTAAGAGGACCAAAAATGCAACTATGGCTAAACAACAGAGTAAAAGAGGCAGCTAAAGACAAAAGGAATCCTTTAAAATTGACAGTCAAATCCTAGTGAGGAAAATAGAAAGGAGCATAAACTCTAGCAAGTCAAGTGTAAATGACAAATTTGTTTAAAGTACATCAAGGAAGAAATCTTGTCAAATAGTCAGCGGGGCCACTGGTGGATCAAGGAGCCAAAGGCGAGCTAAAGAAAGACAAGGCCATAGTGGAGAAGCTAAATGAATTCTTTACATCAGACATCACTGAAGAGGATGTGAGGGAAATTCCCACAGCTGAGACATCCTTTTTAGGTGACAACTCAATCTAGGACAGTTCCTGAGATTTATAAGTAGAGGAGGTTTTAGAACTATTGATAAATTAAACAGTAATATAAGTCACCAGGACTAGATGGTATTCACCTAAGTGTTCTGAAAGACCTCAAATGTGAAACTGCAGAACTACTAATTGGGTATGTAATGTATCACTTAAATCAGCCTCTGTACTAGATCACTGGAGGATAGCTAATCACAGAAGATTAGAGTTGTAAGGGACCCCAAGAGGTCATCTAGTCCAAAGCCCTGCTGAAAGCAGGACCAACCCCAACTAAATCATCCCAGCCAGTGCTTTGTCAAGCCAGGCCTTAAAAACTTCTAAGGATGGAGATTCCACCACCTCCCTCAGTAACCCATTCCAGTGCTTCACCACCCTTCTAGTGAAAAAGTTTTTCCTAATATCCAACCTAGACCTCCTCCACTGCAACTTGAGACCATTGCTCGTTCTGTCATCAGCCACCACTGAGAACACTCTAGTTTCATCCTCCCTGGAATCCCCATTTCAGGTAGTTGAAGGCCTCTATCAAATATGTAATGCTGATTTTTAAAAAATGCTCAAGAGATGATTCTGGAAATTACAGGTTGAAACTATAGTAAATAACAAAATTATCTGAGACATAGATGAACACGATATGTTGGGGAGGAGTCAACACAGCTTTTGTAAAGGAAAGTCCATGCCTCTTCAATCTATTAGAATTCTTTGAGGGGATCACCACACATGTCGAAAAAGGTGATCCAGTGGATATAATGTAGTTGGACTTGCAAAAAGCCTTTGACAAGGTCCCACACCAAAGACTCTTAAGCAAAGTAAACAGTAATGGGATAAGAAGGAAGGTCATTTCATGGATCACTAGCTGATTACAAGATAGGAAACAGAGGGTAGGAATAAATGGTCAGTTTTGGTAGTGGAGAGAGATAAATAGGATTCCCAAGGATCTGTACTGGGACCACTGCCATTCAACATATTCATAAATGATCTGTAAAAAGGGGTAAAGAGGTTGTAAAGTTTGCAGACAATACAAAATTACTCAAGATAATTCAGTCCAGAGCTGTCTGCAAAGAGTTACAAAGGGATCTCACAGATGAAATTCAATGGTGATAAATGCAAAGTAATGCACATTGGCAAAAATAATCCCAACTATACATACAAAATGATGGGCTCTAAATTAGCCGTTCCCACTCAAGAAGAGATCTTAGAATCATCGTGAATAGTTATCTGAAAACATCCATCCAATGTGCAGCAGCAATAAAAAAAATCTAACAGAATGTTAGGAACAATTAAGAAAGGGATAGATAATAAAACAGCAAATATCATAATGCCACCATATAAATCCATAGTACGCCCACACCTGGTATACTGCATGCAATTCTGATTGCCCCATCTCAAATCAGCTATATTAGAAGTAGAAAAGTTATAGAGAAGGGTAACAAAAATGATTGTAGGTGTGGAACAGCTTCCCTAAGTGGAGAAATTAAAAGACTGGAATGGTGCATCTTAGAAAAGATATGACTAAGGGGGTTTATGGTAAAGGTGTATAAAGTCAGTGATTTAAATAATGGCATAGAGAATACACTTATAAAGTTTGCAGATGATATGAAGCTGGGAGGGATTGCAAGTGCTTTGGAGGACAGGATTAAAATTCAAAATGATCTGGATAAAACCGGAGAAATGGTCTGGAGTAAATAGGACAAAATTCAATAGGGAAAATGCAAAGTACTCCACATAGGAAGGAGCATCAGTTGCACACATACAAAATGGGAAATGACTGCCTAGGAAGGTGTACTGTGGAAAGGGATCTTGTGTTCATAGTTGATCACAAGCTAAATATGAGTCAACAGTGTAACACTGTTGCAAAAAAAGCAAACATGATTCTGGAATGTATTAGCAGGAGTGTTGTAAGCAAGACACAAGAAGTAATTTTTCTGCTGTACTCCACACTGATTAGGCCTCAACCAGAATATTGTGTCCAGTTTGTGGGTGCCACATTTCAGGAAAGATGTAGGCAAATTGGAGAAAGTCCAGAGAAGAGCAACAAAAAATGATTAAAGGTCTAGAAAATGACCTATGAGGGAAGACTGAAAAAACTGGGTTTGTTTAGTCTGGAGAAGAGAAGACTCAGGAGGGACGTGATAATGGTTTTTAAGTACATAAAAGGTTGTTACAAGGAAAAAGGAGAAAAATTGTTCTCATTAACCTCTAAGGATAGGACAAGAGGAAATGGGCTTAAACAGCAAGGCCGGTTTAGGTTGGACATTAGGAAAAGCTTCCTAACTGTCAGGGTAGTTAAACACTGGAATAAATTGCCGAGGGAGATCATTGGAGATTTTTAAGAGCAGGTTGGAGATGGTCTAGATCTTTGGTCCTGCCTTGAGTACAGGGGACTGGAGTAGAAGACCTCTCAAGATCCCTTGCAGTCCTATGATTTGAATATCATGAATGGTTTGGAGAAAGTGAAAAAGGAAGTGTTAGATATCCCTTCATATAACAAAAGAACTAGGGCCACCCAATGAAATTAATAGGCAGCAGGTTTAAAACAAACATGAGGAAGTATTTCTTCACACAATGCACAGTCAACCTATGGAATTCATTGTTAGGGGATATTGTGAAGGCCAAAACTATAACTGGGGTCAGAAAAGAATTAGATAAGTTAATGGAGATTAGGTCCATCAGTGGCTATTAGCCAAAATGGTCAGGGACATAACCTCATGCCCTCGGTGTCCCTAAACCTCCAACTGCCAGAAGCTAGGACTGGTTGACAGGATGGATCATTTCATAATTGTCCAGTTCTGTTCACTCCATCTGAAGCATCTGATGTTGGCTACTGTCAGATGCAGCATGAACTCTGGGATCTTCCTACCTTACAAGATCCTAGAACCTCGGCTCTAGCCCAAGCCCATAAATCTGCACCACAACTAAACAGCCCTGCAGCCTGAGCCCCTTGAACCTGAGTCAGTTGAGCAGGTTTTCAATTGCAGTGTAGACATACCCTAAGGAAAGGATGCTGACTTCCAGCACCTAGTGGCAGACACAGAATGGAACACGGTCGCTCAGCGCCATCATTTTCTGCACAGTCTTAATGATGACATTAAGGATGAGCTGGCTCAGGAAAAACCTCCGGCTAGCCTGGATATTTGTATCAATTTGTGCATTAAACTTGTCAGCTGTCTGTGAAGGGGTGGCACTCACATCTCAGGGGCACCCTGTTAGTGGAGTGTATGTGCCTACCCTTTCTCTCTACTTACTCATAGACTCATAGGTCAGAAGGGACCAATATGATCATCTAGCCTAACCTCCCGCACAAGGCAGGCCACAAAACCCTACCCATACAGATTTATAACAACCCCGAACCCATGACTGAGTTATTGAAATCCTCAAAAATGAGATTTGAAGACCTCAAGCTGCAGGGAATCCACCAGCAAGCGACCCTTGCCCCATGCTGCAGAGGAAGGCGAAAAACCTCCGTGGCCCCTGCCAATCCGCCCCGGAGGAAAATTCCTTCCCGACCCCAAATATGGCGATCAGCTAAACCATGAGCATGTGGGCAAGACTCACCAGCCAGCACCCAAAAAAGATTTCTCTGCAGTAACTCAGTTCCCATCCCATCCAGCATTCCCACAGACCATTGAGCAGACTTATCTGCCGATAATCCAAAATCAATTGCTCAAATTAAACTATCCCATCATAACATCCCCTCCATATACTATCAAGCTTAGTCTTAAAGCCAGATAAGTCATTTGCCCCCACTACTTCCCTCGGAAGGCTATTCCAGAACTTCACTCACCTAATGGTTAGAAACCTTCATCTAATTTCTAGTCTAAATTTCCTAATATCCAATTTGTACCCATTCGTCCTCGTGCCTATATTAGTACTAAACTTAAATAATTCCTCTCCCTCCCTAACGTTAATCCCCCTGATATATTTATATAGAGCAAGCATATCCCCCCGGAGCCTTCTTTTGGCCAGGCTAAACAAGCCAAGCTCTTTGAGTCTCCTTTCATAAGGCAGATTTTCCATTCCTCGAATCATCCTAGTAGCCCGTCTCTGAACCTGTTCCAGTTTGAATTCATCCTTCTTAAACATGGGACACCAGAACTGCACACAATGTTCCAGGTGGGGTCTCACCAGCGCCGCATATAACGGCACTAACACCTCCTTCTCCTTGCTGGAAATGCCTCGCCTGATGCATCCTAAAACCGCATTTGCTTTTTTAACAGCCATATCACATTGGCGGCTCATAGTCATCCTGTTATCAACCAATACCCCAAGGTCCTTCTCCTCCTCCGTCGTTTCCAACTGATGCATCCCCAACGTAAATGTAAAATTCTTATTATTAATCCCTAAGTGCATGACCTTGCACTTTTCACTATTATATTTCATCTGATTACTATTGCTCCAGTGTACAAGGTGGTCCAGATCTTCCTGAATAGCATCCTGGTCCTTCTCCGTGTTAGCAATACCCCCCAGCTTCGTGTCATCCGCAAATTTTATTAACACATTCTCGCTCTTTGTGCCAAGATCAGTTATAAAAAGGTTAAATAAGGTCGGTCCAAGAACCGATCCTTGAGGGACTCCGCTAGTAACCTCCTTCCAGCCTGACAGTTCACCCTTCAGCACGACCCACTGTAGTCTCCCCTTTAACCAGTTCCTTATCCACCTTACAACTTTCACATTCATCCCCATCTTTTCCAATTTAACTAACAGTTCCCCATGCGGAACCGTGTCAAACGCCTTACTGAAGTCGAGGTAAATTAGATCTACCGCATTGCCCTTGTCTAAGTAATCCGTCACCTTCTCAAAGAAGGAGATCAGGTTGGTTTGGCACGATCTACCTTTAGTAAATCCATGTTGCAATTTGTCCCAATTACCATTGACCTCAATGTCCTTAACTACTTTCTCCCTTAAAATTTTTTCCAAGACCTTACACACGACAGACGTCAAGCTAACAGGCCTATAATTACCCGGATCACTTTTATTCCCTTTCTTAAAAATAGGAACTATGTTAGCAATTCTCCAGTCGTACGGCACAACCCCCGAGTTTACCGATTGCTTAAAAATTCTCGCTAACGGGCTCGCAATTTCACGCGCCAGTTCCTTTAACATCCTCGGGTGGAGATTGTCCGGTCCCTCCGATTTTGTCCCATTAAGCTGTTCAAGTTTGGCCTCTACCTCAGATACGGTAATATCCACCACCACATCCAGATTCCCGTTTGTCATCCCTCCATCATCCCTAAACTCCTCACTAGTCTTATTAAAGACCGAGGCAAAGTACTTATTTAGATATTGGGCCATGCCTAGGTTATCCTTAACCTCCGTTCCATCCTCAGCGTATAGCGGCCCCACTTCTTCTTTCTTTGTTTTCTTCTTATTTATGTGACTTCGAAGTAAGTCTTCAGTCCCTCGGCCCTTTGGCCAAGCCACACACAGTCTGTATGTAAAATAACGTTGATAAACCTCTTCCAGAGTACACGTCCAACAGGGCCTACCCCTGTACCCTTCAGTTGGCCTTTCTTTTCCTGTAGCCCTCCCTGGGCTCAGGTCCTTAATTAATCCTGCAGTCTTTAAATGGTCTTGGCCCTGATATTGAGCAGTATGCCAGGGCTCCCTCCCTGGAGGCAATATCCCAACTCTACTGCCAATCTACTGCTTTTTTCAGGGGCTTCCGGTCTGGTATACCCTGTATCACCATCTATTTGAATGCTACCAAGAAAGGAGGGAGACATGACAAGCCATGCCAGTTTTGACAGCCCCACCAATAAATGTCCTGCCCCCACACTGCAGCCCAAAGCCATGCAGGACAGCATGGCCCAGACCAGCCTCTCCAAAGGGGAGAAAGCTCGACACCGGGCAGGGGGTCTCCAACTGTATTTTGGACAACCTGGGCATTTCACTTTGTCCCACCCATGGTTGGCCCGACCCACACCTCAATTGGGCAATGCTCCAGTCCTGAGAGAAGGATCCTGGCTGCGTGGATTTTCTTCCCTTCATTTTAGCATGCAGAGCCTGCACCTCCCCACAGGGCCTCTTGTGGAGTCCAGCCAGTGGCACCCCTTCAGCTTCTGCTTTATCTGCACACTCTGCCATGCAGAAGGTCAGTCTAGATGCGCCGGTTGATTCTGGCACCTCTAGTTACTTTACGGACATGAATTTCACCTGGGCACGTGGGATCCCAACGCAGTGCAAGGCCATTCCTGATCTTGTGGACTCGATGGGTGCCTCCTCTCATTGGACCCAGTCACATGAGAGACAGTGCCCTTGGAAGTCACAGCCCTTCAGGGCCATCTCCAAACCTTGCAGTTAGGCCTGCTTCACTCCCCACATTTTCTGGTCACTCTTGGCATCTCACTGGCTCACTATGCATGATCTGCATGTTCACTGGGGGTGGGGGAATGGGCACAGTCTAGTTTTGCTCATCATTTTGCTAGCAGTGCTGGCATGGGTTCATTAATATCTGGTTCAGAGATCCCCCATTATGCAGCGCTCCCCTGCTTCTCTGGTCCCAGGGTTCAGTGTGGTCCTTGCCTTAGAATCTCTGTTCTCTGCTCTGAATGTTAATGGAGGTGCCTCTCTGTCCCATCTTTGATGCAAATGAGACATGGGGAGTTGTCTGGAGGGGTTTAGGTGTGCCTCCCACTGCATTTTCCTTGCTTTTTGTAAGTCTTTCTTCTGATCAGTTCTGGTTCAGGCAGAGGTTGTGGGGTGGGAGGGGGAAAGAGTCCTTCATGAATCAAATAGGCTGGTACTGTGCCTGGGTTCCCCAGGAATACAGAGCTGACAGGTAACACCTGAGAATTCTGGAACAGTGAAGATTAGGTCAGGATAACTTCTGTCATCACCTGCAGATCCCACAGTAGCCCAGGCTGTACCTATGAAGTAAAGAGATCTGGCAGATGTGTTCAAGAAGAAGGAGGAGGATATATTGTTGCCACAACACTGCTGCAATACCCCATTGACCGCCAGCCAGGAACCAAGGTTCCTTTTGGACATATCTATTCCCTACCAGAGCTTGAACTGCAGACACACCAAGAATACCTCCAAGAGAATCTGGAAATGTTCATCTGCCCATCCATGTCCCCAGCAGGAACCCCAATTTTTTTTGTGACCAGAAAAAGACAGCTCCCGGCACCCCTTCATAGACTATCAAACCTCAAATAAGGTAAACATCCAGAATCAATACCCTCTGCCACTCATCAGTGAGCTTTTTGGGAGATTTCACGCTGATATTTACCAAGCTGGGCCTCCATGGAGCTTATAATTTGATCCATATTCAGGGAAAGGATGAGTTCAAGACTGCCTTCTACACCTGATAGGGTACTCTGAGTATTTGGTAATGCTCTTTGGATTGTATAATGCCCATGTGATATTCCAAAATTTCATTAATGACACTTTCAGAGACATGTTGGATCAGTTCATCATGATCTACCTTGAGAATATCCTCATCTTGTCCAAGATCCAGGCCCTCCACAACCAGCACATGTGTTGTGTCTTGGAAAGGCTCCCCTAGAACCACCTTTATGCTAAGTTGGGGAAGTGTGAATTTGAACAGAGCACAATTGTGTTCCTGGGATACATCATTTTCCCTGAAGGGCTGACAATGGATCTACATTGCCGTCTCCAAGTGGGCATCTTTGAGGGATGTGCGAGTAGTACAATGATTCCTCGGTTTTGCCAACTTTTACTAGCATTTTATCAAGAGGTTTTCCCACCTGGTAGCCCCTATAATGGTGCTTCTCCAGGAATCCGATTTGTCTGGTCCGCTAAGGCTCAATCCACTTTTCACCAACTAAAGAGAGCTTTCACCAGAGCTCCCATCTGCATCCCTCCTGAACCTACGAAGCCATTCACTGTAGAGACTGATGCATCAGATTTTGCCATCAGAGCCATACTGTTGCAAACAACGGGTTCACATAATTAGCTCCATCCATGTGCCTTTTATTCACAAGGGTTAACGCTGGCAGAAAGGAACCACAACATTTGGGATAAGAAGCTACACATGATCAAGGCAGCCTTTGAAGTGCAACAGTACCTCTTAGAAGGAGCCCCATTGTCAGTTCAGGTCCTTACTGATCACAAGAACTTGAAATACCTCTCCATGGCATGAAGCTTAAATCGGAGTCAGATTGGCCAGTCACTATTCATGTGGTAACTTTTTGTTGCGATTTACCACCCAGGTGCTAGAAATGGAAAGGAGGGTGTCTTGTCTCACAAAGATGAGTACATCAAATTCCGGACAGAATCTCTTTCAACAGATATTAAGCCATCCAATTTTCTCAACGGAATGGTGGACAAGAGTCTAATGTCCATCATTTGTCCTGCTGCCTTATGACATATTCATCACCAGTATCTGCCAGGTCTTGGACAATGCAGATACCCAGCCCATTTCAGGTTTCCAATTGTGGAATAGTATTCTCTGTCACAAGGAGTGTGTTTATGTCCATAATAGTCTGGATTGACTTGAATTCCTAAAACTTTGCAATGCTATGTCACTTGCTAGGCCCTTTGGCCAAACTAAAACGTCAGACTTAGTCTCACATAACTTCTGGTGGCTGGGTATGTGCTCGTTGGTCAAGAAATACTTTAGCTCTTGCAACCTTTGGTCCAGAACCAAGAACCTAGGAGTGAAGCCACTTGGCTTCCTCCAGCCTCTATTCACCCCATCCCAACTCTGGACCATCATGTCTCTGGATTTCATTGTGAATTTGCCGCATTCCCACAACTGCACAATGATGTTAGTTGTGGTTGATTTTTTGACCAAGATGGCTTTTGATCTTTCCCATACAGTCCCTTCTGCCCTGGAAAGAGCCTGCTTCTTTTTAAAGCACATCTTCTGGCTTCACAGACTTCCAACCAGCATTGTGCCAGATTGAGGCCTACAATTTATTGCCTGCTTCTGGCATGAGTTTTTTAAGCTCCTAGACATAGAACTTACCTCATCAGTATACCATCTACAGACTAATGGATAGATGGAATGAGTAAATCCAATCCAGGAACAGTATCTCTGTTGCTTTCTAAATTATCATCAGGGCAACTAGGTCTCCCTGCTGCCTTAGGTAGAGTTAATTTATAATAATTCAGGCTATACCTCTACCCAACGAAACTGGCCCTATGGCTTCCACCCATGTTTCCATGATCCCTGAAGTGGCAGATATGTCACCCTTCTGCACCATGTACAGTGGGAGCTCACAGAACATTCAGAAGCCACCAAAGAGACCTCCAAGCACTTTGCCAATCTGGGCCATTTGGCCAGACCTAACCTTACCATGGGAGATACACTCAGGTCAAACTGACAGTCAGCCAAGTTAGACCATGAATCCATAGGTCCATTCAAGATCCTGGTGCAAATCAACCCAGTGATATTCAAAGTGCAGCTACTGCAATCAATGAAAACCCACCCTATATTCTATGTCTCCTTCTTAAAACCTTATATAGAAAAACCATTTCCCAGTCAGTTCAACCGAGGACAAGAGGAAGACCTATTATGACAAATTCTGGACTTCTCGTAAGTGCAGGGTAAGCTTCATTAACTAGTGGATTAGAAAAGTTAAGGTCCTAATGAGAAGTCATGGGAGACAGAAGAAAATATTCATGCACCAGATCTGTTGAAGGACTTCCACTGAGCTCATCCCAGGGAGCCTAGGCTGAAGGCCCCTAGACGGTGCTCCTGGATGAGGCTGCTAATGTCAGGTGTGAGGTCCTTCAGGTGAGCTTTAGGACCAACCAGACCAGCCTCCCAGCAGATTAATGAGCTCGGCTGGGTTATAGAAGTGTAACTGGTTTCTAAAAGGCACTAGATAAGTTCATGGAGGATAGGTCCCTCAGTGGCTATTAGACAAGATGGGCAAGGACGCAGTCTCATGCTCCAGGCATCACTAAGCCCCTGACTGCCAGACGCTGGGACTGGATGATAGGGGGCTGGATCACTTGGTGGTTGCACTGTTCTGTTCATCTGCTCTGAAGCATCTGGCATTGGTCACTGTCGAAAGACAGGACACTGAGCTAGATGAACTATTGGTCTGACCTGGCATGGCGGTTCTTATGGGTTGCAGTAAGACCATCTGATTGGCCAGCCTGCCTGATTGGCTGAAGGGAGCCAGCAGACCAGCTTGTAAGCTCACCAACAGCAGCAGGTCACTGATTGCTGTGTGCTTACGCCAGTCACTGTGGTCATGCCTGTGCCTCCTTGTTCCCGACCTCATTCCTGTTCTGCTCCAGTCTGCTGCAGCCCTGCTTTTCTTCTTGCTCCTGACTCTGGCTCTTGGCTTGATTCCTGGTTCCTGAATCCAGACCCTTGACCCTCAAATCGGACATGACAGCCTGAGGTGATACAGCTGTCGGACATTTTGGAGAGTTACTAGTATATTATTATTAATATCAAAAGCTAAAGGACAGAGGATAAGAGACCAAGTCATATTAGTACATAGCCCAAACATGACTTCACTGGGATCCAGCCCAGGACTTTGTGTAAGTCAGCCCCTCAGTAGGGGACCGTCCAGTGGGGAGTCTACTGCCCTGAGCTACTTCCTACTGTTTCCCATTCAGTTTGCAGAATGGCCCCATTAGTCCAACTTCCTGTGATGGCTTATCTCTAATATGGCCCCTTTCTGGACCCTGGACAGTGTCTTGCTGCAGTCACAGTTGTCTTCAGGTGGGGCAGCTGTAAATTTGGAGGGGTTGGAACCCCACAAGGTTTCCAAGCTTCGGTCACCAGGGTTTCTCTTAGGCCAGTTGCTCCAAGGCCTGTTTCTCCATCTGCTTTGGCCAGGAAGATGGCGCTTGGTTCCTAGTGGCTGCCTTGGCTACCAGGCTAGTGATCCTTCCCTCAGGTAAGGAGGCACCTAGTTCCTGCCTCTTCATCAGTCAGCCCCAAAATGAGCCAGGCTCCCTCCTTTTCTCCCCCCTCCAGGCCTGGCATTGGCTGCAAGTACTACAGGGTGGAGCTAGTGGGGCCCAAAGGCTCTCTTTAACCCCTTCTGTGCTGGTGGGCAGTTTCTCTGCTTCACCACAAGGGTTCAAGGAAAAAAAACACTTGAACTGAATGTGCTTAAATTTCCTTCCACTCAAAATGAACTTTTGTGCTGAGCCCAAGCAGGCAAATCTCAATCCAAAATAAAATTTGAGTGAGAAAGTTAGAACCACCAAAAAGTGAGGTTAAATTTGGTATTGTAACACAACTGTAGCTATAGATTTTGCTACTAGTGGAAAATAAAAAATAGACGTAGCCAAATTCTGTGGGAAATCAGAAGCAGTGTTTGTGACTGGCTGGTGAATCTAACTGCAATGTTAGCCACCAGTTTGGGAGAATCTGCTCTCCTTTTGCAGCCTGTCTGACCTTGGCATTTTCAGGTAGGCTACCCTAGGCACAGACAGGTCACAAAGGCACCAAGAAAATACAATGGAGCAGCTATTCAAGAGTGCACAGACACAGTGCACATGAGTTTAGGACAGGACATGAGGAATATCACCTCTGCTTGAAGCCACAGGAGGAGATTAAGTAGTCGAAGGGTAATTGACCTACTTGGAATTTTCCCATAACACTCCTGCACTTGGGGGAATTTTTCACAGATTTTTAAAGCCAGAAGGGACCATTAGATGATCTAGTTTGACCTGATGTCTAATACAGGCCATAGACTTTCAGCCAGTTACTCCTGTACTGAACCAAATAACTTGTGTTTGGCTAACACATACCTTCCGAGAGACATCCAGGCATGAACCTAGGCTTGAGCTGAAGACATGAAGAGATGGAGAATCCATCACTTCCCTTGGTCATGTGTTCCAATGGTTAATTACCTTATTGTTAACAATTATAATGTAATCAGGAACTTGTGTTACCCAAGATGTTGCCTTATCCACTAGACAAACTTTAATGGTCTGTTCCTATCCGATGTACTGTAAAGCATCAAAGTCCCGTTACAAAGAATAGTCTTTAAATATAAATTGGCTCATGAGAGACATAATTCATATCAGAACTTAATTTTGTCAAGGGATTTGATTAACTCAAGATATGAGACCAGAATGGATGTCATCATTTGTTCTAGAAAGATCAGCATATTTGTACGAAAACCCAAGCTATTTGTGCTGATGGCTTATGTTTTGCAGCACAGTTTTTAGTTATCCTTTGGAAGCTATGACCGAGAAATGCCCCCATAAGACATCACAGATGGTTCTTTCCATGGACTGTTTGGCAGACATGCTGGAAAATTACACTGGAAAGTTGGCTCTCAGCTGGGCTTTGTACTAAGGCGCTAATGTATGTGTGGTAATGCTTTGTAATGACCCGATTTAAAAAAAAAATTCTTTGCCAAATTATAAACCCAGTTGCAAGCTGGAAGCGTGAAATTTCACGTCTTTATGAAAATGAAAGAGATTAATTGAACAGATGTCACTGAAACTAGAGTGCCACAGCACACACGTTCAAATACAGCTCTTATTGCCGAAACAGCGTTATTTGGCCACTAGAGTGCAATGTTGCCAATGAAATGATGGCAAAACACGTTAACTGGAAATGATTCTCACTGAGGGGAAGGCAGGGAAAGGGGCTAGTACAACCCACATCCTAGGTCCCAATCCCACAAATGCCCCAAAGGTTCTCCCCTCCCTTCCTTCCTGCCTCCACTTGTGGGGCTTCAACAGGCCCATCGATTCTAGATTCCCCTTGCTCCTTTTAGTTCCCCCTTTTCTGAGTGGGAACTATAATAAAAGTGGCAACATGAATCCACGAAACACAATGTACAAACCTGCAGGTCACTTGTGGCTTTCCTTGTTCCCCACACCCTTCAACCTCCAAGTTTATTTTTTCCTTTGCTCTCCATGACACTTCCTCTTCTCTGTTAATTCCTTTTCTACCTTTTATTTTATTTTCTCTTCCATTTTTCACTCTCCCTCTTTCTTCCCATGCTTTGTCTCCCCTTGTTTCTTTTTCAGTTTATCCCCGATCACTTCCCAGCCTCTTTCACCAGGGCTCCACATCCTTTTCTGTGAGTCAGTCCCTGCTCACCCCCATGTGTCTCTCCTTCCCACTCTCACCATGTTTCTCTCTTTGGCTTGCTCCCTTCCCCTGCACCTTCCCAGTCCCACCTTCGCTTGATGTTCCCCTCTCAGTCTAACTTGCCCTGGTCACTTCCACGCAGTCTTCTTCCCCATTCAACCTGTCCTTGTTCCCTGTCTCTCTTTTCCCCCTTTCTCACTCCTTTTTTTCCTCCTCAGCTCATTGCGTGCCTTCTTCCCTCAGTCAGGCTCACAGGGATATTCTTCTTTCCTTCACCTGCTGTGGGGTGAGGGAGCTGCTAATGGCGTGGGGCCATTCTTTTTTTCTTTCATCTTCCAGGCAGAGAGGGAAACTGGCTTTCTTCTACTTGTTCCTCCATGGGGCAACAGGAACTGGTAGGAGCAGCACACCTGCCTACACTGTTGATAAGCCAGAGATTTTTTCCTCTTGGGTGAGACCAGCACCCGCTCTCTCAGCCACTAGAGAGAGAGAAAAAAAAGACATGAAATAGCTTTACATTAGGACAGGCCCTAAATTTAAAGTGAATCCAAACAATGAGCTCAAGAGTTATCTTCTTGGGGGCCTGCCTGGACAGGCTCCATCTGTTTAGAGCTCTTCTGTTCTATTCAATGCCACATTCATGGGCAACGTGCCTGTACCTGCCAGCATTGGGATAGCCACAGCCAAAAGTCCTGAGATTTTGGAGACTGTCTGGAGGCTGAAGAAATCCCCCCAAAATCCAAAGATTGAGGGTATATTTGGCACACTTCCAGGAGGTGAAACCCAGGCATAGCTCAGGGCAAAGGCAGCTGAAGAGGAGTTCTATATAGCTCAAAAGGTTGTGTATCTCACCAGCAGAAGTTGGTCCACTAACAGATATTACCTCCACCACCTCATATCTCTGTGTAAATTAGGCAGCCTCGGAGTCGCTCTGTCCTACGCAGTGTCTATACCAGGAAAATCCCCCCATGGCCAAGTAAGGCCGTATTACAGATCCCATACATTGTCATGGCGGGGTACGCATGCTGCTGCAGAGGGCACGAAGGATTAGGTGAAATAGCTGAGGTTGGGCACTTTCGAGAAGTGTCTGTTCTTCAGTCCAGGAGAGGAAGCTGGGTATATTGGGCCCTCTCAATTTTCTTTGCTCCTTTCTGCATTACTCCATTCAGTACAGTATTATGCCCATTTACCTCCTTAGTCTTGCCTCACATTAGTAGTGACTGGGATGGTGCCATCTGGTGGCTATTTTGAGCCTTCACATCACAGAGTGCCAGCACCCTTCAGGCAACTGGAAGCAGAAATCCACTAAAATCTGCCCTGGTCTCCCCTGGAACATCACATGTGTTCTTTAGTGTGGCATACTGTCAGAAAAGCACTGCTCTGCCTTACCCACAAGTACCAGCTCAAGCCAAGCCTCAGGCTGTCTTCAACTCTTTCAGGTAAGAAATTCTATTCTATTCTATTCAGGTTCTTATTTCGCATCCATCCATCCCCATGGTATACTGGCACTTTCCAGAGATGTATGGTGTAACATGACTACCACTGTATAAAATACACAAGTAACATTATTAATTATTATATAATTGATTTGTAAAACTAGCTTCAGAAAATGAGAAGGATATTCCATGTATTAGGACCTACTCTCCATTAGGATACCAAAGTGTCTTAAAAACTTGATACACTAATTTACAACATATAGGCTCACAACTCTTTGGAGCAAGTGGTGCAGAATTCTATGGCCAAAGGAGACAATGAAGGGAGGTTTAAGGAGGCAAAATATCGTTTCCCAAAGTAGGCAGATTTTAATAAAAAGAAAAAATCAGTCATGCCTCCTTTTAGTAAAACTTTGAGTAAAAATGGAACAAAATTTATATTTTAACAGTAAACGGACCAGCTCGTTAGGTGCTCTAACTGGCATAGCTGTGCACTGAAATCAATAGGGCTATACTGATTCGTTGCAGCTGAGGATTTGCCCTTTCACACTCATTCCTGGAAACTTTCTACTCCAATCTGGCTGGATAGAACACCCTGATGTTTCACCAATTTGCAAAAAAACTGCTGCCAGGACAGAAACACTCTGGCCGCGTATATGAAAAAGAAAATTACTTTAAAACTTACTAACCTATTGCATGTTATCCCAGTTGATTTAGGTTTTTTCCTAGGACACATCATTACTGCTTGCATTGTGTTTTCAGTTCAGTTTTCCTTCAGAATAAAAAGCAAACTGCAGTATGGATGGCTGTAAGGATGATAGAAATTAGAGATGGGAAAGACCCCAAGGTCATTCATTCCATTCCCCAGCCAGTGCAATGGACTGTTCCCTACACTCAGTGCTTTGTCTCTCAGGTTTGAAATGACTCATTGATAAGGTTTCCACCACTTCCTTTGGGAGATTATTCCACAGCCTAGTCAACTTGAATGCTAGGATGTTTTTCTTGAGATTCAGCCTAAATGTTTCTCTGCTCTGTTTCCTCCCATTGCCCCTAGTTATGCCTGGACCCACCCTAAACAATTCCTTTCCCTCCTTGTTTCATATCATCTTTGTGAATAACAGGAAAAAATGTGGGCATGTCGCCCTCTAGCCTGCAGAAATTAGGGTAAAAGTTCTGCCATGACACTGTCATCAGGAGTAACGGGGTGGGGGGGAGTAATGTGCATTGATTGCTCTTGTGGTCTGAACACTCTGCATCCAATCTGTTGTTCACTGTAATTAGTCAAGTGTCTACCTAGTAACTTCAAGGGGTGTTGGATCAAGCTTTCTGTTAGAGAAGTGGGCCTTACAGAGAGGTGTAGTCAAAGCCAGTTCTCTCCCACCATGCACTACCTTCCATGAACAGCATAAAATAAACAATGAGACAGCAATGGAAAGCTGCCCAAGGCAGCAATGGTGAGCTAGTTTCCCCTTCCCCCCACATGAGAAGGTATTATTATTATCTGTATTACTGTAGCACCTGGGAGCTCTAGCCATGGACCAGGACGCACGGTGCTAGGTGCTGCACACACACACACACACACAGAAGAAAAAGATGGTCTCTCCTCCCCCTCCAAAAGAGTTTATAATCTAAGTAGCCGGCAAAGGTGTTGTCATAGGGTCACTGCTGGAGCGGAATGAAACTCAGCCATTGTAACCTGAGATTCACTGTGTTATTAGCTATCTTTTGCATGAGGAATGAACAGTGTTGTAAAATGGCACCCGTGGCCACCTTTTTTCCAGGATCTTTGTTAGCAAGCATATGTATTTTCTTATAAAAGGTAGGATGTTTTATGAGTAAAATAACAATATAAACCCCTCTAGAGGAAATAATATGTATTTTTATAAATCATTTTTCAAGGCATATTTATACATTGTAATAATAAGTACTGAACAATAAAGATTTTAAAATTATGTTGATTGATTTCCATAAGACAAGAACAACTTGACAGATCAATAAAAGGCCACACAAACCAGCGACTGTGAATAAATTATAGTGAAAAGTACAGAGTAAACAGATGTGATTTGAAGGGTGGGCAGCAAACTTTCTCTTTATGACTTTTGAAGTCACAACACAGCCTCCAAGTGGTTTTCTCTGCACTACTGAAGTAGTGCAAGTTCTCTTTGATTCTCAGCTAAGCCAGTTCCAAAAATGGGCCACATGTATTTGCAAAGGATTATGGGAAACCTTTGTGTTTCTAGGTCCTTTTTTCCAATTGCAGTGATGCATCAATGCCTCAGTGTACAGAGTCTTATGCTGAGAGGTGCTGAGCACCTGCAGTTCCTACTGATTTCAACAGTAGCTCAGCATTTCCCAGCATCTGGCCAGAGGGTTTACTATGGTAAAGACAAACTCAGTGTCTGATGTTTATAAAAGACAACAGGAAGAAAGGTGAATTGGCATAAAATAACTGTTTCCTGATAGGGTCTGAGCCATGAACCTATGAAACCCATTGGTTCTATGGAGCTGGGAGAGATCTGGTTCTCTGATATTGTACAGATAGATTGTCCTCGCCCAAGGTAAAGCCCAGGGGATTGAGCTCAGGAGAAGAAATCTCCATGGGTATCAACTCACAGAGATCTCTCCACGTTGTTCTATCAGGAGAGAAGAGCGTCACAGAATAAACAACATACAGCCTTGGGGCTGTGTTACCTTTTCAGGGGAATCTCTGTAAGGTCAGACAGGGGATGACGAGTGTCATCATAATCATGAACCAGCAGCTCCTCCCCTAGCCTGCCCACTCCCGACTTCCTCTTCCCTGCTGGTCCTACAAAGCATTTTCCAAAGGTCCCTGGGGCTGGACAGTGCTGTGGAACCACCTGAGATCCTTGGAGGCCTGCTTGGGTCCAGTCCCTGAACAGTTAGCTTGGTTAGGAGGACTGTCACTCTGTATTGCCTCAGCTGCTGATTGGTGGAGGCAGAAAAAGGGATGGGCTGGGTGAGCACTGGAGAACGCCATCTCCTGGAAGAAGGGATATGACTGCCTAGCACTGCAGCTACGAACTCTGTCAGCTCCCGCCCCAGCCCCAGAGGAGTTCTGTGTCTCTGCCGATTGAGGGGCACTGTGCCCCTGCTTGTTCCCTCTTGGGCATACCCCTGCACCTGAGTATCCCTTATTGTCTCTGGGACCTTCAAAGCAGGTCACCCTGTAAGACTCAGTGTGGTAAAATCTGAGGAGGACCAAGATGCAAATGGCTTAGAAAAATCTCACTTCAGAGGAAGACAAGGAATGTGAAGTCATCCCAGACAATTCAGATGATTTTCCCCTCACCTCTTGGGGGTCAGAATTCACAGGTTGTGAGCCCTCTCCTCCTTGACTCTTATTGCTGCTACACAGTCAACCACTAAATCTAAACATGAGCAAAGTCAGCATTGCTCTGCTGCGGATGCAGGCTCCAACTTCACAAACTCTTCCTCCATTCTCCAGCAGCCAGTAAACAGGAAACCAGTCACTGCTCCTCAACAGTAGGCAACATCTCACCACCGGGCTACTGAGAGAGGCTCTGGAAGGCTCGTTTTGGTGGGAGTTATTCATGTATTCATAATGAGTGATTTCATAATCCAGGGAGTGTGAAAATATCCCCAAACATAGTTTAGATTTTAAAATTCTATTAAAGATATGGATGTCTGTGGAAGAAGTTACGGGTAAGTTTCTCCCTGTTTTCACTGGACATGGGAATGAAATGAAATGTGAATCCAAACATGCCAAATTTTGAGGACATTTGCATCTATATGTGGATCCAAAATTTCACAGCAGACTCCTATTCTTGTAATTGGCTGAATCAAAAGCCAGGATGTCAACATTCCCAAATCTGGAGGAAGTTAGGATCTGAATTTTGCATCTAAAGCTCATTTTTAGTTAACATGAACACTGTCCTGGGGATAGATTTGACCAATGGAATCTCCTTACCAGGGCAATCACAATCTATTGCTTTGGCTACCCTGTTTCTTTTCTGTTATATTCATTACCCAGGGTTGGCCTTGAGTACACCTTTGTGGGCCAGCTTTGCGTACCCATTGTCATATATCAGCTGCCTCCACTGGATTTGATAATTTACTAGCACCTTGTAAAAAATAAACGATTACAGTATAAGAAATAGTACAGTATAAGAAATAGTACATACTATAGACACATCATCAGTCATTCCAAATATATAATCAATAAAAATGTAATGATAATAGTCAGTGAAACAAACTTTCAGGTACATATCAGTCTACACAGAAATAACATTTAAATTCTATAATGTCACTCAACAACCTATCTCCTTATTCCCTGAAGCAATGACCCACATTACTATTTTTGCTGCAGAGCATTAAGGAAAACACACACACACTCCTCACTCCTATTCATAGATCCTGTGCTAGATGTTAGAGAAAGTGGTGGGAGAAAAAGATGCCTGGGTTGGTAGACTGAAGATGTAAGGTGAATCGACAAAGTACTTCTGTAGAGCAGAGCCAGCGAGTGCAGGAGAACCTATACACATCACTCCACCTAAATTAGGCTGCAAAAGAAAAACAAGATTCCTGGTAAATTTTACAGGTATAGTAAGTGCATATAGGATTAAACCAATACTCTTTAAAATTGCCCTTATTAGTTAATTTACTTTTTTGTTCCCCTTAGCGACTGGCGTGCTCATGAATGGTGCAGGAGATTGAAGTATTACTTAGCCACAGAACAGATAGCGCAGCAAATGCACGTATTTGCCATGGCCATCAGGTGATTTGCCTCCACCCTGAGCTGGAGGGATTATTGAACTGTCCATTCAGTTGCTGGTCCTTCTGCTGAGGCTGCCAGAAGGGTGCCAGTTGGGATGATGGTGTGAGTTCTGTGCACATTTGTTCACTAGGAACTGGGCTAAGACTGCCAACTCATTTCACACGTTAGTCACTAGTGATTTGAGAGAGATCCGGAGCAGAATCCTAGAGGTTAAACTGGTAAATCCAAGTCTTTACCAGTTCTTTGAACCATCAGTAACACCCCTAGCGCCTTTCCTGTAAGAGTGATATTAGAGAACGGAATGAATGGAAGGTCACTAGCGCAAAAGGCATCAGGAAAAACAATATTATATTATTAATAACATTAGTGGGTGGCAAAGGGACTAATAATTGTGGGTATCTCAGAGAGAGCTCATTTTCAGTGAGTGATGAGTGTCCACCTTTTGAAAACCAGACCACTCTGAAATGTCTCAATATGAGCCCGCAAGCACTGAGGTATCCTACTTCACTAGTCACTTTTGAAAATGATCAATAAATATTTCAAAACTAAAATGCTCTGAACTGCGGGAAAACCATGGAATGTTTAAATGTACCAACGTATTCAATTCTGCCAAGATTACGCATCAATTTATGTTTGCAACACTGAAACTGGAAGGGGAACTGAAATTTCTGCCACTGTACCCAAACGTTTGTGCCAAGAAGCTGCTATCATCATGACCTTGCAATCTGTAACTAAACTCCGGCTTTCAGTCAGTGCACAAATACGCACATGGCAAAGTCAAGGTGGCAAGAAGCATTCTTTGACTCTTGCTTTAAATAATGTTATGGAAATTAAAACCTAATTTTTGGACCACTGAAAACAGGTGTGAAGTCATTACACTGACGATGCTAATGCTAGAGCACTCACTGGGCATAGGATATAGACCCTTAATTCAAACCATGTTGCGGTCAATACAAATTCTTAAATGGGCTCAGAATGTGTATTCATTATTAGCAATAATGTTTGCTGACTTACACTGTGCTTCTTATTAAAAAAATTCCAAAAACCCGTAAGAGGCATGTTCTGTTCTTGGCTGTGCAGCTGTGCATCCAACAGATTTCCTGAGGACATCTGCATGCACAAGGCAGAATACGGCTTTAAGTGGTTGCCAGTCCCAGAGAAGCCTTGCTTCTAAACTAGTGTACATACAACACGTTCAGACCAACTCCAGCTCTCAACGTATTTTAGAAGTTTACTTAAAATGCACACTGTAAGAAACTCATACTTGTCACAACAGACACAGCTGAAAAAATCTTGGGTTTTTATACATGCAGAGATGAGAGCTGAGTCTAGGACAGCTGCGGTGATTGCCTGGGAAAACACAACCTCCAGAGCAGTGTTTCTCAATCTTTTTGTGCTGGCAACTCCCTCTGGACTTAAAAAAAAATAATATCATGACCCTCCCCCTAGAAAAAATTGCAACACCCTACCTTAAGCTCAGGGCTCAGAGCTTCAGCCCCCACAGCTAAGAGCTTAAGTGTCCCCCCATCTTGGGGCTTCAGCCCTGCATGGCTCAGGGCTGAAACATGTAAAATAAGTTCATGGGGCCTCCTGTAGCGTGGGGCATCAGGCAATTGTCCTGCTTCCTACCTCCTAACCCCAGCGCTGCTTGTGAAGCCCCTAAACCTGCCCTGTGACCCTCCCAGGGGGTTGTTGCCTGCCCTCCCCTCCACTCCCCCGTTGAGAAACTCCGCTTTGGAGGAATAAGAAAGAAATTATGTTTTGAAAGGAGGTGGTTAGTGGTTGGAGAAGGTAAGCATGTGTCAGGTGGAATCCCAAGTTCTAATTTGCTGTGTGGCCTTGGGAAAGCAGCATAAATTCATACAAGCCTTTATTAGGCTAATTATTAATTAATCTTGTTCCAGTGATTTGAGATCCTCAGAGGAAAAAGACAAAGAGTTATTATTATAATACAATCCCCATGTCTGTTTATGTTTATGATCAACTACCTACAGGGATTTTAAAAAATAAAACAAACTGTTCATTGGCAGGTATCTTGGCATGCAGCTAATCTTTTAAAATCCCCTTCGGATATAGAGTATTTTTAAACAAAAACAAACCTACCACATAAAATGGTATAGTGGAAAGTAGTCTCTTGTGAAATGTACGTCTTCTGATGTTGGGCTGTGGTATCCAAGACTGAATTTAGGAATATAGGAATTGTAATAGCAAGGCAGACTACTTGTCCATCTAGTCCAATACCCCATATATGAGAGTGGCCAGTACCAATGCAGATGCTTCAAGAAGGATATAAGAAACACTATGGTGAACAATTATGGAATAACCTTCCCATAGGATAGCTCTTGGCCTGAAATTCATCTCGTAGCAATCAAGTGGAAGAGTTTCCTTTTATTTGTTTTATACTTTTAATTTTATTAAATGTCCCTTTGTTCTTATATCAAGAGAAAGGGTACATATGTTATCTTCTCTATTCCGTAATATATTTTATCTCTCTCTATCATGTTTCCTTTTAATCATCTTTAAACTACAGTCCTAATCAATTTCAAAGTTTTCATCTAATCATTTTAATGACCATTTCTGGACCCGTCTATTTCTGCAATATCCTCTTTGAGATAAGATGACCTGGACTGAATACAGTATTCCAGATGTGGTCGTAACGTTGGTTTATCTATGAACAAACTCAATAAAACATCCTTGATTAAAAAAAGAAAAAGAAAAGATGTTGGTGTTTATCCAATAAACGCTGGGAAAACACAGAAATGGTTACTTGTATTTAAGTGTTTGTCTACTGCAGTAATGTGGATTACGGCGGTCTGATTTCTGAAGCACACTAACGTGTTGCAAATTAATTGGTCTGTGTAGACCCTGATGGTGCACACTAAAGGTTCCCTATTGCACTTTAATACAGTACTATTTGCAACTGTGTTATGTTTAAGTGCACTAGGGATCATTACAAAGAGATTTATCATTACAGTTTATGCAAAGAAAAAGCCCCTCAAAACACTGATTTTCAACATCTACATAAAACTCAAAATTGCTAAAAATAATCCCACAAAATGAAATGAATAAACTCTCAAAAACAAAACCCCAGTTATTTTCTGTCCACTTTTGTATACGTCCTAACATGGGTTACACTTTTGACTGCTGCTGTACATTAAGCAGAGGTTTTCATTGAGCTATCCACATTGATGACCAAGTATTTTTCCTGAGTGGTTACAATTAATTTAGAACTCAGCAATGGGTAAAAGTAGTTCAGATTATTCTTTCCAAAGTTCGTTATCTTGCATTTGACAACAGTAACTTTCATCTGCTATCACACTACCTGTCTGCCTATATTTTTAGGTCCTTCTGAAGTTCTTCAAAGTTTTCTCTAGTTTCAACTGGCCTAAATCTCTGCAAATGTTGTCACCTTACTGCTCTTTTCCATCTGTGACATTGAGCTAGAAAGGGGTAAGCCACTAGCAGGCTGCATGACCCAAACCAAGCCTTTAGAAACATATTAGAAGAAGACACCAATGGTAATTAGAGCAATTCCTTGTAAATACCTAACAAAGCCATGTCGTATAGACTAGAGTTTTGAAGATTAGACTTGAATTGTTAGAAGATTGGAAACAAATAATGTCTGTATTCACCTATAAATTGTTAGAAGTTATCGATGTAACCAAATAATTCCTGTCCGTCAATATATCCTGTTAATTCAGAGCTCAAAAATGAAAATTAACGTCTAGATGGAATTTGGATGTGGTAATACCGTTGTCTTTATTTCTCTCTGAAGTCTATAATAAAATATCTGTAAATGGCTGATACTGGGTAATTGCCTTATGCTAATACAGCTAGTTCCCAGTGTGCATATGAAATAGGAGGAGTTATTTCAAAGCCACAAGTAATTACATATTATCCATTCAAGGAAATACCTGCTGTCAAGAGACTATCAATAATGGGCCAGAGGTCTATAAAAAGACACTAAGTCCTGACCCTATATTTTAGATCTGCTTAAGCTTTTGACAGTGGAAGCTGAAGTCACAAGACTAAGATTCCAGCTCTTGTCTGGATCACCCTGCTATTTCTCCTGGAAGAAAACTATACAGATTCTGCATCTGGACCAGGTGTTGGATTATAACCTATAAACTGATCCTAAAAGAAATTTTTGCAAGGCAACATCTCTAGTATGAAGCTGACCTATGGATTTTATTCTTACCTGTGTGTATAATGATCTTTTAACCAGTACTCTCTCGTAGCACATTTAAACATTGTAATGGGAAATGCAGTCACACAATTACCTCAGGTTAATTCCCCTGCTCAGCTGCTGAGATTGCTTAGACTATAGTGGATTCTTGAACAGATTCTGGCTCATAGCATGGCTGGACCTCCTGGTCATATGTCCCTTACCTCCTCCTTGCTGTTCACAGCGGGTCTGTGTCTTGGGTCCCTTGCAGGTACCCACAATGTTTTGCAGGTGCTGGTGAAGTCTCCGCCAAATATGGTGGTAGGGGACAACCTTGGTTCGAGTGATCATGAGCTGATT
>ML675616.1:107708836-107727624 GCA_007922155.1 Mesoclemmys tuberculata
ACTAGATGATCATATTGGTCCCTTCTGGTCTATGAGTCTATGAGTAAATATGACATGCAGTTCGTTGTTAAAGTGGCTGGTCTGCAGCTTGTCACTAGATTGACTGTTGGCCTTCCGGGCCTTCTGGTATACCGACCACAATTCCTTTGTTTTCATGCAGCACTGCTGCTTATCCCTGGAGTACCCCTTCACCTGCACGCCCCTGTACAATTTTCTTGTAGATGTCCACGTTTCTACAACTACGTCATAGCTGTGGCTGCACAGCCTCTTCTCCCCGCAGCCCGAGGGAGCCAATCTCTCCTGTCTACTCCCAGCAGGAGTGTTTCTGGAGTGTGTGGCCAGCAGGGCCAGTTGCACACAACAAGGGAGATCTGCAAGGTGTGCTCGCCAAGCTGAACAATCAGGAAAAGTCATTTAAAAAATGTGGCATTTTTAATGGGGGAATGGGGTGGCAGCTTCTGGTGACCCCAGGCAATGGAGTTCACACTTGTGACCAGAGCGGTCAGTGTAGGACTATGAAGGACCTGGGTTTAGGTAATCTGGCCTATTAATTACAGCTGGGGTGGTGTCCACAAGTCAAGGACAGCCACAAGGCAGCAGTCAATGAGCAAGGATCAGAGCAGTGGTTCTCAGCCTGTGGCCCAATCAGCATACAGCTGTGGCCCATGTGACATCCTCAGGCCTGTACAGGTAGTATATATTTTGTATGGACGCGACCCATATAACACACAGAGAGCTACATATGCGGCCCACAATGGTAAATAGATAGAGGACCATTGGATCAGAATAATCTCCAGAGCTGAGATCAATAAGCAAGAGTCAGGGTCAGAGTCAGACTGGGGTCAGATTCTTGCTATCCGAAAGTGAGGTGAGGTATAGAGTCACCACAGGCCAGAAATTTGCATGGTTTCTCAGACAGCTTCCAGGGGCACCCTCCAGGGTTAAATAATGAGCACAGGCCAATCAGAAGGCCACAGGATGTTGACACTGAATCTTTTGCATGGTATTTCCTGCAGTGCCTAATCTCCGCAGTGCTCCTTGAATATAGCTCTGGGTGGCCTCCTGATGGCAACAGGGGACTGTAAGGCTGGCCCCAGGCTCCATAGACATGAGTTCTAGTCCCACGGAGCTTTGCAGGGGCATTGTGGAACAGCTGCTGGAGGTTTCTTAGGGTTGACATAGGTCTGCACTAGAACTCTGTCAACCACAGTACATCAGCTGTGATTCAATGATGTGCAGAGAGGTGTTGTTACTGTAAGGAGGCTTTTACCGCAGTGGAAGACAATCTGGCATGTAGACACATGCACAACTATGTGGCACACAATGATTGCAGTGCAGACCATGCCTCAGTACTCCTGAGTCCAATGATCTCATGAAGGCCACTTGGCAGGGGATAAGAGTAGGCTACAATCCCAATGACATGGCTCCCTCCAGATTACAGTGACAAGAAAAAACCATTAGGGTAGTTCTTGTAAAACTAAAAGGAATCACAGAGAACAAAGGTACACAGGCATCAGCCTAACAGATGGATCTGATGCCACAGATTAATCACCTCATTCTCCTGCCCAGTGGAGGAATCTATATGGACCACAAAAATGACCCAAAGGGACTTTCTACAGGAGTAATTGCTCAGAGCATATTGGGAAATTTAAAAGGGATTGGTTGGTTGCCTTTTTTATTTTAGATTAACATTAAGAATGGAGTAGCCACCTTGTTTAGTAAACCTCCAAGTGATGATGAAATAAATGTAATGTATTAACACGGATAACATCTTACATTAGAGTTAGGTAGGTGCTTTTCATCTCAAAGAACCCTACAGCACTTTACAAGTAATGGCTCAATTCTACAAAGTGACGAGAACCTCCTGAGTGGAAAAAAAGGCCTGGAATTACCATGGGAGTTGTGAGACCCCAAACCACCCAGCAGGCACTCAGCAGTTTGCAGGATCAATCCCTTATAAATGCAACACCTTATCTGAGATAGTAAGAACAGAGGACTCAGTTTCAGATCCTCAGCTCATGTAAATATCTATAAATATCTGTAAATAAATATCTATTTACCTCATCTGAGGACTTAGTCCTAAGAGTCAGAGTGGAGTATTTTATTCTCAGCTGTGCTACTTGATCACTGGGAAATTAATTTAATTTCTCTGTGCCTCAGTTTCTCCATTTGTAAAATGGGGATTGTCACTTTAAGAAAGAAGAGGCCAATGCATCTGTGACTGGTCTGCTGACTCCCAGTTGGGGTATATCAGAAGAAACATGGACAAGTCAGAAAAGTGACAGAGAGAGCAGACATGGGCCTTTCACTGCCTGCTCCTTAGAAAAGGAAGACAGACTAGAAGCCAGGAAGCCTGGGTAATGGAAGAAGGAGACTCTGGAGCAAGAGGAAGACCCAGGGGAATGCCCCTATGGCAACCATCCTGTACAAAGGGCAGAGAACTGGGAAAGAAGTCAGGAGGGACATGAGACTTTGATTAAGCCCAGGGTGCGTGGACATTGTGATTCCATTGTTTCAAGGAAGACTGAAAGAAGTCAAAAGTGAAAAAGATGGCAGAGCATGAGGTGGTTTCAGTTACAGTATGGAAATTGAACTTAAATCTGTGAGCCATGTAATAATATTTTATCCCATGAGAAGGGAGCCTCTGCCCAAGACAGAGTTTGAGAAGTGACCCTGAGAAGGGGGGAAACTGAGGCAGGGCACCTGTAGGCACCCTCCTGCCATGAGGGGGCACCAGAGAGGGGCCTGACCAGTAGCAGGGATATTAATACTTCACAGAGATGGCATTAGTCTACAAATGTGCAATTATTCTGTAATGCATACATGTATTACTTTGTTTTTGTTTTGTTATTAAGGATGAAATCATTTTTAAACTCAGTTGTTACCAATTACACTACACTTCTTTCCAACTGTTGGATGCTAAGCCTTGAGTGCAATACAGAAGATGCAAAGGAATGTAATTCAGTCAGAACCCTTCTAATGTGCTGAGAATATATTGTAATAAGAGACGGGTCCAAGCTGTGAAGCTCAGGAGCCCACCCCGATTTCATTGGTTGAAGTGGGAGCAGGATGATATATCAATTCCAGATGTTAATTTCTCCCACATTCTGAGTTAGCCCATTATAAAGAGAGTGACCATCTGCAACGTTCGGATCTGGATCTGATCTTGGAATTCATGGGTGTTCTTATCTGAGGGTTTGGTTCAGCCCATTTCAGGGATCCTGGTTTGGGCCCACCTCTCTGATGAAGCAGCCTTGAGGGTGGCATAAATATAGCTTTGATTTTATTTTTATTAGGACTGGTCACAAAATGTCCCTCTGTACTGTTTTTCATTGGAAAATTGGATTTTCAACTACAATTTTTTCCCCATGAACTTCCTGTGGAAAATTTCAATATTTCATCAAAAAAACAAACATTGAAATAGTTTTTATTCAAAATGACACTCCAGTGCCTCCTGGCAGTTCTAGTTCATGCACTTCATGCTCCTGTTTGGCTCTCTGGCAGGACTATATCTCCCAGGATGCACATCAGCCAGGGACTCTTAGGAGCAAAAGCAATCAGTGAGGCCAGTGGATGATCAAGGAAGACATGGCTGTTGTGGAGAAGCTGAATGAATTATTTGCATCGTTCTTCACTGTAGAAGATGTGAGGGAGATTCTGAGCCATTCTTTTTAGGAGTTATCACTCAAGAAATAGATCTTGGAGTCATTGTGGGGCAGTCCTCTGAAAACATCTGCTCAATGTGCGGTGGCAGTCAAAAAAGCTAACAGCACATTAGGAACCATTAGAAAAGGGATAGATAAAAAGACAGAAAATATAATGTCATTATATAAATCTATGGTACACCCACACCTTGAATACTGCATGCAGTTCCGGTCACACCATCTCAAAAAGATGTATGAAAATTGGAAAAAGTGCAAAGTAGGGCAATAAAAATTATTAATGGTATGGAATAGCTTCCATATGAGGAAAGATGAAGAAGACTGGGGCTAGTCAGCTTCGAAATAGATGACTAAGGGGTGATAGGTCGATAAGGGGTCCATCAATGGCTATTAGCCAAGATAGTCAGGGAAGGGATGCAACCCCATGCTCTGGGTGTCTGTAAACCTCCAACTGCCAGAAACTGGGGATAGATCATGTGATAATTGCCCTGTTCTGTTCATTGCCCCTGAAGCCGTTGGCACTGACAACTGCTGGAAGAGAGGATGCTGGTCTAGATGGACCATTGGTCTGACCCTGTATGGCCATTCTTATGTAGATAAGACACACACCCTCCGTTCACCGAGAGAGGAGAAAATGGTGTATCATGGACAATATAGTCTGGCCAGACAGCCTGGTCCATAGAGGAGAATGAACTTCAGTTTTTGGACAAGATATTTTGATTTCAACATCAAGAAGTTGAAATTTACTGAAATTTACTGAAAAAAACTCCTATTTCCAATCAGCTCTAATTTTTATATTACTCCTGCAAGGGCAAAATAAAATAAATGTAAAAGTCTGACCTGCAGCAAGTGTAAAGCTTCACCACGTTGAGAAAGGTGGTGGACGTGGCAGTGGGGGCTGGAAGGAGAGGTTCTGCACTGATTGTAAGAATTGTAAACTGGCCTTGTGCTGGTCACCCAATGTGAAGAATGTCCCTGGAAGGAGAAGTTTCAGGGTTCCTTTCCTATCCTGTTATGTAAATACAAGGTGATTAGCAGAAAATGACTTGCCTAAACCAAAACCACAGAGCTGAGGCCCCCAAAACATGGGGAATGGCCAAGATAGGGATCTGAATTTTGTAAATTAGTCTTGCCTCCCAAACAAGCTGAACAGGAACTCTGGACCTGAACACCCCAAACTGCAGTGCTTGAAATCTAAATCAAAATTTTGCCATGTAAGCCCATTTCTAACCTTTTAAATTAAAAGCTCCCTTGCTGCTAATAACATGATGTAAACTGGGGACCCCACATTTTATGACCCCAACATTCTCCACATGGGCTCTTATTCCTACATCTCCCCTTCCATTCACACCAGCGGACTCTTTTCCTCCACTATCTGATGTACAAAATGTGGTATATGCAAATTTGTCATCTTCACATCTTACATAGCACTGGCTCAATTGTCCATGACAAGTACAATGGAAGAAGGACCTTCAGGAGGTCAGTCATATACCTATTTCATCAGCATGCTCTATTCACTGATAGCACACTGGGTCTCCTGGGATGTTTGTTAGGCTCAGAGATGCAAATTGCAGCTTGTTTTCTTGATTCACTGCCTTTGGCTGAGATCAAAACTTTTTCTGGAATGAGTTCCAGTGAGCTGTGACCCTAGGAATAAACTGTCTGTGCATGCCTATTTCTTGTTCAATAGATTTAGTCCTCTAGGTTTGCGAGGCTTTTGTCATTGAATTAGACACAGTGCTGTACAGATGCAACATTGTGCGGATTGCAAAATGTGGTAGGGAGGGTTTGTTAAAGCATGGTCCCGTAATGGCCATGAGTCACTGAAAACATTTTGGTGGACCAAACCTTATGGCAGGTCATTAATAGACAATGGCCCAAATCCTTTTGTGCAGGACCCAATGTGGGCAAAGATACCTTTATTCCCTCTAGGGCTGGCTTGGTCCTCGGTTTAAATTAGAGCAATCTCAGGGCTGATCTCATGCCACCTGCAGCAGTTTCCAAGAGGCCATTGGGGTACCTGTAGATTACCAGAACAAAGTGTCTGGCACACCCTTATGTGGGTTGAGGGAGGGCAGGGTATAGAGCTGGCTACATTGGCTTTGTGCCAGCCAGGGATTCTCTAAAGCAGTGGCTTTCAACCTTTCCAGACTACTGTACCCCTTTCAGGAATCTGATTTATTTTGCAAGCCTCCAAGTTTCACTTCACTTAAAAACTACTTGCTTTCAAAATCAGACATAAAAATACAGAAGTGTCACAGCACACTATGACTGAAACATTGCTTACTTTCTCATTTTTACCATATAATTATAAAATAAATCAACTGAAATATAAACATAGTACTTACATTTCAGTGCATAGTATATAGAGCAGTATAAACAGGTCTGTATGAAAATTTAGTTTGTACTGACTTCACTAGTGATTTTTATGTAGCCTATTGTAAAACTAGGCAAATATCTAGATGAGTTGATATACCCCCTGGAAGATCTCTCCGTGTCCCCAAGGTACACATACTCCTGATGGAAAATCACTGCCCTAAGGGAATCTCTGATTGTCACTTAGGTCAAGTTTAAGACTGTTTTGCACTGCCAATGCAATCTTTCCTTTCTCCTCTTGTGCTGCCTCACCACAATGTATGCACTTGTGTATAGATGCCAATTTTTAAGCTTTGCTATTCAGTATGAAGTAATTGTTCACAAAATCATGGTGTTTCAATTGCAACAATTTCATGCTTTATCTTCATGGTGCAGTATCATCACATATTGACACCAAGTCATCAATTCACAATGTACAACGCTAATAAGATGATAATGAGGTCTTGATGGTTCAGTCTCCTAGAAGCGTAGTGGGTGGGATGTAGGCAGCCCATTAAACCCAAGTGCGTCCCAGGAAAATTGAGATAGATGGAAATCCTAAATCTTGGCACAGACAAACCAGCGGGTTTCCAGACTTCCTGTACATTACCTCTTTTCTTGCAAACACAGAAGGGGCTTTGGGCATGAGCTGCAAAAGGCTTAATGAGTTTTGTTGGCAGGTGTCAGATACAGTAAAACAAAACTAAGCTTTAAAAACAAAATGGAAAGCCCTTAATGTACTGCTTTAGTATAGTTTCTAGGCGCCTTTCAGTATGTTTAAAAACTGAGTGACTAAATTAGTTCATTACTGTGTGCGGTTTGGTTTGGCTCACAAAGCTTCATCCTAAAAAACAGATGCAAATTCTGAAGCTCCCCAAAATGGCTCCTCAAACAGGTGCACAGAGCACATCTAATGTGCACTCATTTCATAGCTGACAGCAGCCCAGACAGATTCCTCTTCCCCATCCCATGCGAATGGTGGCCTTGCAAGAACAGAGATAATCTGTGTGAGG
Source organism: Mesoclemmys tuberculata (assembly GCA_007922155.1). Lineage (NCBI taxonomy): Eukaryota > Metazoa > Chordata > Testudines > Chelidae > Mesoclemmys > Mesoclemmys tuberculata. The sequence continues at coordinate 107,715,867 of ML675616.1, forward strand.
GACGAGTTGTGGAGAAACTGCGAAGGCAGGCCCATTAGTTTAGTTGGAGGGGGGTGTATGTATAAACATACAAACCCACATTTGACCCTGCTTTCCAGTGCTCCTCCATGACTACTCTATAGATATTGACAGAAGCCAGAATACAAGTGGTAAATCTTTACCCTGCAACTGTGGCTGCTGGACATTGGTTTTCCATCTGCATAATCTGAAACAATTTTTTCCTTAAAAGGGAAGGTAAAATCTCTCCACGCTACACCCCAGCACTGCTTCTCTCTCCATTTCGCCCGTACTCATCATATCATGTAACAGTAAAAACAATGCAAGTTATAAAAAAAAGGTTTTGGTTCCTAGTATTTATTCCCCAGCCTGATCTAACCTATTTCCCTTTGTTTCTGCTAAATCCGAGGCAATTTAAACACACAATTTACCTTCCCCTTTTTTCTTTTTCTTCCAGCCAACTTTCCTGACTTTTTCTATCTACCTGATCTCAAGCTAATTAAAAAATAGCATTTACAAATGCTCTCTGGAGGATCACAAAACTTGAAACAAAGTCTCCAAGGTATGAAATATAGTCCAAAAATAATATTGAGAGTATTTTCCAGAAATAACATCCCTGAAAACTTAGAGCCACATTTTTAAGTGGTATAAATTGGCAGAGGACCATTGAAGCCAACAGAGCTAGGCCTATTTACACCAGGTAAGGATTTTATAATGAATTCCGTACTCATAAAAAGTGTTAACCTGACAGCCGTGGGTACTGTAATCCTCTGTTTAATATATAGAATACAAGAACCTGGAAGGAAAGACAAATGGATGGAATCAAGCCAAGCTTCCACACATCATCCTACCCAACCGATGTCCTTCAGCTGTGGCATCGGAAGGAATTACTTTGAAAATAGCTTTATAGCTTCTCTGACAAGACTCTCAACACTGGTGGAAGTTGGGATTGGGGATGGGTTATCTGGTTCAGAAAACTCTGACACCAGGGCCATCTTTAGAACCAACTTCTTTTTACAAATTTTATTTTAGGTTCTGAAATGGTCTGATAACTTGGCACTTCTGGGTTCTCATAAAGGATGAAGGGAGAAAAATGCCACAAGGAGTGTGGCCAGTCTCCTGAAATTTCTAGCTGAATCTTGCAGATTCAAGAGGATCAAATTTACATCCAAACTTATGATTCTTTATCTAACTTGAACATGAACTCTGAAGCTTTGGCTATTCATCCATCACTGCTTGTCATGTGGGCTGGTGCCCACTAGGAACAAGAATGGGATTAGTATCTCATTTCATGTAGAACACTGGAAAACAAAAAGTGGCAATAGGCCATATCCCTTGCCTCATTTCTGCCCCTCTTTATGCCACTCTGCTGGCAAAAAGAGGACGACTAGCGGGCATCACTGGCCTGTTGGAGACTCCTGGATGGGGTAGGGCTGGTTCTACACTGCCCTCCTGCTGCCCCTGACATAGGGAGCATGGCCAGGGAGAGTGGGTGTAGCTAGATCAGTGCTCTACTCGGACAGTTGTCAAATGGCATAAAGGATCCCTGGGGGACTGAAGCATCTCTGACTAGGGCTGAGGCTGCAGTCCCAGAGATCAGCAGACTACAAAAGTGGTGTTAAGCCATCTTTGAATTGCCAACCCAGAGGATCAGGGAAAAAGACACTTGTAGCTACTATTGCATGATTCAAACCGATCTAGAGATGAAAGGCTCCATGGCCCAGTAACTATTTTCTAAGCTATTCAGATAGCCAGAAACTTGCATTTTTCGAAGTTACACCACTCCAGTTGCCATTACAACCTCTCCTTTCATTGACTTCTGATTTTTTTCCAAGTTCAACACACACACACAAGCAAAATCTCACTGGCAACCAGATCATGAAGGGTAGGTTGGGGAGCAAAGTAGCCGAATGAAGCTCTCTTATCCTGGGGCTGGTTCTCTGGCATGCTGTAGTGGCTTCTCTAACCTGTGCTGATTGGCCATGGACATGAAGGGGCTCTCTGCCAGCCAGACATTGCCAGAGTGCAGTACCCTCCAGCCACATCCCCTGCTTCCCTGTCCTCAGCTCCTCTTCTGCACTCATGCAGTGTCTACTCGAGCCAGAGACTGCCTCACGCCAGGAGAATCCTGAGATTCAGAGACAGGAATAGTTTACATCCCCTTTGCACTGCCCTGACAGAGAACCTGTACCTATGTATCAGAGGAGGCTACTGCTAGACAGTCAAACCCATTAGTGTGCTAAGCCCTGTTCCAGCATATGTTACTATTTTGGTCACACATTTCAGCTGAGGATATAGATCTACTCCAGCTGGAGGTAAATATTCATAGCCTTTGCTTATTGCCTATTTGGCAGAAGATATACGTGGAACTATTAATGCTATACAGGTGGACTGTGCACCACCTTGTTTAGTACAGATATAAAGATGCTCTAATTTATTGAAGCAGTGTAGCTGTGTGACACAAACACTAATCAAGCTGGCAATTCCACTAGAGCCCGGTACAAATCACACCTCCAATGTCCCATATCTTTATTTAGCCCTTTTCTCCCCCATTTAGAATAGTCTTAGCACTGGTGAAGTGTGTTGGACAAAAAGCACTGGAGAATGAAGTTCTCTACTCATCTACCACGCAGGTACAACTGCGAAGTGGCAAAGCAGTCTCAGCCCTCCAGAGGGACACCGCATTATTCTCACGGACAAATAAACAGCATTGTTTTCAAAGCGTTCCGACCCCCCAGATCTGTCTACAGGATTTGACAAAGCCCTACAAAAGCCGTAAAATCCTGGTTGCAGTCTTTAGTTATTTCCTTTGGTCTGCACGTCCACACAGCTTTTCTGGCAGCGTTTAAAGCTTTCTTCTCACACCAGCTGAACACAGGAAACGTTCAGCAACTGAATAACGGAGCAGCTCTGCGAGCTCGAGTCTCCTGAGGAGCACGTTCAAACAGGGAACCAGAAGTGGGTTTAGGAGTTTGTCAAATGCTATAATACAGCAAACCATAGAGCGGCCAAACTCTAATAGGGGCCACACTGCCAGAGCATCCTCTCAAGCCAAGATGCAGCACTGCTGGGGTTCATCCTCCCTAGCACCCTCTGTTGTCAGGGAACCTGGTTCTGCAATGTTCTGAGTCTTTTGCAGCCCAGTCCTCCTCCCAGGTCACCTTTCAGTCCAGTCCCCTTCCAGGCTAACAAAAGTGCAAATAAACATCCAAACAAATGGCTCTTCTGTGCCTCCTGGGCTACACAGAAGTTCCTTGGTCTTCACTCTTACTCTCAGGTCTGCAGAATTCTTCTCCGCTCCTTAAGCTGAGCATGGCCCCCCAGGGCTTTCTCCCTGCAGACTCTTTTCCTCCTAGCAGATGGTCTTCAAGTTACTGGAATACCACACCTCCCCTTCCTTGGGATTCCCCAGCTTCTCCTGGGGACCTCCCTGCTTCTTGCAGACCCTACCACAGGGTCTTCCATAGGAAGCTAACCTACTGCTTCTGGGTCCCTTCCTTGCAGGAGCCTCCTGCTGTCTGTAGCATCTGCCACAGCTTTCTCATCACAACCATTCTCTCTCTCTCTCCCCAGCATTTTTATGAGGCCGAGTATTCACCATGCTAACACCTGAACCCACTAGTTCCACCCCCGTCAGTCTGGGATGAAATTAATGATGTCACAGGTGGAATTGGCCCCATTTTTCCTTTAGGGGCCAGTCACCCTGTGACACACAGTGTAATACAACAGCACTCTTTTCCTCCTTCTCTGGAGGAACCAGCTCTAGGGGCCAGAGGGCCGTTCAGCTTCAATATCCTTTCAGACCTTGTCTGCCCAGATGGGTGCCTGTAAGTACCAGCCGGGAGAGTGTTTTCTGTCCACTGAGAACCAGATGGAGATCTGTCAACTTATTTCACAAGACTATGTTCTCATATACATCTCTATATGACCAAGGACATTTTGGACACTACTGTAATATAAATAATTATAGGCTACTGAACAGCTGGCTATGCTACCACTTCAATCCCACTTAAAACCTATTTTGAGGGCTTAGATGAATATTAAGTTGTGCTTATGCCTTCTGATAAGGTTTAAGTTGGACTTAAGTGGAGCATCCACTTGGTGCTGGCTCTCTGCAGAAGGTGAAATTCTATGTCTTTAAAATAATTGGAAAATAAGGTTTAAGGAAATGTTCAATTGTATGTCTAATGTAGCATTTTCTTTTGGATCAAACAGGTAGAAATGGCAAAAAATGTAAGGCTAGAACAAAATCAGTGAAATCATGGAAACAACATCAACTCACTGTGGTTTTGTGGTTATAGCAAGCGATGCCATCATGTAATCAAAGCAAACCACCACGCATGTAATTTACTGAAATGTAGCCTAGTTATTAGACAAAGTATATGTCATGCATTATAAATGGTTTAAACAATTGTATGTCCTCTTTGTCCTGATGTCTTTGCACAGCAAGAGGTCTTGCTTGCTGAATCAACGTAACCCAGACCTATAGGCCCATGAAGGAAAATCTTGCATTCCAGAGGGTGACTCTGAGTTTGTTTCCTGGCACATGACCATCCCATTCATACTGTTTTTATAAGCCTGGTTTCTGATTGAGGACACTATGGTCTGACCCTAAAAGCCACATCTTCAAGTCCTGCAGACCTGAAGAAGAGCATTGTGTAGCTGGAAAGCTAGTCTCTTTTGCCAATAGAAGTTGTTCCAATAAAAGATGTTCTCTCAGCCACCTTGTCTCTTTAATGTCTTCACAATACATTTAGAGCAAGACCACATCTGCTCTTTTGAAGAGGTGCAACTCTAATAGGCAATCTGCTTGATTTATGTACCATGAAGCATGACTACAGTCCGAGAAGACTCTTATTCGTTACATAATTTATTTGAAATGATAAACCAGCATGGTTATTATAAGATACCAAATGAAGAGTAAAAGGACATTTTCAAGGATGGTACCTAGTCCATATCTTGACCCACTTTTTTTTCTTCTGAATTCCAGTCTTGGGCAAATATCCCCCCACCCCAATTTTATTTTGTTTAAACAAATAATACTTTGCACAATATAGCTCCATTTTTCAAGGTGCCTTACAAGCATGCATTCATTAAACTTCATAGGATAGCTGTGAGGTAGATAAATAACATTATGTCCATGATACAAATGGGTAAATTGAGGCAAATGGGAGGTTAAGCAGCATACAACATATGAACGGCCATACTGGTTCAGATTAATGGTCCATCTAGCCCAGTATTGTGTCTTCTGATAGTTGACAGTGCCAGATGCTTTAGAAGGAAAGAAAAAAACAGGATATTTCAAGTGATCCATCTCCTGTCATTCAGTCCCGGCTTCTGTCAGTTGTAGGCTTAGAGAGAAACAGAGCATGGGGTTGTATCCCTGACCATCTTGGCTAATAGCCATTGATAGACCTGTCCTCCATGAATATATCTAATTCCTTTCTGACCGCAGTTATAGTTTTGGCCTTCACAACATCCCCTGCAATGAGTTCCACAGATTGACTGTATGTGTTAAGAAATACTTCCTCTGGTGTATTTTAAATGCTTCCTATTAATTTCATTGGGCCACACCTAGTTCTTGTGTCATGTGACGAGGTAAATAACATTTCCATATCCACCTTCTCCACACCATTCATGCTTTTCATGACCTGTATCATACCTGCCCATAGTTGTCTCTTTCCTAAGCTGAACAGCCTGAGTCTTTTTAACCTCTCCTCAGACGGAATATTTTTGTTGCAAAGCTGGGACTAGAACTCACAAATCCGAAAGCCTTCCCTTGCTGTAACTACCAGTTTCTGCTGCTGTTTCAGCACTATGCATTTTTCTGGAGGGAAAAAATGAACGCCAGCAGCTTGGCCATCATCAAACCACACAATAACAACAGTGTATGTGCTTGACAGAGACCAGAACTGGCTACAAGGAACCAGATTTCAGTTTCAAGAGGTTATTATGAAGAGAGAAAAATATTTTAAAAACTTAATGATGCACTTTGAAATAAATACTAGTGAATAATACACTGCTCTGTAAAGAAATACTGCACTGCACATTTAGGACCTGATCCAAAGCCCATTGAAATTAATGGGCCTCTATGGGCTTTGTATCAGGCCCTAGCGTGCTTAGCTGTGCAGCTACGCAGGGTGTCAGAAATCCACTTGGGTCATGGAGTAACGAACAACTGGTAAGGGCAGCACAGAGAAGATGTAGGTGCAAAAGTGACAAAAGAAAATGTTGGGGGACCATTTAGCTGAAATTCCTTTTAAAACTGAACAGTCAAGGAGAAATGAGAAGTCAGTAAAAGGGAGATGGAATATTCTTTATGTCTGAAAAGTTGGGTAAATCTAATGCAGCATCCTTGGAGAATGATTCACTTTCTCTCCCTCTACGCCAATATTATCTATTCCTATATGGATGTGGATGGATGTGTATATAGTACATAATAGACAGACATATTTTTGGATGCGTTAGTTGTTAAAGAAACATTTGGTTTCTCTGTGACCTCCACTGTTTGAGTTTCTATGAGTATTTCTTTAGAGTTTTTAAAATAAATGATACTGGTATACAAGTCAGATGCACACCATCACATGTCCTTTGAAGTAAATGCAGCCACTTTGATTGACACCAGCTGAAGATCTGGCTGGATGTGTTAAAAAATTATATTACATTTATACAGTCATTTCAATCCTGAAGTATCCCAATGTGCTTTGGATACAGGAATCAGTACAGCCACGCGTGAAATGTGCCTGTGTCTGAGGCAGAGTGAAGAAAGTACATAACAGCACACAGAAACGTAACAGCGCAGCAAATCCATACAGCAGTCATGCAGTTGCTTGGGCTGGACGAGGACAGACGAGACGGATTAAAGAGTGACAGACTTCTGGCCACTTTCCAGAACATTAAAATCATTTGAAAGGGTCAGACAATTTCAACACCCACCCTCCACAAGTTTCAGAAATGAAGTCTGAGATGAGGATATTTTCCTTTGAGAGAACAGGGCGGATGGAAGAGTACCTTGATAAATGATACTGAAGGCCGAGGGGAATTTTTTGCCTCTGCCTGAACTGATGACATAGCAGAGGTCACGTTTATTTTTACTGTACGCAGGATAGCTGACAAATTATTGCAAATTATCTGTTTTCACTTCAAACTAGAGATAAGGTAGAGCCTCAGCATGATGTACATAGATTGAAGTCAATGGAGTTACACTAGCTAAGGATCTGGCCCCAGGTTTTGCAAGCCTCAAATTTTGGAGCTGTTGACCTATCTCTGTTTCTAACTAAAAATACCCTGGCAAAGAAAGCAGAGAGAATACACTTCTGGGATCCCAGCATTTTATTCATTTAGCTCTTTACCTTCTTTTCCAATGTAACTATAAGAGAGTTTGGGCACTATTTAAGATATTCAGATTTGCCCATCAGAGTGATTCCTAAACTGTGTTATTGTATATATTTATCAGTTTTTTCATGTGGTTATACAGGACACTACCAATAAAATATAAACTTTTCAGAATTAGAAAGATTAGGAGATTTTTTTTAAAAAAGAGGCGACACCTAGGTTTGAAGAGAAGAAACTTTGTAAAGGTGAAGATACATGGGTAGGGGTATTTTTTAACCAGAAAGGAATAGTTGTTACTTTAAAGGTACATCAGAAGTAATAAATATGAATGGATTGTTGATGTGCATCCCGAGAAACTGATGAACCATAGACTTGTCATCTATAGTCTGCTTGGCTCCATATGAATGTTTACTATTATTAATTATTATTATCTGTCGAGCACGGACACTGCACAAACTCAGGAAGGCATGGTGCTCCTTGCTTTCCCAAAAGCTTAATTCCATCCCGCCTAACCATTTGCAAGTCACTTTTCAAGTATAGAACTGGAAGTGAAGAGCCCTGGGTTCCATTTACAACTTTGCCTGGTCACCTTGGGCCAGTCAATTGCTCTGTGCCTCATTTTCTTTATCTCTAAAATGGACATATTATATCACTTACTTACTTCATGAGGTTTCAGTAGATGAAATTTATCTAGGCTTATAAAACATATTGAGATCCTCATATAAAATGTATTACTGTCCTGCTAAGTGGATGACTAGCTAACTCAATCTTGCCAACCTCCAAAGTTAAAAATTCATGAGTCAGATCCCCCAAAATCATGAGACTGGCTTCAAAATCATGAGATTTGTTTTGCACATTATATTATTGTGGTTTTTGGTCTATCTTTTGATTGTTAAACCCCCCTGCCCACTACCAGAGTACGTGTGGCAGCTCTCTCAAATGTATATATAGAGTAAAGTGATTTTGGCCTTCACTGTAGAAGCTCTCATTGGTTGCCTGATGTTTCCAACTTCTCTCCAAGCCCCAAAATACTAATGAATTAATCTATGCACCCCCACTTCCATATCTGCCCATCCCCTATCTCAGTAATTAATTATACATCCCAAACCAACTTTGCTCCTTCAGTTCCATATCTGGCCCATGCCCCACAGCTCTTCCTACAGTAGGGTGCCCTTTTCAGGCCTTGGGAAGTGGGCAGCAGCAGTTCCAGGGATTCTTCATGCCCTCGCTCTTGTACCAAGCTAGGTGTTCCAGGGAAAGAGAGGGGATGGGACAAGGAAGAATCAAAGAGGAGACTGACCCATTCATCATGAGGGAGGTGGAGAATAGCCACACTGAGCTGCAGGATCTTCTGCTCTCTCATCTCTCCTCCCCTCTTTTGAGAATGGTCTCGACTGCACCCTTTCCCCCCTTCCCCTATTGGAAAACTACTCTCAGCTCCTGTGGAGAGGGGAGAAGTGCTGTCTGCCTCCTGCAGCAGCTCTGATTGGTTGCTCTTCCCCAGGAGGTGGAAAAGTGGGGAAGACAGCCGATCAGAGGGGGTTTTCTCCAGGCAGGGCTGGAAGTTTAGTCCAGGCTAGAGCTTTTCCCGCCATCCTCAGACTGTCTGCAGCAGAGGCCAAAATAGCATTGCTCATGATGAAATGCAAAGAGCAGCCAACACTGCTAACTGCTTCAAGTATCTCTGACGCTTGCTTCCAGTCCTTCTGCCTCTTACTTGATCCCTGAACCCATCTGCTGTGACTACATAATCGACATCATGTTGCCATGTAGCATGTAAAGGCTGAAAGGTTTACAAATTAAATAAGTCGCTACAATTTAGCACAGCACACATTTAAAATAACAGAACACTTGCTCTGTCATATCTACAAGCTACAATTAGCCTCTGTAAGAGCTGATTTTCATGTAGTAGTGTCACTACCCTAACTGCATCCACTGGGTGTGAGTCTCTGCTGCACCTGTAGGAGGCACAGTTTAAGCCATCTTTGCACCCTCCTGATTCTGGGCTGCTCTGGGGCTGGAGGGGCCTCTGAGATAATGTGAGCAGCCCTGTCTAAGTTGTGGCAGACTTCACAGGGTGCAGCACTGCCAGGAAGCTCTATAGCACTCCGTAAGTGCAGACCCGCTCATTAGTGCACCCCCTATGCCCAGGCTTGCAATGGGATCCTTGGGAAGCAGTAGTACAGCTTTCTTCCACATGGCCCATGCAGGGGGAATTTATCTATTTTAGGCTTTTACACTGCTAGGCATCACTGCAGCATCTGAGCATCTTCCACGTAAAACAAAGAGCAACAGAAAAGTCCCTAGCAGACTTCATATAGTCTCTAACTCTTCTCACTGGGGGGGGAGGGTTTCAAAACTCTGCTTGGAGTAGGGCTCTTTTGGGAGGGATTAATAAGGGATTGGGAATATTAGGAGGTTTCACATAGTGGGCATCAATTTTGGTAGAAAGTCTTCCTCAAAGGGGAAGGTTTTGCAACATGTCCTAAAGATGATCAGACTCTGGATTGTCCTGGTCTCCTCTGGAAGATTTTTCCATAGTCAGATCCCCTCAGCTGAGAATGCTTTGTCACCAGTTCTCATATGCTTCCTCCATGTTGGAACAGGGTGAAAGCATGTTTGTACAGAACCGTGTATGCCCCGAGGCCATTTTGAGAGAAGTTACCGACCCATGTGTGAGGAACTCAGGGACAGCAAAAGGCCCTGACTGAGAGTTGGCCGAACGGAAGTAAACCCAGTTATCTGAACTGAGGTAGACCCAAGATGAGAGACCTTGCAAGCACACCAGTTCCAGGCCCAAATATGGACACTTGCAATCACTGCCAAATCAGCTTTGCAAGTCAGCAATAGACTTTTGGCTGGGGGCTTGCTGATAAGGTGGTAAAGGAAGTGTCCATAATTGGCTTGGCGGAGGTATAGGCCGGAGTGGAGATAAAAAGGGCTGTCAGACAAGAGCAAATTGGGGAGCCATGCATCAAGAAGGGGGTGCACCAGAATCACACCGCAGAGAGAGTCTGATCAGCCATCTCACCTCCCTCCAGCCCGTTGCCTCAACGCTACCTTAAATAGTATAGTGGGCATTAGGACTGACAACCCGTGGAACTTTGTTCTGCCGATGGTAACCTGGGTGTGAATACAACAGAGGTTCCACCTGGATGAAAACATAGCATAGAAGTAAGGAAAACTTGGTCATGACGTTGTTATTTTTGCTGCAGCTGAGTCTCTTCATATATGTAGTGAGTGTGAATGTAAAATTAGTAATAATTCTATCTGTAGTCCAGGAATAATAGTCACTGTAACCACTGGGGCAACTGCTTTGTGTACGTATGTTATAGTAATCAGTTGTTTTTTAAGCTTCATTTGTGTATTAAGAATCTGTACAAGAAGAAGGGAAGACAATTTATGGTAAAATGTAACTCTTTTACATTAACACATAACCCTTGCATTTATGTAATGTGGAACCCTTGTATTCAGATTATAACGTGTAACCCTTACATTTAGATTATAAAAGATAAAGGGTATCCTAACAAAAAGAAAATAATAAATAAACAAAATAAACCAGATGAGAGCACTCTCTCCTTTCCAAACTTCTCCCAGATAAGAGCACTCTTTTCTTTCCAAGCCTCTCCGAGATAAGAGCACTCTTTCTTTTCCAAGCCTCCCCCGCCCATCTGAGGCAAGGAAAAATAAACGAGCCACAAAACAGTTTTAAATCTCTGTCACCTCAATCCTGGGAATCCTCCTCCAGCTGGATATGGAGCTTTTAGGTCCTCTCTACACCGCTTTGACCCTATTATGTGGCACAGGGGGGTGGGAACTGGGAGGTGGATCTCCCAGTCATACTCCATAAAGAATAAATAATTAAAATGAATAGCTCATAAAGAACTCGTAGACTCAGATTTGTTTGTTAAAGTATTCTGCAAATACCTGTGAGGGGTATTACATTCTCAAAAATCAGGATAAATTCTTAAATGACTCAAGGCCATTATTCACTGGATGACTGATTCACAACAAATTCACCAGCTCTATTAAAACATGGCTGTTTGGTGGACTCTGGCTGGGTCTACACTGATGGCAGCAAATTCGCTGCCGTCACATCGATTGCTCTGGATCGACTGAGCAGTTTGTATAGACGTGCTCAGTCGATCCAGGAAGCGAAGCAGGAAAACCACCCCAGTAAGTGGCGTAGCGCTGCGTCGAAGGGAACGCTGTTCCCTTCGATGCAGCGCAGTGTGTATGTTGTGCAGAGGAGACGCTGCAAAGTCGACAGGAGATACGCAAGTGATTTACGTCACTTGCGTATCTCCTGTCAACTGCCGCCAAATCGCAAAGGTAAGTGTAGACCGGGCCTTTGTAATGGCTATTTGGCAGCCTTTGTAGATGATTACATGACGTTGGTCCAGCTCTCCTTGGCCAGGTTTCTACA
>ML675616.1:107728024-107760807 GCA_007922155.1 Mesoclemmys tuberculata
ATGAATAAATCACTGCACCACTGGCACTGTTGGGTACCTATATTGACAGCCTCAGCAGAGGTAGCAAGGAATGAAAGGACATGGAGACCAAAGTATAAATAATGGGTTGAAGCACATTGGCAGGACAGTGAAAGGAAGCCTGCACTGCCACTTCTCAAGTCCTACCTATCTGGTGGATAAATGCATGTCTCCAGGATTGTGAGCTTGGAATTTGTGACAAACTCCTTAAACTTGCACACACTGACGTTTACCAAATATTGCAAATTAGGAAGACAAAAAACATGATTAAAATAATCTGTGCTACTACACCACAAAAAGTACTTAGTTAGTTTGTTTATTTTGAAGTGGTTAGTTTTAATGAAAAGGTTAGTTTTAATGATTTGTAATACTACTTCATAGATTGCCAGTGAATGTTCTGTCATTGTATTTGGTTAAAGTAATGAAGTAATAGGAGATCTGACCACAGTACTCTTAAATCTTTACTGACCGTCTTTCTTTTTTTTTTAAACAGAATTATAAAATCTGCAGATTAGCTAAGTGAGAATGGGCAAAATTTTTCTGCATTTAGACTTCACGGTGAATTGACTGTCAAGTGTAAAAGTTGCGGACCTCTCCGAACACCTTGACTGACTTATGTGCAGTGCTGAGGAGGAGCTGGTGGTCATGATATATGTAGGTACCAATGACACAGGGAAAGGTAGGAGATGGACAGAGGTCCTGAGGACAAATTTAGGCTGCTTGGTAAGAGATTAAAGTCTAGGATCTCCAGGGTATCATCATCTGAAATTCTTCCAGTTCCACAAGCCAGGCCACTTAGACAAGCAGAACTACAGGGTCTCAATGCATGGATGAGATCATGGTGTTTGGAGGAGGGATTTCAGTTTATTAGATACATAAGGAACCTTTTGGGATAGGAGGAGCCTCTACAGGATGATGGGCTCCACCTAAACCAAAATGGAACCAGATTGCTGGCATGTACATTTGCAAAGGTCATAGAGGAGTTTTTAAATGAGGGGCTGGGGGAAAGCCAACAGGTGCAGAGGATCATGTGGTTTGGACAGAGACATACCTTACGGGAGGATTTATTAAAGGGGATGCTCTATGTGCTAGTAAAGAGGAGAAGCTAGAAGTCGTTAAAGAACAGGTAGGACTTGAACCAAACAGTTAAATGAAAAGTAGTTCCGTTCAATTACATCACAGGAAGGCAGCCAACTAAATGTTAACACATTTTATAAGTGCTTATTTACAAATACTAGAAGTCTAAATAATAAAATGGATGAGCATGAGTTCTTGGTACCCACCAAAGTAGCATTTAACTGCAAAAATAGCAACTACACAAAAATGAGGAACCTAAGTTAAACGGAAACTAAAACATGGTATCACCCAAGAATTCTGAAGGAACTCAGATATGAAATTGCAGAACGACTGACTGGAGTACAGGACCTATCACTTAAGCCTCCGTATCAGATGACTAGAGGATGGCTAACCTAATGTCCATTTTTAAAAAAGGCTCCAGAGGTGACCCTGGCAATCCTAACTTGGGTACCAGACAAGCAGATTGAAACTATAGTGAAGAACAGAATTTTCAGATGCATAGATGAACACGATACATTGGAGAAGAGTCAACATGGCTTTTGTAAAGGGAAATCATGCATCACCAATCTATTAGAATTCTTTGAGGGAGTCAACAAATACATAGACAAGAGTGATGCAGTGGATATAGTGTATTTGGATTTTCAGAAAGCCTTTGAGAAAGTCTCACACTAAAGACTCTTAAACCAGGTAAGCAGTCATGTGATAAGATGGAAGGTCCTCTCATGGATTAGGAATTGGTTAAAAGATAGGAGACAAAGAATAGGAATAAATAGTCAATTTTCACAGTGAAGGAAGATAAATAGTGGGGCCCGAAGAATTTATACTGGGACCAGTGCTGTTCAACATATTCATAAATAATCTGGGAGAAGTGGTAAACAGTCAGGTGGCAAAGTTTGCAGAAGATACAGAATTCCCCAAGACACTTGGGTTCAAAGCAGACTTCGAAGAGTTACAAAGGGTTCTCATAAACTGGAGGACTGGGCAGCAAAATGGCAGATGAAATGCAATGTTGATAAATTCAAAGTAATGGACATTGAAAAACATAATCCCAGCCATACATACAAAAGGATGGGATCTAAATTAGCTGTTACCATGCTGGAAAAAAATCTTGGAGTCATTGGGGATAATTCTCTGAAAACATCTGGTCAATCTGAAGTGATAGTCAAAAAAGCTAACAGAATGTTAGGAAACATTAGGAAAGGGATAGATAACAAAACAGAAAAAACCATAATATCACTATATAAATCCATGCTATGTCCACACCTGCAATATTGCATGCAGTTCTGGTCGAACCATCTCAAAAAAGATACATTAGAATTGGAAAAGGTACAGAGAAGGGCAATGTAAATAATTACACGTATGGAACAACTTCCATATGAGGCGAGATTGAAAGGTTTGTGACTGATTATTTTAGAAAAGAAATGACTGTGGGGGATATGATAGAGGCCTATAAAATCATGAAAGGTGTAGAGAAAGTGAATAAGGAAGTGTTATTTACCCCTTCACATAATACAAAAACTAAGGGTCACTCAGTAAAATTAATAGGCAGCAGATTTAAAACAAACATATGGAAGAACTTCATACAATGCACAGTTAACCTGTGAAACTCATTGCCAGGTGACATTGTGAAGGCCAAAAACATAACTGTTTCAAAAAAAGAATTAGACAAAATCATAGAGTAATGGCTATTATTTAAGATGGTCAGAGATGCAGCCCCATGGTCCGAGTGTCCCTAAATCTCTAGCTGCCAGGAACTGGGACTGGGCAACAGGGGGTGGATCACTCACTAATTGCCCTGTTCTGTTCATTCCCTCTGAAGCATCTGGTTTAGTCACTGTCAAAAGACACTAGCTACATGGCTCATTGGTCTGACCCACTACGGCCATCCTTATGTTCTTATGTAGATTAAGTTTGCTGAAATTGTAACACTCAGCATGTGTAAACAGTAAAACCAAAAACTAAATTCAAGTTACAAAAATTAAGGAGTAGGGAATTAAGTGGCATCAACAAAAATTCAATTATCTCCAAAAGCAGCACTCGGACTCAGTTTGATAAATATATACAGAGCACGTCCTGCATCCCCTTAGACCTCCTATTGTGTGAAGTGACTGTCTCTTCTGTGACTGGCACTCTGTCTCAAATCCCTGCTCTTGCAATTCCACAGGCTAAAGAAACAGCTGTTTGCAATTTATTTAATCATCATTAGCCAGCATAATCATTGCTGCATGGTCACTGTGCCAGCAATGCTGTTACACACTTAAATGACACTCCTAAAAAAGCATGTGATTCCCATATGCTCATGTATACTGTTCCTGTACGTATTTGCTAAAACTAATTTCAAAGCCAATACAGATAGAACCAGACTCTTTCTTAATGCTGAATCAAAAAAATAAAAAGTCGCCCTTTACCTAACCATTTTCAGTAGTTTTACGTCCACTTATATTTGACATATATTGTAAAATGGCACAAGACATGCTGTGACAGCTGCATGGGAAGCAAATGACAACAGAACATGCTTAAAACTAATTTCAGCTAATGGAACAAATCTATTCCCAGAATACATTTACCTCTCAGCTTTTCAACAGGTTTCAATTCAGTGTATGTGAAACTACAGAGGACTGGGTGTAGCTGCCTCCTGTTGAAACCCACACTCGTCTGCGATATAGAAATGATGATGCCATGACACAAATGTCAGCATATTCCAAGTTAAGTCTGCTGAAGTTAGATGGGAAAGGCTATATAATGAGCTGATATACACAAATTTCATATTTTTGTTTGTGGGGTTCACATAGCTCATCCCCCTGACACAGACCACAGCAGAGAAACAAACCATTCTTTCAGAGATTGCGTCGCTATGTCACTGCTGGATGAAAATTGGTCTGAGGGTTATTCAGAGTATTTCTCCACCCTCATTAAATAGGGAAATGCAGAGATGCATGTAAATCAGAACAAACGCAGAGTGGAGACTGGAACCAGTGACAAAAGGAAACTGGGGCAAAGAGACAGGGGTATGGAGAAGGGAGGAGACAGCTAGGGATCCCACAGAGGGAGACTGGGCCCGGGCGCTTAGGTGGAGAGACTAGGACTGGCTGGGCCAGAAGATGGAAGGAAACAGGGACTGTAAACCAGGTAGGAAACTGTGATGGGAAATCAGTGCCCACAGGCTCAGGTTTTAGCTGATCGCCATGTTTGGAGTCAGGAAGGAATGTTCCCCTAGGACAGACTGTCAGAGGCCCTGGGGGTTTTCACCTTCCTCTGCAGCACAGTGCATGGGTCACTTGCTGGTGGATGCTCTGTACCTCGAAGTCTTTAAGCCATGATTTGAGGACTTCAATAACTCAGTCTTGGGTTAGGGGTCTATTACAGGAGTGGGTGTGTGAAGTTCTGTGGCCTGCGTTGTGCAGGAGGTCAGACAAGATGATCATAATGGTCCCTTCTGACCTTATAGTCTATGAGAAGGAGATTGAGATCAGACAAGCAGCCATTGTGGACTGATACTGGCTGGGCAATGGGCCTGGGATGAAGGCCACTGGGGAGACTAAGATGGGCTAGGCGAGGAGAGAGGATGAGGAGCCCAAGGTGTGGAGACTGGGATTTGGTAGGCAAGGAGACTGGCCTAGGATGAGAAGCCAGAGGGGTATCCTAATGCATATGCACAAGGGGGCAGAATTAAGACTGCACAGGCAACCTCAGTTCTGGCATTTCCTTATTTTGAGTATTTGACTTTGCAACCTTAACATTCGTTTAACTTTTTTTGTGTAATACCATATATATTAGCAGGAGAGGTCGTAAATCAGTGGAAAATGCTATTTGAATTCATGGTGATAACTAAAGTTGAAGGAAATATTTAACATTTTTAACAAAAAACGTATAGCCAGGTTCACCTACTGTCTTAAGTTAGTTTGCTTCACACAATGTTGCACTATGCTTCTCACGACAGGTTGCATCTGAATCAATTTGTCATTATATTCCAGTCCTTCATTCTTTGCTTAAGTATTAATCAGGCAAAACTCCCATTAAAGCCAATGAAAATTTTACCAGACTAACAACAGATTAAGGACTCAAAAATGGTCCCAATGTGGACTATTTAGAGCTGAATACCAAAGTATGTTCCTGTGGATTGGATGCATACACCTACTCTGAATTCATCGATTGTATGTACATCATATACACGACCACCTCCAGGGATCAAGGCCTGAGTTTGAGGTTTGTAAAGAAGCCCAAAACCAGGTGACAAATTTTGCCTGTTTCTGGTTTTGTTCTGAAAGTTTCCCTTGGCTCTAATGAGCAGAGGCAGGGGGCTCAGCAAGAGTATAAAACTTTTACCTATTAAGAGCTTGAGGTAACGCCGTTTCTGTCAAGTTACAGACAAAATAGGCTCTTATAGTATCTGAAGATTTAAAAGAAGCAATGCTGTCTTCCGAAATCCTAGTACGTCTACTGTCTCCCCAAGAATGGTGACACAAATGGCATTTGATTTTGCTTTGCTTTTCGACTGAGCCTAAAGAAAATGTGCAATGGCACATGGACACGCAATGACTCCTCAGGATTATGTACCCTAATATAAATCTACTGACTGAAGGGATACGTTTTACAAAACTCAGGTCTACAGGGAATTTCATTGTGTGTGTCAGTCTCTCCTGGATGCAGCATGCTGTGAGACTGAGGTGATTTGTACCTTTTCCTTCTGTTTTTTTTTGATGGACAGACTGGCAGACCATACAAAAGGAAGTTGCTCTTCATCATCCTGGCATTTACCCAGGTGGGTCCCCACTGTCATCATTATGACTGTGCGATTACTCCAGCATGCGGTCATTACTCTGCTTCTGCTGTCTGGGGCCTGCGCTTTATTTATGGCTGGCTGTGACCCGTCTCAGAGCTGCCAGGCTTGTATCTGCACTGGTGCACATGATGTGACAGCAAAGCTAACCACTAGTATTTTGATGCGACGCAGGCACTAAACCAACCCCATCTTGTGGCACATGCACCCCTTCAAACCCTGGGATAAAACATTTAATAAAAATATTTGCCACTAAGGCTTCACACCCACATTTCCCAAGCCATTGAAGTATTTCAGAAAACACTCATGCCCCTTTGTCAAAACACCTGAGGCTGAAATTCGATTCGATTCCATTAGTAAGACACAGCCGTGTGAGCTACTGAATAGCCGTCTGACACCTCTCTGCTTTATTCCTATAAGGTATGTCCAGACAGCCTGTGGGAGCGAGCCTCCCAGCCCCAGTCAGCTGACTTGGGCTAGCACTCTAAAAATAGCTGTGTAGATGGTGCTTTGAAGTTGAGGCTGAGGTGGGAGTGTGGGCTCTGCAGCCTAAAGAGAGCGGCGCGCTCAAAATCCAGAACTCCAGCCTAAGCTGCAACTTCAAAGCACTCTCTACACCCCTATTTTTAGACCGTCAACCCGGGCTGAGAGGCTCACTGGTGTAGACATACCCACTAAGTCCTAGCAACACCACAAGTAGAAATGAGTCAGGGGAGCTCATCACAACTTGTCTGACCTCTAACAAAGTTACCACACAGTTAGCGCACAGTACCAGGCTTGAACCTGGCTAACAGGGCCTGGTCAGTTCTACACTACAACTTTTAACCAGACTATACCAGGTTAAAGGGTAACTAGCTTGGCACCAGGTCAGATGCCTT
This sequence comes from Mesoclemmys tuberculata, assembly GCA_007922155.1. Classification (NCBI taxonomy): domain Eukaryota; kingdom Metazoa; phylum Chordata; order Testudines; family Chelidae; genus Mesoclemmys; species Mesoclemmys tuberculata. Next base: position 107,734,778 of record ML675616.1, read on the forward strand.
GGCTATAGTTCCAATTGAGATGGTGCTCAATGATGACATCAGGCACAGAGAAAACCTATGCAATCTGCTTATGTTTCAAAATCAGCTTGTTTTCCAATGACCTGCTAGTACTGAAGGTATCTCCTAAGAAGTCTCCCATTTTTAAATGGTGAAATGGACCACGGAGTGATTTAGCTCCACTTCGGTTGAAGCAATGAATGCCTGTTAGAGGAAGATGCCTGGCATTCCTTTGCCCAGGCATAGGTACTAGTAAGAAATACCAAGGAACTGAGACGGAAGGAGAATTTGGCCTCTTTTTTGCAGAAAAACCCTAACCTGCTCTGCAGTGCCTGTCCGAGATGGAGCAAGGGGTGGAAGGAAAGAAGAGTGAAACATATACTAAGCATGTCCTCAATGGATCTATTTCATATTGCTTGAAATTAACCGAAGCTTATAAAAGAAGCAGTACCAATGGTACTTGAGACGGATTGCCCTCTATCCACAGCGCAGGTGGTAGCAGGGTAAGCGCTGTCCCACCAATGTGCCTCAAGCCTGTCCTGGAGGGATCAACTCTAGAGATGAGAAGATAGCCCATTCTCTATAGGTATGTCTACACAGCAGCTGGGAGGATGCGTCCCAAAGTGGGGAGATAGACACACTTGAGCTAGCATGCTAAAAATAGCAGCGTGGCCAAGTGGCATGGGCAACAACTTGAGTTAGCTGCTCAGATACAACCCTCCACCCCAGGTACCTACTCAAGCAGCTAGACTGAGCCTCTGCTACTGTGACCCCACGCTGCTATTTTTAGCATGCTAGCCTGAACAGAGCTAGCATGTCGGTCTATCCAACTCAGAAGCTTCTTCTCGGCAGCTGTGTAGACATATCCACATAAGGTGGTTGTTTGTGATGTGCACACTTGTCCCTTAGAAGCTGTACTGAGACTCACAAACTCATTGCAGATGATAGGATAGCCATAAGATTGTAACAATAATTGGTTATTATGACCTAGGCTGGATTTGAACTAGTGACATACAGAAGAAAGGCTCTATGGTCAATTACTGATCCATTGAGACAATGAGCCCTCCCAGATGTAGTTGTTTAATGTTAATGCTAAATGCAAATGAAACAGTCTAGGTAAAAAGGAAAAAGAAATTGCATTAAGTGGAACCTGAATGCTTCACCTTCTTTTCTAAACATATTAATCCCTGGTGCTATTTGCTATTTTACCACTCTAGCCAACCAGTATGGAGGGAAGGGAAGATCAACATAATATCTGTGCTCAGACCTGTTATGATGGATATTCATGCATATGCTCAGAGGATGGGGACACAATGACAGAAGTGATTACAGTGGAATTGCTAAAATCACTTTTCACACAGCTGCGTATGATTCCAACACCAGCCTTTCTGTGATTATGGATACTCACTTATTTTATTCACCTAATTTTAATACACTGTTTTCTAGAAGTATATTTTTAACTTTTTGAAGGCATTATTGTGTGTGCATGCATACATAATACACATAATATGCACTGTACCTTCTGTTTAGTTCAACCACTGATTAATTCAATCCTTTCTATATTCAATCAAGACTTCAGGAATCAAGTCACTTTTATGGAAAACAATATAATTTCTTCCCTTTATTTCAATCTCTTTTGGTAGGCTTGATTGAGTTATTCATTCACTTGTCAGAAAAAATTGTCATTTATTCAGTAGAGGAACCTCCCAACAAAGACCCAGGATGTTAAAGAGAGACTAAAACCTGAATTATGCAAACACGGTTAGTATCTTCCTGTGTGCTACCATGCAATGTACTAAGTAAGCTGTGATTTGTTCCTTAGACCTCTCATGGGTAACCTAATCAACTGCTTCAAGTATTTCAGTCAAATTCATAGGATTGGTCCTGATCAAAATAAACAGAAAGCATGTTGTCTGTGTAACATGGATATTATGTGGGGGAAAACACAGCATTAAAATCTTCTTTATAGCCTGACAAAAGATGAATGTATTACTCTTATTTATTACAGACACTGTGGTAGCGCCAAAAGGCTGCTGGGTGCTTTCCAAACACAGAGGAAGAGATAATCCCTGCCCTCTAGAGAATAGGTCTCAATAGATAAAAAGCTGTTCTCTTGGTACTGACAATATAGTTAGAAGCAGCGAACATTGGAAGTTTCCTGAGCAGGTCTGTTCTTCAGTCCAGTTTTGCACAGTTCAAAAAAGTTTGCATAGGTCAGATAACAAGTGGCTAATAATTTTTTGATGTTATATATTCTGTGATGCAGATTTGTATGGTGCATTACAGATGTGTAACAAGTCAAAGTCCCTTTCTCAAGGATCTTACTGTGTAAATTAGTAAAACAACGTAATTTGGAATGGCACCAGACAGCGACAGGGGGTGTGAAGCACAAAGTCCACAACAGAGAATATGGGGAGAAGGAATACAGCTTTTTGGAGACCAAACAGTTTTCAAAGAAATTTGAACATTTGATGGTTTTTGTTTCATTTAAAAAAAAAAATCTCAAACATGGGAGTAGACAGCGCTGAAGGAGAGATTAACGAGGAAAAGCAAAATGATACAATAGCAATTCTGCAGGACTCGATTGTTTTGAAAGCATGGGCTGTAACAAAAAAGGGGCCCCGATTCTGCAATTGGATCCACATGAGCAGACCCTTGCACCTGCAGGGAGCCCCAGTGACTTCAGTGGGGCTTTGCATGAGAGGATGCAATTTCAGAATGGGGACCAACATGGGAAATTCAGGGCCAGAGAGTGCCCTATTCTCTCTCCCCTTGCTTTCACCGGTCCAAAGAGCAGCTCTGAGGTAAGCCAATCCTGTTTCCCATTCTCCACTTCTCACAGGGCCACGGAAGAGTTCTGGGGAGAGCTAGTGTTGTCCCCTTCACCATCCCCTCCACCCCATGGCCAGATGGCAGCGGTGGTTGAGCAACTGAACTTCTGTTTCTGTTTCCGTTATCTGAGTGGCATCTTAACCTTTCAAAACTTTCCCAACACTAATGTCTATAGAGCACAGAAGCAGTCAGACCCATTTGAAGAAAGTATATTTTTGTCATGAGAAAGTGTCTTCAGATGCAAATGTCCTATGGATTGCTTGACACAGCATGTAGTTGCAAAACGTGTTCCCATGAATAGCAGAAGGGCTAGTGGCAAAGGGTGAAACAGAATGAAATTAGCACTTGCTAGGTTCTTCAGTAAGTGCCAAACTAAAGAATGAGCAGACTTTTTTTTTCTTTTTTCTTTAGATTCGTTCCTCAATCCCCCTCCTTTTTGTTGATTAGAAAACACCTGAACAAGACCATTGCCTATGCTCTTGTCTGGAGAAGCAGATCATCTGTCGTCCCTTCCAATGATCTAATCCGTTTCAAAATCAACAAGATTCCTTACAAGTTGCTGTCTCTCTCTCTCTCTCTCTCTCTCAAGAGCTGATGAATGGACACCACACCCTGGGACATCCCATTGTTCATTAGATTTGCATTTCCTCCTCCTAAAGAAAAGTAAAATTGTAACACGAAGTACTATGTGAACAATTCTTTGTGAGCTGGGCTGAATTAGGCAAGCAGATGGCATCCTGACTTCTGCATTTTCTTTCTTAATGAATTTATGGCTGTTAAAAAGTATTGTCAATGCAAGCTTCCCCACTCCATCCCAACAATGGGTCTCTACCTTGCCCTTAAGGAACCTCTTCTAAAGGCTAGGGGAGGGGAAGGCGGTGTACAGCAATTCACAATCTATCCCATTATGTCTGTAGCCTGTCTATTGAGATAGCAAACAAAGGAGGCTAGCTTGTTGCAGCAAGGACAGCTGTCCACTGGAAACAGACTATCAGTTCATTTCTAGAGAGTCATCACATAGTCTCTCACTGTCAGCCTGGGCTGGATTCAAACTGGTAATCAAGAGGTGACCAGCTCTGCATGTCATTACCAAATAATTTGAGTCACCTAACCACCACTGATAGCAGCTGTTCAAAAATGAACATGTAGTAGAGGACATATACTTTGAAAGCCTCTCTAAGGGACTTTGGGGCTTTGTCGAGGCAAGGAAATTTATCAGCATAATGCTTCTGCTATCTTTAAATCGCTAAAGTGATACCAGTGTAACTTCCCAGCTGGACATTTTTATCCAAGAAGAAGAGTGCCTTTTCCCAGTTCAGACTATGTCACTTTGGAAATGGCATAAGATAAAGGCAGAAAAGGGCTCTCTTATTCCACAATGAAAGTGACCCCAGGGAGAGTTTCTCTGGTATAACTATAGCAGTATAATTATCCTAGTAAATTTCCCTGGGTAGAAAAGCCCTATGTGGGATCAGTTCTCTAGTGCATCTGAATTTTGGGCCGCCACTGAGGGTTGTGCTGGAAGAGCTGAAACTTTAGTGCACAGAATTTCCTAGCTAGCTGATGACTTCACAATCGTACCATGCAAGTACACCTGGGAAAGCATGGGTCTCATTTTTGTGCTCACTAAAGGTATATTTTTACAGCAGTCACCGCAAGTCATCAGCACCGAGCTGAGCTTAGCCAAATGTGAGCCCCGCACACTGCAAAGATGCACTCAAGCTACTGTGTCCTCACAGGTGCTGCATGCCCCCTGATGTAACATTAGGACTTCTCAGGGCATGTCCCATGGTTGATCTACTCTGTGGCTCTTTCCTAGTGATCTGTGAGAGGATATGTCTGTCCTGGGAATTATGGCCAGACACTGGAGGATTATCAGCACTTGACTGATTTAGCCTGTGTCCTCACTGCAAAGTGGGTGGGTTACCAGCCCAAATGAAAGCCTCCTTCTGGCTTTAGCCTATAGTCCTAGCTAGCCTCGTTGAAAGCACCACTATACTTGGGTCAAAGATTTGTGTGTGTGGATGGGAAGAGAAGTAAGGGCAAAAACCTGAGGCTAGGTCTATGGCAGGAAATTCTCCACTGTCAAATCGATTTCTCTGGATCGACTGAGCGGTCAGTAAAAACCCGTTCAGTCGATCCAGAAATCGACCTACGAAAACCACCTCCGAAAGTGGCACAGCGCAGTCTGACCGCCGCGCACAACGGAAGCAGCAGAGTCACCGTGAGTTAAGCAAGTTTTTTACGTAACTTGCGTATCTTCCGTTGACTGTCGCCAAATCTCAGAGGTAAGTATAGACCAGCCCTGAGTTAACTCTGCAATGAAGACATACCAGAAGGATCTGTCAGTGTAATGGGTTTTTGCTGTAAATAAGAATCAGGTCTCATATCTCTGGCTGCAAATAGAGAGACCCCTACATTTCCAAAACATCACAGAAGTTATTTTTAGCTGTTACACTAAAGTTGAATCACTCAGTTAAACCCTGAATGCCACTTAGAAACCTAGAGATTAGAGACACAGATGTTTGGAAACATTCTTTATGGATGATCAGCTCCTTTTAATTCAAGTAGTTTCCTGGCAAGAGCATGATTCACACTCAAACGGGCATTTTATCTACCATGACCAATGCTAATACTTGCACTTCTAAAGTGCGTCCCTTCTTAGGATATGAAAGGGCTTTTACAAATACTAATGAATCAAGCATCAGAATACCTTCGTGAGGTATGGGTTATTGCCACCACTTTACAGAAGGGAAAACTGAGACACTGGCTGGGTCTACACTGACGGCGGCAAATTCGCCGCTGTCAGATCAATGTCTCCGGATCGACTGAGCGGTCAGTAAAAACCCGCTCAGTCGATCCAGCAATCGATGTGGGCAAACCACCCTGGTAAGTGGCGTAGCGCTGCGTCGAAGGGAGCGCTGTTCCCGTCGGTGCAGCACATTGTGGATGGCGCATGGAACAGATGCAGCGAAGTCGACGGGAGATACGTAAGTGATTTACATCCCTTGCATATCTCCCGTCAACTGCCGCCGAATCCGGAAGTGTAGACCTGGCCACTGATAGGTTTATTTGCACAGGCCTCTACCTGGTAGAAGAACCCTATTCAATGTTAACAGTTAATTAACAAGCAAGCACATCCAATTTTTTACAAATTCCTACAGGATTTCTTTTTCATTTTTGGTCTAGTGCACACAGACTGGCTGATAATAAAATAAAATAAAATAATAATAGTAATAATAATAATATAATAATAATAATAATAAAAAATAAACATTAATACAGCCCCCTACGTGCAAATACCATTTTGCAAAACATTAACAATAACGGAGCTATAATAATATGTATTCTATAGGTCTGTAATAATAATCATATATATAGCTCGGTATTCATTAATAGCCTAATCCCATAGACTTCAATGAGCTTTGACTCAGGTCCTAAGAAATTCAAGTCTCATACTGAAGCAATGTTTAGCATTTTCCTAGCTCTCTACTGCATTTACATATATATTAGTTAAGAGAAAGTATTCTATAATTACAAAAAATCATGGGACTGATCTTTACGAAAACTAGAGAAGAACCCAAGCCAGGAAATTTGGTTTTAGAGCCTAACTTTCCCCCAGTTTGGGGATTTGCAAATTTAGGATCCTCCGATGGGCCAATTATACAGCGCCTGATTCTGGGCCTTTCTATAGGATAGTGTAAGTGCAAAGGGGGTTTAAATAGGATGAAAACGTACACCCACTTTAAGGCCTCTTTACCCTTTCAGAGCAGTGTAAAGGAGCCTCATTGTCTCTCTCTAGATGTGAATGCAAACTTCTCCCAGATACAGTGATATTTGTAATGGTCCCATTATATAGATGCCATCAAGTTGCCCTGCCGGAATGGATCTGAGTCTGGAATGACTGGTTCTGCTGTAGGTCTTTCTCTTGGAACATAAACAATAAAAAGAATTTTCAACAAAATTAAGGTTTTTGTTTCCTTTTCTTTATCGAAACCCCACTGTTCTTGCTTTATTGAAAATGGAATTTGTCTTAATCTCTACTCACCCCTGCAGACCGGGTCAGCCTTCTGCTATTTTTCCCATTAAAACTTCCTTTGGCTGTGTTTCTGCCCCGGATGATTCCTGCATACAGAGTGCCTGTTGGTGGGAACACAAATGATTTCCATACACTGATTTTAAAAGGTAAATAAATCTTGCAGTCAACAACAAAATCTTCATTTCCCTCTCATTTTATGGGGAAAGTTTTAAATAAAAAGCATATTGTGATAACTCCAGGGTTACCTAGACCTTCATGGCTGTCGCTAAGACGCAGGCAAATCTAATTTCTGAACAAGTTGGTGAAAACTAGTGAAGGGTAAACCTCAAACAGTTTAGAGACTTGGTCATGCCTATCTAAACTGTGCAGTCCTTTTGAGTGTGCAAAAGAACAGCTCTTCTTGTGGGCTGAAATCCTGACTTCATGAAAGTCAAAGGGAGATTTGACATTGATTAGTATTCCTGCTTCTAATACCTGATGACAGAAGAAGTGAGATCAATATTAGGTCCATGCAGGATGGAGACAATTTTGAGTCGCAATGCAAGCATGCAGAAGCGTGTTTAAAACAGACTTAACACAGTAATGAGGGCCAACAAATCTTTTCCTGAGAAGATAATTGTATCTATATATTGATACTGGAAAATGGTTGTTGTGTCACTACCTCTGTTACAATGTTTTAACATTGACTGGGAGTTAGTTTGTACAATAAAAACTGTTCTTTAGAAAGGAAGGATGGATGGGACTTTAGCGTAATATGGTTTGAGATGTATTGAAGGCCTCCCACATTGCTCCCTTGCATAGTACAAGCCACTTTTAATGCTGATATTTCTGAGAATTTTCTTGCAGAGAACGTCCCAGTGGGAGAAAAGGGGTAGGCAAGAAATGTGCCCTTTCAGAATAGCTAACCTAAGCCTGGTTGATCCCAAGGAATCTGCATGTGACCAAGGCTATCCGTACAAGGTCCTGTACTCCTATTGTGAATCAGGGTTCTGCAGGCTGCCTGCCCTTTTTTCTTGTAGGTGAAGCTTCAGTCAAACTGCACTGCCGGAGAAACCCCTAGGGTCTCTAGTGTAGGCGGGGCCCGTGAATAAGTTAATACAGGAGCACCGTTTTGAAGAAGTTCTGCTGAGCCAAAGGCTGGATGATGGGTATATCTCCAGTCCAGTCCCAGCCTGCCCCCTTACTTTGGTCTGGCTTGACACCATTTCCTTCCCATGCAGACCCCATCCTGCATAGAGAGCTCCGCAGAGAGAGTCTCAAGGAGAGGGGTGGAAGAGCACCACAGAGGCACCCCAATACCTTTCTTCTTGGATGAGTGGAGATCCACACATGAAGGGCCCTTCCATGGGGAGCGGTGGGTTAATCTGGGCCTAAACTCCAGAACATATCCCATGATACCTGGTTGGTCAAAAGGAAGCACAGCAGGAGGAATCTGAAGCTAACTAAGAAGAGGGCTTAGTTAGGTGAATGTACGCTGCTTTGATGAGAAAACACAATTTTAAAAGGGCAAAATGGGAGTGGTCATTTTTACACAGGTGAGTAATTCAAGATGGGGGAGCAGGGGTTCAAACAGCATCTTTTGAAAATTTGAGCCAAAAAGTATATTCAAAGGAGCATGATATTTGTTTTCTATCGATTGTTCCCTGTTTATGTAGGATAGTATCTTTATTGTGTGATACCAGATGCGTTCATTAATCAAAGAGCCAATTAAAAATAAACTGAAATAGATGGCAATTTACATAAAATAAAGCCAGTACATCTGAAATATACACTGTGACTTTATACATTTCATACAACCCGTTCAGACTGCACTGAAAGACATTTGTGGTGGGAGAGATTTTCAAGGGCAAAAATGGCTGTTTGGCACTCAACTCTCATTGGCTAAATGCATTTATACCTTTGAAAATAATGCAGTTCATTTTTGTGAGGAAAAGGCCAGTCAAAAGTGGGGTTTTTTTCTTTTGTTGTTGTTGTTGTTGTTATAATAAAGTATCAGACCATCTCTTGCAGACTTTCTGTGAAGTTTTCAGGAGAATCAGCTGGACAGGACTGTATTTTTGAGCTTTTTATGCCATGCTTGATGTTCAGAATTACTCCTTTTTTTCTTTTTCATTTTTTCAAGGCTTTCCACTATCCTGAGTTTCTGAGATAAGATCAGAGGACCCTGCTTTTTCTGGCACACCAAGGACACAGAAATATAAATGGCTTAAGTCCCTTATAAGCACTTAGTGATAAACAGACTGAAAATTTTAAAAACTGATAGATTGCCTACCTGTCAGCCAGGCAAATTGCCGACCTGGCAGGTCATTAGGTAACGAGGCTGAGATAGTGGAATTTAGAAAACCAGGACTCTATTGCATTTGCAAAACTGCTGTAGAGCCTTCCCCCCTCCAGTGCCTAATAAATGAAATTACAATCTTGTTTTATAATGTGGTGCTCATAGAGTGGCCATTTTTAGAATTTTGGGCCTCTGCCTCCCTCAGCACTTGAGTGAGATTTTGTGTTTGAATTCTGGGAGAGTGGTGTGAAAAGAGGGGTGGGACAGGCTCTGTATTTCTTCGTCTGAGGAGACACGTTAAGTTTTGAAGGTTGGAAGTTTGTCCTCAAGGAATTAGAGATGACAGAGAAGGTAGGCTTTCCAAACACAAGTTAAGGTGCAGATGGTGTGCCTGGCTCTCAGTCATATTGAATAATAGTGTTTTGGAGAAATTGGAGTGCTGTAGTTTGTGACTTGATGGTGACAGGAATGTTTGATCTGGTGTAGTCAGTTGATCTATTTAAGAAAACAATTAAGTTTTTTTTCCCTGTGCTGCTGCTATAATCGCTTGTTTAACCTTCACACTGTCATTATATGTGCCTCTAGTACAGTTTATTCCAAAAGTGCAACAGTGTGTTTGTATAACCTCATTTGCAAGGGCGCATTTTATCACGCAGCCCTGCCTGCCAACTGTCAGTTTCCAGTGATAAAAGATATGGGGATGATTCTGCAGCCATTACTCATTTTAACTAGAACTTCGGTGGGCAGCTGCACTGAGTCCAAATGTCACTAGGATGGCTCAAGAAAATAAGTGCGCCTCAAAATGAGTGAGGGCTGGAGACCTGAACCCTATATGTTTTGTGACAAAAGAGAGAAGGGAAGAATGAACAGGGAATAAAAATAGCCCTAGTTCCCTACATAGAGAGACTGTTGTGGGCCTCCTTTTTAGAGAAAATGTGTGCTAAATCCTCTCCCCTCCCTCTCTACCCCTCGTTCTCCATTTGCCACTGAATGTTTAATTAGTGTTTCTCAGCAACTGGAGACATGAAAAAATTCTGTTGACAAATCGTGTTGTGTTTGGCTGAGACTTCAAAGTGCTTGCTTTACAATACATGCCCTAGCTATTTGTAAACCCATTGCACAGTTCACTGCTTAATATTTTGATTCAGAGTGAAATTCAGCAGCAGCAACAACAAAATAAAGAACCAGTGAAATGTGGCACCGTTCTGGGGGACAAGGGAGATACATTGAACTGTGTGATAGAACTGAAATATATAGAAAACCCATTTGGAACTTGCAAGCATTGTCAGTAGCAGCTTCTCCCTCCCACATGTGAGGCTGAAGGGAAAGCGGACACTTAGAGCGTCAAGTGTAGAGGAATACAATTAGGCAAATCAACAATATATCAGGAAATGCATTACTCCTCAGTCAAGTAAAGCAAGTTAGAGTTGAAGTGAAAACATTTGCAGTTGACATAAAATTATTGAGGTGGTCCATGTTAGAGAAAATCGCGAGGAACTTTAAAAGGAGCTAACAAAGCTAGGTGAATGGACATCATGATGGCTGATAGAATTGATGCCAATAAATGCACATTGCAAGGAATACCTATTCATATACCTTCCTGTGTTATAAATTAACCATAATCACTCAGGAACAAGACCTATATGTCATTGTGGACAGCTCAATGAGACTCCTGTTCCATGAGCGGTGTCAATCATAAAGGAAACATGTTAGATTGCATAAGAAAGAGGTTGTAGGATAATACTGAAAATGTGTCACTGTATACATCTATGTACACCTCGCCTGGAATACTGTGCTGTTATTATTATTATCATCTCAGAAAGGATGTTGCAGATACAGAATTGGTTCAGAGATTGGTGACAGAAATTATTAGCGCTCTGAAAAAAACTTCCACGTGAAAAGAGAATGAAAAGACTGTTGAGTTTAGAGAAGAGATGAGTGAGAGGGGACACGATAGAAATATACAAAATAATGAAGGGAATATGGAAAGTAAATCTGGCATTCCTATTCATCCCTCCTGCAAAACAAATACAAGGGGTATTCAAGGAAACTGCAAGGCAACACATTTAAAACTGATAAAAGAAAAGACATTTTTACACATAATTATTGTATTTCTAGTACAGTAACATCTAGGGAGCCCAAATGGAGACCAGGGTCCCATTGTACTAGGCATATTATCTACATACAATAAAGATATAGGCCCTGACTCAAAAATGCTTATGATTTACATCAACACAATTAGCCTGTGGAACCCACTGCTACAAGATATCATTGAGGCCAAGAGTTTAGCAGGATTTTTTAAAAGCATCAGATGTTTATAAGGATAATGAAAGCCTCCAGAGTTACATACGCTGAAAGCTCTTTGGAGCAGGGACCATTTCTGTGTTTGTTCAACACCTGGCACAAATCTCAGGTGCAACCTTCACCACTACCACTGGGAGACTATATCAGAGACTGCTAGTGTTCTTTGGTAAGAAACATTCAGTCTAAATCTTCTTGGGCTCAATTTGGTCCCATTCCTCCTCATTATCTTACCTGGGACCACGGCAGACACTTTTTCACGCTCATTGGTGTTTTTATCTTTCCAAACATTTGGCAGTTATAATGTCTGTCCCTTGGTTGTTAAATACATATTTACTTCTGTGACAGATATGGCAATTTTCTGCAATGTCTTTGGGAGACCTTACTGTGTTAATGTTATGTATCACTGTGGGCCGCGGACTATATGTAATTCCACAGGGGAGGGTGACCACAGCCCTCCAGGAATTAAGAACAGTAGGGTTGGGAGAGTGCAGAGTGACTAGGCAAATTCACTCAGGTTGTAAAACCACCCAAGAGGTACCACACCACCTGGACAGACTTGCATGTACGTATTCAAGCTGGATTTTCTAGAAACCAGGAGACAAAGAAAATACTTTTGTATAAACAGCCTGAGTTTAAACTGACTCATGGCCTGCTTTCTGATCCCGCAATCAGACAGGACTGTCTGTACAAGGGAGGCCCCAACCTTCCTGGGAAGAGTTGGAAGGACTTGATCTTTTCACAGGTGTGTTGACCTGAGCCAAGTGGTTATGAACTTGTAACAATGAAAAAATCCCTCTCTGGAGTCTGAAGGACTGTTTACCTGCCAGAACGCTTGTTGGAGTTAGGGGTGATGCAAGTAAATGTATTAGCATGTTCTTTTGTTTTTAATATTTTTTGTCTGTAATGCTTTTACCTTAAGAATAATTGTGCTTGCTTCAAAAGAACTGTGCAGTAACTTAACTGTGGGCCACTATGCTGTTTATAGCCTCTGAGGAGAAGGCAAAGCAGACCTGCTGAAGCAGCCTGACTTGCTGGGCTAATCACAGTGTAGACAGGGAACTGTGCAGCCTAGAAAAACCCTAGTCAGGAGGGAGAGAGAAAGAGGTATGTCTCTGACTAAGAGATGTGATGGGTGAGGAACCAGAAGCCTAAAAGTGAATGCCCTTGTTGCACCATGGAGGGAGAATACAGATACAGTTGCCCTGAGCTGTGACAACTTTTAATTTATCCTCATTAATCAATCTCTTCATACTCTTAATTACTTTGGCGTTCTTATCTGAATTCCTTCCAGTTTGTCAACAACTTCCTGGATTTTAAGTACCAGAGATAAACACAAGATTTTCACCAGTGCCTAATTAACAATTCATAACCAACGTGAGTCTCTCTCTCACTGAATCTTGGTATTATGATTCATTTCCTAAAAAAGAGGCAATCCTAACAGCAAACAACTCATAACAACAACAACAGACTCGTAGCACTTATTTTTAAAACCTGTATTTGCAGGATAAGTGTATGATACGAGTGATAACACGTATACGTTACTAGTGAAGAACTACTCATCTTTTTCTGCCAGCAAATTTCAATACATTTCTGCCTATTGAAAAAGATATTTTGCATATTGAACCTCCTCTGACAACTGGCCTATAACTCACCTGGTGCTGGGTCAGGTTTTGCTGACTGAGACCTGGACTGTCTGCATAGACTGCTGCCATCATTGCCCATGGTTAGTGGTCGGACCAGAGAAAAGTGAGGGTGTGTGGCGGAGGCTGGACTTTGGCACCAAGAATTCTGAGTAGGGAACAGGGTTGCTGGGATCGTTTTTTCTCTGTAAACAGAAATACAAATGATTTTATTCTGAATATTGTATATAATATATCTATTAATGTCTATGTATAGTACACATCTATTTTATATAATTTATTATAGATGGAACAGTAGCAGCACCTATATTAAGACTGTCTACAACTTTATTATAATCCCTTATTTACAGCTGGTTATGATTTTGTCAAACTTTAACCCTTTGGGCTGAAATTTTTCATGCTTACTCTCTGCTTCGTGGTTGAATTTCTTTAGAAGTTTAAGCAAAACCTGTTCAACCATTTCCAAGAACAAGGCTAGAGAACACTAAACAGTTTGGCCAATGTTAAACATTTGAACTGTCTTTTGAACAGCTCCATCCATAGCTTGGAGCAGAAGGTTGAAATTTAGCAGAGGAATAGTCCTGGGGACAGAGAAGTCCCGTTAGTGTCTCCGTTAAAAATCTGGCCAGGTTTGACCAAATTATAAGCTACAGAAAATTGCCTTTGGCACATGTGCATTTAACTATTATCCTTTGAATTTCAAAACATTTCTAGTGCATTGCACATGTTCCATTCTTCTGTGAGCATGCTGCAAGGGGCCAATAACTAAAACTCTGGAGGCAACGCAGACGACAATTGCTGATGCTGCTTCCCCCCTTCAAAACACCCATGGCCTCCCTAAATTAAGGTGCATTGGGCTGGCACTGGAAACTATGAGTTTTAGACCAACCCTTTTCACAAACTAGTGTGACTAATTCTATGAACATCACAACTTTCAGACTGTAAGCTCTTTGAGGGAAGGATTGTGTCTTTTCTGTCTGGATGTTGCCTGGCACACCTTTGGGTGCTCAGTGAGTGAATACTACATAATCAAGTCAGGTTTTCTTCCAAAATATCCATTACTTCATTGTTTACTCCTGACTGAAACTATTGCTCTCTTGCATGAAACCTAAAACAAAGTTTGGGTTGGATTTCTTTGAAGGTTCAGGTCAGTTTTTTTATTTTATCCTGCCCATTTCACCCAATCCTAGTAAGAATTTTCTTTGCAAGATGCTTGTTTAAAAACATTGCTTCCACAGCCAACCAGGAATAGTGCTATATTATAATGATGGAGTACAGCCAATAGATGGATGGCTACCTTTTAAGGAAAACTGGTCCTCTTTCCTCTGTTTGACCTTGGCCAGTCCCTTCCTGTTCTGTATCAATTGTCACAGAGTCTGGTTCATTTTCCCATCTGTCTGTTTGCATTTTTGTTGGTATAGTAGGCTTTTTGCTGCTCTTAAGGTTTTCATCATCTTTTTGCTTTTCCCATCCTTCTTTTCTGTTCCATTGAATAGGTGTATACCAAGCAACAGCCTGAAGGAAAAACAACATGTTTAGTTACTTCATTTAATCAAGTTTATTGTTTCAGAAGGAATAGTGAGAGGGAGGGAAGTGGAGAGGGGGCATGGAAGGTAAGTGTTCTTAGATATATTCAAAGGTGTGAGCCAGCGAATAATGATGAGGCATCAAATCACAGCCATTGCATTTGATCTTTAAAATACATTTTCAGTTCTTAAAATTATCGGGTGGATTCATAGCGTACCAGCTGTGCAATTCAACTGCTTGAAGGTGGAATCTCCATCCCTAGAGGTTTTTAAGGTGAGACTTGACAAAGCTCTGTCTGGGATGATTTAGTTGGGGTTGATCCTGCTTTGAGCAGGGGGTTGAACTAGATGACCTCCTGAGATCCCTTCCAACCCTAATCATCTATGATTCTATGGCTTACATTAAATAGACATATTACCAATGTAATGGCAAGTTTGACTAAAGGAAGGAAGGACATGAGGGGAAAACAGTATAAAAATTTTAATTAAAAAGCCACTTTGTATCAAGTAAATTAGATTAACACTGTATAGGGGAGACTGGATAGATTGAATTATTTGAGGAAATTGGTTTTCAGGGCCCTGGTTCAAGTCTGGCTCAAGCTAAAAATGGCCAAAAAATCATTGCCACTGGATGACTTCTAGGGTAGGTCTACACAGCAAAGAAAAGCCAACTCGGACTTACCGGTCTTGGGTTATGGGGCTGTTTCATTGCTGTTTAGACTGCTGGGCTCAGATTGGAGCCCAGGCTCTGGGACTCTGTCACCCCACAGGGTCCTAGAACCCAGGCTCCAGCCCAACCCTGAAAGTTTACACAGAATGAAACAGCCTCACAGCCCGAGCAGTGTGAACCCGAGTCTGCTAGCACAGGCCAGTTGAAGGCGTTTCTTTGCTGTGTAGACATATCCTTAGATTAAATGAATCTGGTCTGAGTCTCATTGCTAAATGGACAAAGGTCAACCTGACAAAACCCACCATAACTGCAAATATTGGTGATTGCTAAAGGGTTGCCCAAGGACTGAATAGACATGGATAGCTATAGGAGGAGCTCTCCAGGTAAAGGATGAAGCACACTGGCAAGGAGATCTGAAGAAAACTCGCAGTGCGGGGACCCATGACATACCTGTTCCATGTATAGTAGACCGTCATACTGCAAGGCTGTCAATCTAGCCCCTTTCTTTAGGCCTCAAGATTTTAGTAATTAACTTTTAAACCCAAGCAAGATTAACAGCCAGGATTTACCCACATTATATGATTTGCTCAGTTAGGGCTCATGGGCTTAATCCTGAAAGTGCTCAGTACTGTGGCCCTGATCCAGCTAAGCGTGTAAGTATGTTTACCTTTAAGTACATAAATAGCCCCATTACTGCCAACAGGACCTAGCGCTATGTAGTCAAGTCCAGAATCCAAAAAGGTATGGAGTAGTGAAGAAAGCCTGTCAATAGTTCTTCTTGCAAAGCACAAGTACTCAGTGCTACAGAGCCAACGTACCCAGAATGTTTGGTTTGTTAAGCTTCAAGACCCCACATACCAGTACAACCTGCTCGTTAACACTTTCGGTGATCATTTATTTGCCAAAGCTCTGCATGCCATTGCTACTCTTTACAATTACCTTTACAATTACTATTCTTACCCAATTACCAGCCATCCTTTCCAGAAGGATGATTAGAAGAATTCAGCAATTCTGTTAATTGCATAACAAACAGCTGATAAAAATCAGAACACTCACTTGACCATTAGGTTCACAAAGAATGGTAGTGCAATCCGGGCCTGTTTTAAACCTATCTTGCTCCTTCCAAAGAAAATCTGATGGAGGTTTATGAAGCACATTAGCATCTGCTGTCCATACCTGCAACAATCCAAAGGAAGTAGTCAGATATAGAGAGGATGGCCCTTGGATATTTATGACATGTGTAGACTCAGTAAGAAGCAGCAGATTTCCCTCTCTCAAGGTTTTTGATTTCTGTAATGTTGTTCATCATTTTATCCATGAAATCAAAGCTGAAGGGCCTGCATTTCAAGATCTGTAGCAATAGCGTATACTTATTATCATCAAGGCCTGCTCTAGGGGATTAACAGAGATCAATATAAAGAGATATTTTCCAGGCACTAATTTTAGGTTTTGGGGGTTTTTAGTCAATATTACTGAGGGTCAGATTAATAATAGGCGGTTTCTTTTAATTTTTGCTGGGATATTTTAATAGGCCTGCGATATAGGCTTTACAAGCCCAGTCCACAATTGATTCGGGAACCTCTGTCTCCTTTTGCAGGAACAGGCAGTTCCCGTGGGCAACAGTAATTTATTGTCCTTTCGCTTTATGTAGCAGATGTTAACAACATCATGCCCTGCAAACTAGATGCAGTAACGTGAACCTCATTTTAGAGAAGGGAAAACTGAGGCATAAAAGTGAAGTGTGCTGCCCAGGGCCACCCAGCAGGCCAGTGGCAGAGCCAGGGACAGAATGCAGGTCTCCTGAGTCCCAGTCCAGTGCTCTGACCACTCGGCCACATCTGGGAAAAGCTTGGCAGAGTACCGCCAATTGTCTTCCCAGCTGGAGCCCAGTCTTTGATACATCCCAGAGTGCACTGGTTGTATCTCTGGCTGTAGGCTAGAATACGTCTCTGGCATTCTTGGTACATGCTAGAGTGCGTCAGTAGCAAGACTAATACTTTTCTGTGTCCTTTCCAGTTTTGCAGTTTGCAGGTTTTCGGATCCAGGGTTTCAGTTCAAACCGGTCTCCAGTTAAAATGGGCTTTGTGCTGAACATTCTGCTGCGGCATGGCGAGATCTTATAGCAGCAATGCTTAGAGGGCAGGGTGGAAATGGGGGGAATTCCTTATGCTAGTAGGCCGGAATCCTCATACTTTCTGCAGAATTCTGAAAGTTGGGCTCCATAATCCACATTCAGGCACCTAAAGAAAAGTGCTCTGATTGTTAAAGGTGCTGAGCTCTAGCAGCTCCTGTTGGGTTCAGTGGGATTTGGGAGTACTCAGACTTCTGAAAATACGGATTTATGAGCTTGACTGTAAGCATTCAGGTTTGAAATTTTGACCTTGCGTTACAGTGGATAAGCAGCTGCTGAGCTACAGAAGATAAGTTCTTAGCCATCCTCTCTGAATTCATTTGGCATATTCCTCTTCTGTACTCACCGTTATCGTAGAATTGGCCTTCATTCTGACCCTTGGTGGGAATCTGAATACAGCTACTGGATGGCCACTGACATTTTGCTGGAGCATATACTCCCCAATACCCTCCTCTTTATCAGGGGAACAATTAAGGATCTTCACAAAATGACCACCTGAATGAACTTCAGCAATTTTTAAGTTGCCAATAGCACTAAATAATACAAGTAAAATCAAAGTTTAAAAGCATTTCACAAATGAAATACACATGCCTTTAATTATAACAACCTGCCCTGATGTCTGCAGAATAAACACACTGTACGCAGACTATTTGCAACAGTAATAATCTGCACTTTACGTAGCCACTTCCATCTAAAACACTCAGTGTGCTTTACCCAGATCAACACACATAAGCTTTCTTATGTATTTTCAGGCCCCCCCTTACCATCAGAAATTAATTGGTACTTTTAAAAAATGAATCATCATTACAGTTTGCTATTTGTTTTTACTAAATGTATATAGGTTCACATTTTTAAGGCTGACCATGCAATCTGACCACTAAAATTCATGGGAGTTGAGTGGCTAAAGCCCCTTGTCAGTTTTAAAAATCTCACTCATTGACTTCATCTATGTATTTTTTCCTTCCTTTCTTCCTGCCCCTCATTTTTTCTTTCCTTTGAAGAGGAAGGGGAAGCTGTATTATTAACCAATCTCCAAGAGACACCTTAAAACAGTTAAGACCTACTCTCTCTTTTGTTTCAGAAATGCAGCAAACAAGAATCTGTTATTTATCTAGAATAAGCAGAGAAATTTCTTGAGTGAGTAGAGGAACACAATCTACAGCAAGCACTGGAAAACAGATTTATCTCTGAACTTTTCCTCTTCTAAGGAACTCACATGTCAAGAGACCTCTTTTAAAAACACAGTAGTGGACTATAATGCTCGTTACCAGTCTTATCAGACAAGTTGTGAAAAAAGTCCGAGGAATCATCCCTTTTTCCGTGCAACACCCACTGTGATGTAGTTAATTATTTAGCCCTTGTTGTAATGTCTTCTCTGTGTCTCCTGTCTACGTAACATCTTTGTCCTGGCTATATATGCCTTCTTCTGTTTTGCTGATAAGTCTAATTTGTGGGTGTTTGTGCTTGTATTCAAGCCTGGCCCTACAGCACAGCACACCATGGGTCTGACTAAGGTGACAAAATAATAATTGATGAGTGGCAAAAACCACCCATTCACTCACACAAAAATTCATTCATGCCGCACAGTAGTGAGTCATGCTTGCCAAAGACAGAGAGGCTGCCTGCAGACTGCAGCACATAGAGAAATGAAAGCTGTCACCCATCTTCTCCAACAGTAACTAAGAATACTTGCTTACCAAGCACAATACAGTGTGGTGCTGCATTTAGGAAACCCGCCCTTCCTTTCCCTTTGCTGCATCCTTGGGCCGTCTGAGGAGTCCCTTCTCTCTGTGCACAGCGAACAAGAATACAAGTCTGTTTGCTCCTCCCATCAGCAGAGGGAGTCCTCTAAGGAGCTTCCCACAAAAAAAGAGCCTGATTCTCTATGGTACCTTGCACTGTGAATCATGATTTAAACTTTTGTGATGTGGGAGTGAAATGCTGCCCTTCTGATCTAGTATAATTTATCATTATTTATTTGTATTACCGTAGTGCCCAGGAGCCATACACCAGGACCCCAGTGTGCTAGATGCTGTACAAACACGGAACAAAAAGATGGTCCCTGTGTTCTCACACTTCGCATAAGTGTAAATGATGACAAACTGTGTGGCCAAAAATATTTCAGTTGAGAATGAGAGGGATAAGTCATATTCCCTCCCCATGCAAAGATCCTGTTGCTGGCTGAGAAACTTTGCTAGAAGTCCCTCTCATTCCATTAAAGAAAGGCTGCTATTGGAGGAAGATGGGGCCATGTGAAGAAACGAGAGAAAATCCAGGATCCTAAGACATAGGGGGTAGCAAAAAAAAAAAAGGAGTTTTGAGCAGGACAGAAGCAAAGCGACAATCTGGAACAGGTAGGAAGTGGGACTGAAATAGGAAGTTGGACAGGGGAATCAAGAGGGACATGTGGACTGGTGTGTGTATGTGCCTGGGGTACGGTAAGAGATGGGGGACTGGAAGGGTAGGTACTAAGGGTAGGATTTGGAAATGGGGAGGGGTTAGTATTAGGTGTCTCATGAGGAGCATGGGTACCAGCTGGTATTAGATACAATCAAGCAGTGCACAGTAGGTGCCTGAGGAAGACTTGTTTCTAGACAAGACTTGAATCTGGACATAGGGAGACTGTGGGGGGGAAGGCGGGGGCTAGAAAGGGTAAATGGGATAGGGTGGGGTCAGAATTTGATGGGGGCCTTTATGGCACAAGAATGGTGAAGAATGAAGAAGCAGGGGATAGGAAAGGGGACTGGTGGGTGATATTGCCAGTACAAAACTTCTGTATCACACTGCAGAATCTGGCCTTGTATTTTCAACTTAACAATGTCCCTGCAACAGAAAATATTCAAAGCCCAGATGTCTTAACATTCAAAAGGAAAGATTTACATAGATACAATTACAGTGATGGAAGAAATATAGGATGAAAGGTTTATTTACATGCAGGCACATGAAGGCCTATATATTTGTTTGCCAATGGATTTAGCTGCAGGTGGGGAATGTGGCAGGAATAGACTCGAGGGGCTGCAAATATTGAAATTTATCTAGGATTGCAAAATACGCTGCACATATTAATTTCAGATCTGGGTCTGAGATATAAAATTTGGATCCAGATCCAAACTGCTTTAAAGTTTAGGGGATCTGGATTTGGTTTATCCAGCCTTAATTAGCGTATGCAGTCTGTACTCACTGCAAAATAGATATTGATGATTCATAATGTTTGGAATGCTTCCACTCATTTTCCTTACATTCAACAAAACACTCACACGCAAAAATTTACTTGATTTAGAGGTAGGTAGCTCAAGTGTGAACAGCAAGGAAATAGTTACAAGACAACATTCACACCTACCACAGCCCTAGTCCTCAAACATTAGCCCACTAATGTCGTTATACTTTAACACTTTTGATTCAAAAATACTATCACTCCAACTGCATACAAGAAAAAGTGAAAATCTCACTGCAGTGCACAATCTTGACTTGCACCTTGTATCACTATATTGAATAATTTAGTAAATAAATGCAACCATAAAATTACAATCTTAGCTTGTCCCATACCACACAGCAAACGAATGGAAAGTTGATTAAAAATTATAAAATCATACTGCTGATTAAAATATATCGTAGTTTATCAAAAACAAACTTCTATCAAATTTCTATGTACTAAATAAAGTTACTGACACTGTGACTTCCATAAAAAAATATACACTAGTAAACAGAGCTATACAGAAATACTATTGAAATGTGTATATACCCCCTTTCATCTCTATTCAGAATATGTTATATAATACAATTATAAATTAACCAGTGGGAGCTATGATTGTGCACTGCAGTGTAATTTTATTTGATGGGAACATCAAATTGATAGGAACATAGGGACACAGGACTGGCAGGGACTTCCTGGCTCCTCAAGTCTCGTCCCTGCTAGCATAGGCAGAGCCATTATATATGCAGCACTGACAGTGAGCGTGTCCAAAAGGCTGTTAGCGTGCAGGTGCAGTTGAGTGTCATGGTAGCAAATAATGAATCAAATGAAAATAAAAAAAATTGCCTACTTTATCCATCAAACAAGTTTAACCAGACACGAAGCAAACTGTCACCACATTTTACTATTTATCTTCTACAGTTAGCAGGGCTAATGATTTCTCTTGCTTTCTGTGTGAAATGAGCTACGACTCAATCCCCTGCTGAAAAAGAGTTCTCACAATACAGGGAAATTCATGAAGGAGAAGGTAATCTGTTATCTTCCAGTGTTTAGCTAGAGTTACTCTCCCAATGCCCAGTCAAACAGTAGGGCACATCTCAGTATTTGGAAATGGCTTTCGAATTCGGGACAAAATTTCAGCTTTCTAAGTGGCTTTCAAAGGTATTTTTTTCATATCTATATATGTAATGTCCTGAATTACACTGGTTTGGTTATAAAAGCAAGCTATAAGTGCCATGGATTTATAAAGGCCCTACCTGCTAGAGAAATGTCTATAAAATTGAAAGCATTATACAATTAATGAAGAATGGAAAACAACAGATATCATAGATTTGGAATTAAGTAAAGCATCTGATATAGAGTCTTCTCAAAATATTAGTTCCTATTGTCTTGAGTATAAATACTGTCACATGAACTGGCTGAAAGCCTGTAAACAAATAATTATGATAAACCATGGGGAAGTGTCTTGTGGAAGGGGATCCTCTACAAGGGTGGGGTCAGGTCCCATCTCATGGAACATGTTCACTTCTGATCTGGAAGACGAAGTAAAACAGCTGGTTAATAAAATATGCAGATAATGCTAAATTGGGTGGAGATGCGTGATAGGAGGAGAACACCAGGGAGGGCAGAGAAATAACACAAAGGAGGAAAATAATTCAAAGCATAAAGTAAAACGGCAAAGAACACCCTGGAAAGCAGCAGTGCTGAAAGGCTAGGGTGAGGGTAGTCACAAGTTTATAGTGTGACACTGTAGAGGGGAAAAAGCTGTTCTAATTGTGGCTGCCTGTGCAGAGCAGAGAGGTAGTAGATCCTCTGTGTACTGCTCTGTAGAGGAGCCACCTGGAACATTGATCCTGATTCACCTCTCACCTACATGAGTGTAACTCCGCTGCCTAGAAAGATGTTACTCCTGAGTTAAATTGGTGTAAGTGAGATCAAAATCAGGCTCACGTGTTCATTTCCAGGCACTTAATTACCGGAAAAACACTGACATTTTGGAAGGAATTCTAGAACAGTTCCAAAAAACTGACTAAGGGGCTGGCAGGATTGATTTATGAGAAAAGATTAAAAGAGTTACATACATATGGGTTAGCTAGTTAATCACCAAGGGGACAGGGAAACATGGTAATAGAGTCAATATGCTTGAGGGCTGGGAAATCCAAGAAGGCAGAAGAATTATTTAGGTTGGTACAAGGAGGCTCAACTAAACGCAATGGAATTAAATTAAAAAAAGGAAAATTTAGACTGAATATCTGGAAAAGCTTCCTAAAATTAAGATGTCTGGACCTTAAACAGGATCTGCACTGGACAAAGCTCTAGAAAATATACTGGTAAGAGAGGGACTGGACCTAATGGGGCAGATCCTCAGCTGGTGTCACTTGTCATAACTCCATTGTAGATGGAGCTATGACAATTTACACCAACTGAAAATCTGGCCCAATATATCTTTCCCATCTCTAATATCTAAGATTTTAAATATAGAGATGGAAGATAACTAGCCTAACCCTGGAGCCAATATATTTTGTGATATGGCTTTCAGTAGCTTTGGATAAATTTGGACTAGCTTTGGCTAAACATCTAGGGCTCAGTTCATTCCCTGAATTACTTCAGGTTCTGCTGGCCCAACCCAAGCTGTGGGACCCCTTCAAGACATCTGCAACCCCAGCTCCACTCATGGGCATGGAACCACCCAAAAGTGGGCAGGTCAATCCCAAGAGAGGAGTGGGGCCAATCCAGCTGGGAAATGCAGAGTTTCAGGTCCTTTCCTGGGAAGCCTTCACCAGAAAGGCCCCTAATGGAGCACCAACCAGCGTTTAGTGGTGATCTTCTTGCAACAAAACTCTGAAAGGATTGTGGTGACAATATCATTGCTGTATTCTCCCAGCGTCAGGGCCGTAAAGTAGGCAGCTGTGCCTAATGATTAACATAGGGCCTGGTACCCAAGCCACCAGGCTTCAGAACCAGAGGTCAGGAACTGTGAATAAGATTCCAGGAATTAGGCTGGGTCAAGAAACCAAGAGGTCAGGACCATGATATAGGAGCAGGCAACACTGGCTAAGCAGTCCAAAGCAGGGTGGCACCCAGTTGTACTGATGACTTCCTGGCTTAAGTAGGGGGAGCAAGACAATCGGGAGCTCTGGTATTCCACCAATCAGGGCCCGGGATGGAGCCTCCTATCTGAGCTGGGCTTCAAGGAGTCCCTGTTCTAGTTGATGCCAGTAAGCTACTGGGTGGAGGGTTGGAGTGTGATGACTCCCTAGGAATTCAGCAAAAGTGGTTTCAAAGCCACAGGTCATGACATCCAGGGTGAACTCCACCTCTGGGGCAGCTGCTCGGACAGGACTGAGTCTAAGCACTACACTTTTGGTGACTTATATTAAGCAAACCTTTTGACATTCTCTCGTGTCTTGTGGATAATTGCTTGGCCTTTCACCATGCGCTGATTATGTCTTATTGCTTACCTCATGGAGATATTGCAGAGGGCTGGAAAGGCACACCATCGCTGTCCTTCAGAAGTAAATTGAAGGGAAATTCCTCATAAAAACACAATTACAAAGTCCTTCTGCTAAAAGAAATTAAGTCTTTAGACATCCGATAACATAACACTGTACCTGTGCTTGGATGCAGAAGAGTTGGGGTCTTCAGCTGCTGAAGGTCTCCTTTCCTGTCTCTCCAAAGGTGCTGGGTGTTGGCCATTCTTCTTTGAGTCGGTAAACAAAGAGCTGAAATAGTCCTGTCCTTGTCCTAATGTATTCGTGTCAAAGCTGAGGGAAATGGACCTAGGACGGGACCATTTTGGTGCCCCGGTATCAGTGTTGCCTTGAGCTGCTGAACGGGCAAGGGAGAGAGACAGGGAATGATGTAAAAGGTACAAAATGACAAATAAAAAAGAAGCCAATATTTTTCAGCTTTTGTTTTTGTAACAAAAACTGCATCATCTCATTTCCTCCCACCCCCCCCCCCTTGAATTGCTCATGTAAAATGGTGCTCAATGAACCTTTCTCAGAAAGCTTTAAACCTATGGCCATAAAATGGAGCACAGCTGGCAAAGTGAATATTTTGTTAGTGACATGTAGATTGATTACGCTGGCGGAATTACCTCGAGTTGCTAAAAAACTATAAATTACGCCACCGTCAGTATAAATACCATCCTGCAATTTCAGTGCTGCTGTACAGTGTAGCATCAGCTGTGAGTTGGTACTGAACATATTGAGTCTCCCTTCTGCTTACAGAATTAATGTGATAATATCCTCTCCTCCTTTTTGGATTTTTCCTTTCACCATCTATGCAAAAGACCCCAAAGTAGGAGTCCATGCACCACCATGTGTATCCCCCACTCTCAGTGAGACTTAGGATCTGGGGCAGTGAATGCTTCTGGTGAACTGCTCCCTCACAAAACGATCCCCTGGTCTGCCACTGAAGTCTCACCAAAAAGCAGCTTCCCCCAGTTCCTGTCAGTGCTTGTGACTCAGTGCTGCTTTTCAGTCCTCCCTAAGTTCTGGATCCCAAAGAGGTGGGTTGGGACACCCTGCCAGCTAGACTATCCCTATGCAGATCTTGTCAGGCCCTGACCAGCCTCAACTCCCATTCATTTCCATGAGAGTTAAAAGATTGTATTACCAAATAGGAGTTGTTCTGTACTAATAGGATCTGGCCCTTAGATGGCTAAAACTCAAACTCTTCTGCATTAGAGAGAGCAACATTGTTTCATGAATTAGCTTCCCCAGTCTGTTAGGAAAGCTGGCTCCCATCAGGCATACTGATCTGTTTTTTCCAATGGGATTTTCTGATTGTAAAAACAAGATGTTTGAGTTTCTATATTTCCACCTGACGGTGCATTATCCTAAAGCAGTGACGCAGTGCAGGCCCTATTCCAATGTCTTATTTGTAGTACCCTGCCTTCCGACTTCCTGTGGTAGAGTTCAGATGAATCAGCAGTTCCAGTCTTTGGGCAATGAAACAGGGTCTCCTCATCCTGGCAAGTGAAGAGTTAGTTCCAGCCAAATGTAACAACATATTAGTAATAAGGAGGATAAAAGGTAGAGCACAATATCCTAGCCAGAAAGCTATGGTGCAGCTTAAGTGAATGTGATTTTGTAGAGGATAAGTCTAACAAGGAGGCACCAAAGAATGGTGTTCAGGGATTTGCTGGAGAAGAAATGGGGCAAAGGCCAATGAGCTCCATAATCAGGAAGTTAGATTAGCTGCTGGACTCTGTTTTTCTGTGCTTGCTAGAGTCTCTGTTAGATCAAATATTTAGAGCGGCAGTTGAACGAGCAGACTGCATTGAAGCTGGTTTTTAGTGATGGGAATCAGTTTGTTTCTTGCATCACATTGGTGGTGGCTTTTTCTGTGTTACTGAATACTATGAGCTAAGGCTGGGATTTTAAAAGGGGACTAAGGGAGTTGGGCACCCAAAT
>ML675616.1:107761207-107793769 GCA_007922155.1 Mesoclemmys tuberculata
CGGGTCTACACAGACCACTCAGTAGATCTAGAGCAATCAATCCAACGGCGGCAAATTTGCCGCCATCAGTGTGGACCCAGCCATAGATTGCTCTCCCCAGCACACTGGCTCCACTCTGTAAGCTAGAGTAGTGGCTGGGCTGGGTCATAGCCCTGGGTCCTTCCTACCCACTCTCAGCTTCCTTGGGGCACCAAGAATGAGCCTAGCTGGGACTACTAATACGTATTTCTCTTGAGCAGCCACATTAGTGGAGGGAGGCGTCTTATGCTTCTCTTGACCCCGGGTGCAGCTGAGCCAGGAGAGCGCACAATCTGATCTTATGTAAAATGTTGCAGTTTATGTAACAATGTGTGCAGCTCACAAATACACGGAGAAGATGGAGGATGGGGAGTCTGTATTTAAGTAGTAGTGGCCAGTCCAGAACAGACAAGGAGCTATAACTAGAACGTGTCCCAAATTTTTCATCAAAATTTTTTTCCATAAAATTTTTTGATTTTGCAGAAACGTTTTTTTTTTTTTTCATTGGGAAAATTAAAACAATTTTTTGTTTGTTTGTTTCAGGTCAGGTTGACCCAAATCAAAATATTTGGGATTGTCACACTGAATCTAAACATTTTATTTCAGGTCAGTTCAACATAAATCTGCATCTGCCTAAACTGTCATGGTACCCCAAGGGAGTTGTAGTTTGGGTGCCCCATGCCCCCATTGTCTCTTATGGGCTAGGATCCCTGATTTGACTACATCTCCTTTGATGCACTGCAGTCCCCGCTCTTGTTGAACTGTCACCAGACATTGTGGAAGTGCTACAGTCACTATGCATCATGGGAGATGTAGTCTGGCTGGAAACCCTGATCCATCATGGATAACAGAAACGTTAGGAACCTGAATTACAGCTCCCAGGACGCACTGTGGGCAGCTCAGGCAGATGCAGTTCAATATCAAACCGTGCCAAAACAAAACGTTTTGATTCAGTTAAACAAACCACACTGAAATGTGCAGGTTCAGAACCATCACAACGTTTCAGTCAAAAAGAAACATCTTAACATTCACAAATTAACTTTTTTCAGAATTTGTTGTTCGAGGAAATATTTCAGTATTTCAATTTCTTGTCCCAATTTAGGCTGAAAACCATGTCAAAATATCAGAATTTCCCACTGGATAGAAATTCCAATTTTTTTTACCAGCTCTAGGAATAACTGCATTCAAAGAGCCAGGCCATTACCCCACACTTGCTGGACTATATTACTGTTCCCTTAGCATGATTGTAACATGGCTTGTTCTAGCCAACACAGGCAAAACCAAAGAGTGTAATAACGTGTCTGGGCACGACTACGTTGTAACTGGTTTTCCAAATATATGGCTCTAACTGTAGTGCAGAGAGAACCTATGTTATATATAAAACAGGGTGCCCATATCTAACCTGCCTGCTCTGGACAAGCCATCTCTTCTTGAATGAATCCTTACAAGGCTATAGCACCATTCTCTTAGCATTGTTATAACCCAGCTTGTTCTAATTTACACAGGCAAAACTAAACCATGTAACAACATAAACCACAAATATTTTGTAATCGGGATGTAATTGTACTGAAATGGTAGGGAAAAAAGGGACCCAGCTCAGAGAAAATAATAAGATTCTCCACAATTTTAAGATGCCATCAGCCACCACTGTAATACAAAACAGCTGATTAATCCCACCAGAGGCAGGACGACAGACGGCTTAGTTTAAAGGTTCTAATAGTTGCAATACATTCAGGGAAATCACTCGAACCACAGGAAGAAATCGTTATGGAACACAATGGAAATGTTGGTGAATAAGAGCGTATGACGAGCTGCAATATTCTTCCCTAGATATGAATTATAGGAAAGATTTTGAGGGCTTACCTAAAACTCTCTTTTGTGTAGTCTGATTTGCTCCTGCAGCTTTGACCAGATTGGGTGCTGCTGTGATTCCACTTGTCATAATGGCTGCAGATGCAGACTGGCATGATTGTGGTGAGATTACATTTTCTGAGGGTTGGGATGATGCATCTCTCATGGGATTTGAGGTAGCAGAGGAGTGGCCTGAGTATGAAAGGTTAGGGGCCAGGTGGAAATGTGTTGCCTCCGTTCTGTATTAAAACAGTGAAATTACATTAATTTATAATGGGTCCATGGAAAATACATTTAATACTCAGGGACAATGTACATATAGTACAACCTCATTTACTTCCACTGGGCTGGATGAGATGTAAACTAGGACAGAATCTGGGAAAGGTACAAAAACCTCAATATTAACCAGTGGAATACCATCCAGCCTGTTCTTTCTTTCAAGATGATTACTACCAGCTGATTATTGTTACAATTATTTCTTGATTTTCATTATCTTCTTTAATGTTGCATAAATGACGCAAAACATTCCGGAAGCACGACCCTCCAGTTCAGATCCCCTGTCTGACACCCTTCTTGGGCACCAGTCCACAGCAGTCCACCTGTCTAGACCCTAGAACCACTGCCACCGCCTTCTTGAGCCCCAAGTCATTTAGGACACGTCTACACTGCAATAAAAAACCTGGGTAGCAAGTCTCAAAGCCCAGGTCACTTGAGTCAGGCTCAAAGGGTTTGAGCTGAGGAGCTAAAAATTGTCCTGTCGACATTGAGGCTTGGGCGGGAGCCCAGGTTCTGAGACCCATGCCCCTCACCAGGTTTCAGAACTTGGGCTTCAATCCAGGCCCAAACATCTACACTGCAATTTTTAGCTCTGCAAGCCCAAGTCAACAGATCTGGGCTGGCCAAGCCAGACAGGTCTTTTACTGCAGTGTAGATGTACCCATAGACACACACCCCTTCAGAATGGCTATGGGAACTCTGGTTCCTAGTTAACCCCTTCAGGGACACCATGGCAGTAAAGCAAAGACATAGGCTTAGCAAAGAAATTTCTTAAACACACATTTTACTCTTAAAAAGCACAAAAGTGTTATGGATCCATGGAAAACAACAGTTCCTGGTCACAATCCCCCCAGTCTAATCTATCCCCTTCTGTGAATGCTTGGGTTTGGGCCAAGAGCTGAAGGGAAGCAAAGTCCATCCTGGCTCCACTCTTCCTTTTGGGTCATCTGTTTCCGGCAATGAAAGGACTTCCTTTGTTTAGGAAGCAGCTACCTTTAAAAAAAGATTCTGTCACTGTTTCATGAGGTGAAAAAACTGCAGCTCTCCTAAGCATAGATTTAAACAGAGAGGGAAGTAGGTGGGATTTCGTCCCCTTCCTTCCAGGAATATTTCTGTGTAGAGAATCCATTCAAAGTCATTGGTCCTGCCAGGAGCAACCTCATTGTTTCACCAGGGGAGAGTCAGTCAACGCTGATCGCCTTTCATCACTCTGTCACACCTTTCCAGACATAACTTCCCCACTACGTGTCAAGTTCCTGCTACATAACGACAGTTACAAACAACCTCCATAAACCAAATGGATGCAGGCATATTCTCTATACTCTGTCCCACTGCTCACAAATACATTGGAGTAAATCAGGAGTTGTCACAGTTTTGTTTGACCCAAAATAGATTTGTTTTTGATTTGCTGAAATTTTTCACTATTTTTTCCAAATTGGTTGAACCCAAAATGTTTTCCCCTGTCCCTCAATTTTTTGTAGCTGCCAGCAAACTGAAAAACCAGTTATTCAGCCACTTCTAACTGGGATGACAAAAAGGGTGCAGGGAGAAAAGGAAGTGGGGGAAGGTGGGGAGCATTTTACACCATCCTAATAGCTGGTGTAAGGCGCACATCCCTTTTCTGCAGCTTGGGCAGAAACTATGCCTCTCTGAGGCACAAGCTGTCTGCTGCTCCTCCTGAGACAGTGCTTGCTCTGCATCACCGCTGAGGCAGCGTTGTGGTATCACAGTTACAACTGAGCCCTAAGAGTTAACATATAGCACAGCAACAAATAGCCGGGATGAGTCAGCATATACCCTCATGCATCTCTCCCAAAGAACCAAACAGTTGAGAGATGGTGGCAAAATTATGTTCTTGTTTTTGCAAGTGTAAGTCCAGAGTGACTCCACTGACATCAGCAGAGTTACACCAGATTTACACCAGGTAACAGAGAGCAGAATTTGCCCAAGTAGCTCTAGGTACCATGTGACATTCCAACACATAGAAGTTGCAAAACAAATATCTCAATATGAAACCTTACAGTACAGTAGCATCTGTTGAAAACTACACAGGAAGAAAAATGTGTGTGTGTGTGTGTGTGTGTAAATAGCCCCATGAAAATCTTTTTGCTCATGCCAGCCAAGCTGAGAGTGATGTGATGTGATTAGAGCTTTCAGGCTAAGGGTGGCTTTCTCTAAAAGGGAGAGCATCTGGGTTTCATTTGGGTGGAAGCTGATACACTTGCTCAGGCCATTCGTTTTACAAACAGCACCTACACAATTATAAAGCTGAAGAGTTTCAAAGTGAAATTAATTATCTACTGGTCTCACTTATATTGGAGTAAATCCAGAGTAATTCCAATAACTTCAGAAAGGTTACTCATGGGCTTGAACAGGTGCAACTAAGCAGAATTTGGCACAGAATACTTACAGAAAATGTGCACAAAGACTGACAACCCTTCTTATTCTGCTAGCTAGTAAAGAAACCTCTTGTGGTAGTAAATACCACCCACAAGGCAGAGGCGTTCCAGTATTAGACTTAGAACCATACAATGGAATCCTTTATCCAGACAAAGTTGCTCTGGTCTTAATACTGGATTAAGTAGGAGGATATGAAAATATCCATCATGCTCCGTCAGCACTTGAGATGTAGAACGTGCTGACTGACTCTACTATAGTATAATCTAAATAAATAGAGAGTATATTGGGACCAAAGCAATCTGTCAATATTACAGAAGGCAACCAAACTGGATGTTGTTTGGAACTTTTCTTTTCACCTCCCAAAAGAAGAGTTATTGAGAAAACACCTGCAGCATAAAGTTTTCTTAATTGGGAAAGAAGGGGAAAACGGAGGCAGCAGCAAGGCCTAAAGAGAATAGGTAAGCCCTGCTACAAGACTTAAATCAAATCTCTGGATCAGGCCAGCCCATAAATTTGGGAAATGTTTAGATCCTGATGCAAACTCTGTCTCACGGGCTCATATGTATTCCTGAAATAAAAATGCACCAAAGGTAACTGAAAGTAGGTAGTAGCTAAGGTCCAGATCCTCAAAGGTATGAGGCTTTGACAAAGTATAAGTGACTCTACAGAGATGATAAGTTTTAGAGAAGTTAATCAAAGGGCACGTGTGCATTTACACCCCTAAATTTTTAGTGGTTCCTCATAGAACAATGTGAACAAGTGCTATATCATCTAGCATTTCTTTAAATAAATGATGTCATTACAACTATGCCATTCTGTCCCCTGAGAATTCAAGCTCCAATATCCGTGGCACTTTTACAAAGAACGTAGAGCTATGCGATGGTCATGCTAAAAAGTCTCTTTGGTTACCATACAAATCACTAAAACCTGGAGCTGGTGTCTGCAGTTACAAAGAAGGTCTGAAAGTGCAACAACACCTGGAGTACATGTCACCATTACATAGCCATTGCTTAGTTAATGTTCCTGCTGGGGCTGTCAAATGATTAAAAAAATTAATTGCGCTTAATCGTGACATTAAAAAAATAGCCACGATTAATTGCAGTTTTAATCGCACTGTTAAACAATAATAGAATGCCATTTATTTAAATATTTTTGGATGTTTTCTACATTTTGTGTTGGGGGGAAAGAGTGTGTGCACGTTGGGGGAGCACTGTCTCTTTAAACAAAGCACTTAGGAGTCTGAGGGTATGTCTACATTGTGCCACCGGATCAATTCTGTGGGATCGACTGAGCGGCAGTGGAGACCCGTTCAGTCGATCCGGAAGTTGACGCCATTAGTCCTCCCCCACAAAAAGAGTAATGCTGAGTCCAGCAAAGGGCATTTCCAGTCAGCGCAGCATAGTGGGGACACTGCGGTAAGCAGAAGTTCGGAAGTTGACGGGAGAGACGTGCGTATCTCCCGTCGACTGCCACTGAAATTTGCCGGCAGTGTAGACCAAGCCTGAATGCTTTTTCAGCCAGCAGCAGCTGCTGTCAGCAGCACTCCTGAGCCAGCAGCAATAGCAGCAGACAGGCTCCCCCCATTCCTTGACCCCAGCTGAGGGGTGAATGGGCAGGAGGAGAGGGACGTCAGACCCCCCTGCCTGCCCCAGCTCTGTGCAGCAGACAGGAGGCAGGCTCCTGGTCCAGAGCAACTTAGCCAGAGGCCACTCCATGGGAGGGGGGTAGGAGGGGGGTCGGGAGACGAGGTAGGAGCAGCAGTGGAGCAGGGTGGGGGGAGAAGGGGCACCCCAGTATTGGAGGGTGCCCTGGGTAGTGACCTGCCTCACCCCCCCTTAAGACGGACCCTGTCCAGCCGGGAGACGATGATGCCGGTGATGGGGAGCGGGCTCCCCTCACTCCCCAAGTGGTCTGACCAGCTTTCCCAAATTGCTTGCAGAGTATGGGCCGGGGTCACGATTGCCTTCCTCAGCAGCATGGGGCACGGGTCACTTGCTGGTGGAGTCACTGTAGCTTGAAGTCTTTAAACTGTGATCTGGGGACTTCAGTAACTCAGTCATAGACTAGGGGTCTATTACAGGAGTGGGTGGGTGCAGGTCTGTGGCCTGCCTTGTGCAGGAGGTCAGACAAGATGATCGTAATAGTCCCTCCTGACCTTAAAGTTTATGAGTCTATGATTAGTGGGGGGGAGGAGGGAAGGAGGGAGGAGAGACTGCTGGAGTCACCCGATGGGTGGGATGGGGTAAGGGGGTGGGATCCTGCAGTGACGTCTCCGAAGCACCCTGCCCCTGCTTTGCATCCTGGTGACTGCTAGTGATTGCCCTTATCCCTCCCCTCGGATAAAACAAGTCAATAGATTTTGCAGGGGAAGGGGGCACGAGACCAGCTCTGGGGAGTCTGGAGGCATTTCAGTAATTTGTGCAACTGGTTTGGATAGCATAGAGCAGTGCTTTTCGACCTTTTTCATCTCAAGGCACACGAGCTAACTTGCACCGTTGCACATCTCATAGGCAGGACTTCCGGGTCGCAAAACCGGAAGTCCCATGACATCACAGGTTGCTGGGACTCGGGAGGAGAAATGGAGGCAGTCCGCCCCTGGTGATGTCATGGAGGCGGGGCTCTGGCTGCGCAGCTGCGCAGCACTTCCCGTCATTTACTTGTGGCTCACTGATGCGGCACACCTGCGGACCTTTCGTGGCACACAAATGTGCCACAGCACAGTGGTTGAAAACTACTGGTATAGAGTCTCTTGTCCCTGGCCGCTCCCTACTCACTGCCATGGCCGGTGTCTCCCTCCCTCCCCACTTGGCCTCCTGCCACCAAGTCCCATCTCCAGAGGTTTGCAATTAACGCTGGTTAAAAAAAATAACGTGAATTTGTTTTGCATTAATCGCCTGCATTAACTGCGCTTCATTGACAGCTCTCATTCCTACCCTTTTGCTCTTCCCAATGTGCTTTTAAGGAAACTGATCTCATTTTGCAGGGACAGATTTTTCTCCTCGACAGCCTCCAGTGCTTTCATCTTGGCTAGAAGAAGATCTTGCAGTTCCTGAGAAAGAAAAAAACATGATATCAGGCAATGAATATATTTGAAGCTGGTGGTCTAGAGATATATAATAGCCCTCACATATGAAATATTAAATATCTTAACTGTATTCCAGTACAATAAGATCCTTATATTTAGCCTACAACCCAAAGGATTCCCAAATGTTTTACAAACATAGCTATTTGATCTATGTTTATAAATTGTACACAAGGATGTCTTGGTCTACCACTGAAATGTAGTACTTAACGATGTGGTGGTTCATTTACTCATTAAGTCTTAAATTCAGCAATTTGCCATTGGTCTCCCAGGCATTAGTCTACATTACTGAGATTCTGTTTAATTTTGCAATTTAAGTCGTGGCTGGATCCTTTTATAATCAATAACAACAGCTGTAGTTAAACATGATGCAAGAAAGGTAAAAGTATCATGTTTCAGCAAATAAGCTGATTGCTTCAGCGGTGCGGAAGGAAACTTTTACACTCACACTCACACACACACACACACACACACTTTGCAGTGTGTACATTTAAAAAAAAGACTACCAAAATAAAACACACAACCATGCACAGAATTTGCCCCATGTGGAGAGGATGAGAGAACAAACCACAGGGGACAGAGGTTAGTCACATCACTTAATGCACTACTGGAAAGTGCTCATATACTGTTACTACAGTGATGAGCGCAGCATAAGAACCTCTGTAGAATAGAATAGAATAGAATAGAATAGAATATATACACACCATGTGCAGCGTTGCGCAATTGGATAAAAGCATTATAGAAGGTTTTTGCCACATGTTAATAAATTATGTGCTGACCTCTTCCGGAGAAAGATATAAGTCAGTGACCTTATTAGGTAATGCAAATTCTATCTGAAATCTGTTTCTTTTCTTAGTTTTTGTTTTGCATTGAAAATAAATTGATCCAAGTGTGCTTGGGACAGTATTCTGCACCCCCTGAACAGATGTAAGAGCACTGCGCTCCCCCTGCATGGTCCAAAACTCTGGGACACACTGTGGACAGGGAGGCTTCATGCCATTCCCAGCACAGGCCAGTGGCTATCAGGCACAACTGACCCCAATGGTAGTGTATGTCAGCCTGAAAATATAACATTCAACACATTTTGACCTACCATGATGGTAATTGGAAGCCAACATTTATCAAGAGTTACCAGGAAGCTCTCTGAGCATGAAGGGGGTGGGGTGGGTGGTTAAGGGATAGGAGGGGGATGAAGGGGAGGTACTGAGACACAGCAGGGAAGGAGAAGAGGACGATTGAGGAAACTGGCCCTAGCTGGGAAGGAAGGTCCTGGCAGTTCTGACAGCTCCTGAGCCCCTTTCCAGCCCCTTTGGGTCCCGTTCCACCACCACAGCTGAGATAGAGCAGCATGTATTATCACGACCGGTAGCTAGTCGAGACAGAGGACAATGGTCTCCTGTTGCTTTACACTAACGGAATCACTTCCTCAGTCCCAGTGGTAGAGGATCTGTGGTTGGGTGCAGAAGATTCTGATTGGTGACCAGTGACAGGGATCATTGCACAGTATTTCCTTGCCCTTAGTATAAGAAATAAGGGTGGCATTCAGCTAGCACGGTGCAGCAACTGTGAGCAAAGGCTGGTTTTGGTTAATGACCACTATGTTTTATTGTCGGTATTTGTTTTACAGTGGAAATGCCTTCCAAAGATCTGCAGTACTGCCAGTGTAACTGACTGATCTGTGAAAGTCAATTAGGTAAGTTAGGATGAGGATGATTGTGATGGACAAGAGTTTTGTGCACACAGTAAAGAGATAATGAGCTACCCTATTTGGTTCCTCTAATAATCATGACATCTTGAAACCTGGTCCTATTAGTAATACTTTTAGGACCCCACTACACCCAGAACGTTTTCACTTGAAAAAAACCTTGTATCCTAAAACATGACAGTTACATTATTTCTGGGGGGAAAAAATCTTAAATTGCATTAGTTTGTATTGCTGCTGTTAGAAAATATGGGTCTGATTCTCATTGCACCCTGGAATAAATAAGGAGTAGCTCTACTGAAGTCTGTGACGTTCTACTACCGCAAAATCAGTGTATGTCAGGAGAATCGGGGTCTGTGAATACACAGTTAAGCTAAATTTGGTTCCCTGTAGCTTTTGAAAATAAGCAAGCAACTCGGTAACAAAACTGACCTTTGATTTGGGGAGGGGAGGGATTAATAGTGGAAGTTTGGCAACATAAAATCCAAAAGCATCACAATAAACTCACAAACAGAATTAGTTGGGGTTAAAAATATAACAAATGTCAAACACAGAACCCTTAGTCATAGAAACAAACCCAAGGAATAGACTAGGTGCTACAATCAAACTCCTAGAGACTGTCTGGGCTTATGAATTTCACATCTAAGAAGGTCAATTGATCAAATTACTTTAAAGAGAGTTCTGACAGGAATTATGCCACTTCTGATCTCATTTAAAAAAAATTAGTCTATTGTTCATACTTCGCTTAGTCATTTAGATAAACAAAATTAAGGTAACCAGGGCAGTCTGAGGAAGGGTCAGCCTGAGAATGTTTTCCATTTATTCAATGCCAAAGGGTTTTTCCAACACTCCTTCCTCAACAGGATGACAGCATATCTGCAAAGAACCTGCCCCTGCACTGCCGCTGCCAGGGCACGCTTCTCTTCCTGTAGAAAGAGGAGACCTGGACCACAGCTGGCTCAGCTTCCAAGGTTAACAGCTAAACCATGTGGACAGTACTCTCTATTGCAGGAAACTTTCAAATCACCTCTGAAACTCTGGCACTTGGATTTCTCTACTTATGTCTGGCTTTCACAGGACTCTGTATTTCCAATTCAATTTACAAGTGTTGTACAAAGAAGCAGGCTATGTGGCTCACGCAAAGGTATTTATTAAAAAGGCTATGGAAGGGTCTATCTGTGGGACACTCAGTGATTGCAACAGATGTTGCAGAGCTGAAATTCCACTCATTCACCTCAAAAGCTCCATGAATACCTGGAGTGATTTGGGAAAACTCCAGGATTCCTGCCATTTGGAAGCTTGACCCTGGATTCAGGACTGACACTGCTGATGGTTGTGCGTTATTTCTGCAAGGGTCACTAAATTTTCTTGCCCATTCTATGGTCGCTGGTTCCAAATAATGGGGTTATCCAACAGGATCCCATTTACTGCGCTTGAGAATAGGGGGTTGATTTTTTTAACTATGCCTTTTTACAGTGTTTAATCCAGTAACTAAAGAGTTAATTATTTGAAAATGTATACACATGGATTAAAATGGAATCCAAGCAAACTGCTATCTTCTTAATTCAGTTGTGATTGTACTGAAACATCAGCATAAAAGAACAGAGATCCACTTCAGTTAGATGACTTCCATTTTGGCCTATCTCTGCTAAAAATACCACCCCAGATCCTGGGCAAAGGTGGCTTAATGACACCTTTAACCCCATCTCTCCTCTCCTCACGAGCTGCACTGTGCAGTCCTCAGCCACAGCTGAGGATCTGGGTGATTTTCCCTAATAATAAAGTCCATCCTCTAAAAAAACCTCAAAGCTCTTCATGTCTGAGATTCTGCACCATTCAAAAAGGGGATCTACCTGGAAACCTAACAAGGGAAAAATAATTAAATCCCCAGTCCTCTAATTAAAGAGGCATAATTATATCAATGTAGTTTGTTTCCCTTGAACTTTGATTAACCTTAAATCTTTAACTTATTTTTAATATGAAAATTATCAGACAAAAGAACAAAGTATTTGATATTTAAACAATTTTGAAATGCAAATGTAATCTAGTGTGATATGAATGGGAAGATAAAAAAGTAACTTCTTCATGCATTCATTACAAATAATAATGTATTTGAAAATAATTGTTTAATTTCTATGTTTTAAAAACATTATTATGTATTAATACTTTATCATATATGTTATGAGCCTTAGGAGAGAAATAACAACATTACACACACAATATGTATACACTTTCACCTGGGGTGCATCTCAGGTTAATTGAATTGCTCTGTTCAGCTGAGCTCTCCAGTCACAGCTAGCTGAGTTCTAACCGATAACTTTGCCTGGGCACTCGATACAGGAGAAATTTTCAATAGAACAATAATGTAAATAATACAAGTGAAGTGAGAATTTAGCATAGAAAGAAAAATCCTTTTTACAAGCACCACCAACATCCTCCCTGTTAGTCAGTTCTGTATCCTGGAGATCAGCTTTGGCTATGTCTACACTTACGGGGGCACACAGAGTAAAGGCACTACACGTGTAGCTACACATCCCAGTGCAAAGCTCTTGCAACAGAGAGGTGGTGGGGAAAATCTCCAGCAGCAGGGAGCTGCTGAAGCGTTTCCCCTCTGCTGAGGAAAGACTCCAGCAGCAGGGAGGCAGCA
This sequence comes from Mesoclemmys tuberculata, assembly GCA_007922155.1. Lineage (NCBI taxonomy): Eukaryota > Metazoa > Chordata > Testudines > Chelidae > Mesoclemmys > Mesoclemmys tuberculata. The sequence continues at coordinate 107,773,184 of ML675616.1, forward strand.
GAACATTACACTTCTAAAACCAACAGAGTACAGTGGGTGGTGCTGCTTGGGTGTAGAGAGAGACCAGACAGGGCATATACACTGGGGGGTTAATGCATATAGGGCACTCTACTCGCCTTATCCATGACTTGCTGTCTACACTGCTATTTACATCTATGCGAGCTGCGAATGCAGTGTCTGTAGTCTACATGCTGGCATAAGTGTAGATATACCCGTAGACTCCACCCTATCCCCAGTCCTACACATTTAGGTCACTTCCTATTTTTTCCACTTCTTTCTCTGTAACATTTGTATGATGATCTTCTTTTTTTTATGTCTACACAGCTGGAACAGTTTCCCAGGTCCTTATCCCACTTCTTGATTACTGCAATAACCTCCACTTTAGGCCTACCTAACACCATTATCAGTCCTGTCACGTCCATACAAAATTCTGCTCCTTGGATCAGCTTCTTCGATGATCACTCTAATCCTGTCACTTCCAACTGTAAATTGCTCCACTGGCTCCTTCTTTTACAAGATTTTTGTCCTCATTTTCCAGACCCTTCAGAACTCTGCCTCTCCATTCACCTCTGCACTTCTCACCTATTGTGTGGCCAGTCTCAACCTGTTTGTCTACTTTGCCTAAAACCATTTCATTGCCTTGTTTCATGCAACCCTCTAAGCTTGGGAGGCCCTCCGTGAGCAAGAAAGCATGGCCTCATCTCCCCTCCTTTGGAGGCACAGCAGGGTATGTGACCTTTTATATATCACTTAATTAAAAAAACCAAACTTTATAGGCTTTACCCTTCTCCTCTCCCTTCAGCTATTACTAGTTTTCTCAGATTGTAATTTCTTTGGGGCAGAAAGTGCCCAGCACATTGTTAGCACTATTGGAATTGAAATAAATAAATACAACTTACAGAAATACCTGCCCAGAACTCTAGGTACTAGGCAACCGTTACAAACTCATGTTAGCTCAAAACGACATCCTCACCTACCAAAATAAATGTCTCCCATGCCATCCATTTCAAGACCCTAATCAATCTCCAAAGGAAGAGCCTGGTAAAATAGACTAACCTTCCAGTGGAATTAAAGTTACCAAATGCAGGTTCTGTTAGACCAGGCCTATTGCCCATCCCACGTAAATAAGGGAGAGGTTAACTCAAACACCTCAGCTGATCACTGCAGGCCCAGAATCACAAAGGGAGTCAGGTGGTCTCTAAGGTCCTAAACCAAAGCCTATTGAAGTCAGTATAAACCTTCCTCTAACTTAAGTTGAAAATGGTTATGTACTAGATGTTTAACTATTATTAAGCATTAAAATATTGCATATATAATTTATTAAAAAAAAGGCATGGAGCAGTTTGACTAGTACTTGGAAACCATTTTTTTCAGAACAAGTATATGTGATAAAAATGTATTCTGGTAAATAATTTAATTCCATAATGTGGTGCAAGAGTACATTAAATGCCACCTAAAGGTTAAAAGAGACTTTTAAAAAGCTGATTGACTTTAAGAAACTACCTCTTTGGCGTATCATGTGTCAGACAAATCGAGGAGTCTCAGTACAGTGAAGCAGCACACAATTAAAGATGTAACTAACCTTCCATTATGGCATCAATTTTTACTACAGCTGGCAAGAAATTTTTCATGGGAAGTTTTCCACTGGAAAATGTCATTATTGACCAAAAAGGTAGACAAGAACAGAATACTTGGACTATTATATGATATGATTGTGATGAACTTCCTGCAAAATCAAAAAAGATTGTTTAGAAAAATTTGGCTTTAGGAAATGGCAAAATATTCTTCAAAAAATAAATTTTCATTTAGAATGTATCTTTTTTATTTATATGTATTTGTCTACATTATTCCATGACATGTCAATAGTAGTAGTACATAATTACATGGCATATCATATCAAGTGATGTCATACGATATGTCATCATATTCAGTCATGCCATTATATGAAATGGTATTCTGCACTACTACTGACATAATTTGAGATATTGTGTCATATATACATATTATATTGATTCATGTTATATATTATGACAAAGTAATAGTCAATAGTCTATTTAATTTTTGTATTTTTTATTTGCATTTGTAAAACATTAAGGACAGCTGCTAGTTAGTACAGATTAAAACATTTTATTGCATTTTGTAGATCAAAGTGTCTCCTGTTTGTGTTGTAAGGAAACAATTTGGCAATTTGACACTTTCAACAAGAAAACAAGATAAAGGGTCAAACTGTTTCCTTACAACACAAGTAGGAGACATCTTGATCCAGAAAATAAGATAACGTGTTTCAATCTGTATGAAGTAGAAGCTGCCTTTAATCTTTTTAAATACAATAAAAAATAGTCTAGAACAGAATAGTTGGACTATTATATCATGTCATGTGATATAACATGTGATATGACATTTCAAATCATGACATGTTAAATAATAAAAATATTAAAATGAAAAAAACCAATAACTTTTAATATAAAATTATAAGAGTTCAAACTTGTCCCAAACAAAGGTTTCATAACATATTTTTTCAGAATGTTCATTTCAAAAGAAACTTTTAAAATATTTGGTTTTGTTCTGATTGAGAATAAAAGCAAAAACAACAAACCCCTTAAAACAGAAATTCTGAGGTTTGGCCAGCTTTAATTTTGATACTCTCTTCCCTAACTTTGCCAAAATTTAATCAATTTGGATGAAATTTTACAAGTGTGATTTTATGCCAGGGTGGGGATTATTTGGAAAATTTGAGGCAAGTGAGACAAAATACTTAGGAGCCATGGTAGTTCAGATTATGAGCTGTATCATTTCCTGAACAGTTTAAAAGTATTTGATTTATATTTTCTTAAAAGTGGCCTGGCCTAGAAACTTGAAGGTTGATTGTATCTGATGACCTTAATGACTTTGATATATATGACTATTTTCAGGAAGCTCGTAGTCAGATATTTTAATGCTATATCTTCTGCCCTGTTCTGTTCACTTTCCACCACTCCAACAGTTTAAAGGGTACTTGAAAGCTATCTTAAAGAGTCAGCTGACAATTCCTCTTACATGGGGGAATTTCCATGCAGTATGCAGCTGGTGTAGCTAGCTCTACACCACAGCAGCTGTACCAGCTGCTATATCCATTTTTGAAGGAGTACAAAAGTGGCCTGGAGAGATTCTGTAACAAGCATAGTTTGGCACACACAAAGATCTGGTCCTTGAAAATGATTGATAAGATTTATGTGAATTTCAGAATGGCTGCACGGTTCTTTTCAGATATTTCAGTCAAGGCCTTGTACAATCTACTTCACAACAATGTAGAACTCACATCTTCAGCACGGATCCATTGTTTCTTCAGCTCTCCTCTGCAATGGACTGGAAATTCAGTGGCTGCTACAGTCAAATTAAAAAATTGAGGGGTGTGTTGACTTAAATAAGACAATGGACAATACAAGCAGCTCAATGTTCCTTGTGTAATTTATTTGGAAAAAAATATGAATTTAGTTGTTCTGCTCTTATATAAGCATTTTCAGTGTGCTGCAGATTTCCATAATGGCAGCACATAACTATATTCTTTCATGGACCAGCACTTAAGCGATCTGGCCTTACGGGCATGGCTGGGCTGAGATCTGCCCACGGGAGACGGCAGTCACCAGGCAGGAACTAGAGGAATCGCAAAATCCAGGTTCCATAAACAAGAGTCAGAGTCAGCGTCAGGCCAGGGTCGAAGACTGGAGATCAGAGGTGGTACCAGATTAGAATTGAGGCAGGAATTAGAATCAGGGTCAGAGTCAAGGTGGAGAGCAAGCAGACTCTGGCTTTGCAGCAAGCCAAAGTCTGTGTGGTTACCCAGACAACTTCCTAGGCCAACCCGTGGGGTAAAATAGGAGGCACTTGGCCAATCAGAGAGAGGCAGGGCACTGTCATTCTGCGTCTCTTGAATGACACTTCCTGCAGCACCTACTCTCCAGTGTGCTCCCTCACTGTGGCTTTTCATGGCTACCCAGTGGCATTGTGGGAATATCAGCTGTCCCAGCTGTGTGGACCTGGTTCTAGGCTGTGGGGCCTTACACAGTCTAGATTAGAATTTACATGGCCAGGCCACAGATTTTCTCAACACATTTAGTTACAGAAGTCATTCCTGAGTGTGACCGAGGGGCCAAAATGCATGGTCCTCATTTGGCATGGTTACATCTCCAGCCCCAACAATAGCACATGCACACAGAAACCTCACACACAATTATTACTGTTTAGAGAAGGAATAAATTATGTGTTGGAGGAGAGGGAGAGACCTGTGCAGGTGGTAGCTGCCAGTCAGAACAGATGTGATAGTAATGCTGGTTTTGTTGTATAGCACTGTGTATGCCTTTTTGTGGAGCAATATATATGTTAAACCTCAGAATTTAGTACATTTTATTGACACCTTCCAAGGGACCACTGGTCTGAATGTGAATAGAAACTTTACCAAAATTAAGTGTTTAGATTCACTAGGGTTGGTTCAGATCCAATGCTAAAAAAGATTAATACAAAAGTTTAAAAATAAAACACTTCTTACCTTTTATTTAATTATTATTATATTCTGAAAATGTGATTTCATTTCATATAGTTTTGAAAGGACAGCAGAGGGCAGATGTGGTCTTATAACAAGTGAGAGCTGGCATAGAAAGTTTTCTAGAATATAAGCTTTGGTGTCTTCTTCTGGGATAGTCAGTATTTATCTGAAGTTAATAACTAGTATCAAATTATTGGGCAACAATGATGGTATTGCTATTAAATGGTGATATTAGATACTGCATTAACAAAACATCTTTATAATAACATGTCATCAGAGAACAAAAAATATTGATATACTTATTTAAAACTTCACTATTATAAAATGTTTTCATTAATAAAGTACCTTGAGAAAGTTTTACACCCAATTAACAAGCTTTACGTCATGCCTCCTCTGACTCCACAAACACTAGACCATTCTTCTGGTCTATAAAGATATATACTTACATTGGTATGATATTTGCTATAATAAAATATTAATTTAAATCTTCTCATTGTGTTTTGATTCTCAGAGATCTTTGGTATCCCAAATTTTTGGGTCCTAGAGCCCCTAATTTAGCAGAAGTTCACACCCTTCTCAGACATGTCTTTAATTGGACCCAGTAAATAGTATATACTCAATGCTTTGCTGAACTGAGGCCTTAAAAGGAAGACTAGGGATAGTTGGACCTTCATGGAACAAGAGGGCTGCCAGGGGCTGAGGTGGGGGTGGAATATATATCTATATCTATATAGATGAAATCTTATTGTTAATCTTGCAGAGCACAAATAGAGTTTTTCAAGATTTGGATGAATTTTCTCATTGGAGAGTTGTTGAGGTAACTGCAGGATGCAAATGTAGCATTGTTTTAATTTAGTGGAAATACAAATTGGAAATCCTGATGTTTCTAAGGCATGGCGTAGTGTTTACCTATGGCTAAGAAAAAATTATGGAAGATATTACATTTGGGGAAGTGCATCTTGGAGACATGAAGTTGGAAGATTCAGTTCACTTTTCCTCCATTTAGTATTTTACATAATGATAAAGACCAGCTGGTGTCTTAATGCAGTATATGATTGTGGGTGCAGCAGTGGATGATTTAGTTAAGGTTGCATAACAGTGTCCATTCTAACCTCCTGTTTTCTGTCACTTGCAACTTTCTCAAACTTTTGCCTTTGAAGCTCAATTATTAGTATCATCATCTCAATCTGCCTTTTCTTTACTTGCATAATGGCACCCAAAGTTTTACCAATAATGTTACATTAAAAACCTGTAAAGTAAGTAACTTTATTGCACGTTTTATTCCATTTACAGGTATGTGGGCCAAATTCTGGCACATGTATGAGCAGCAGGAGGAAGGTGATTGTTCATAGTCCAGCTCTTTTAAAAGTACAGTTGAAAGCTCTTTACATAAATTCTCTGTGATAGAAACCAAAGTAGAGCTTAAGGGGCCATTGACAAAGACTCAGGAAGTATGGTCCACATACACATATGTGGATAGCAAACCCCAACAATAAGCCCCGCACACAGCTCCATGGACAAGTATTCCTACTCCAACAGGGAATGGATTATGCAAGATGAGATCCTTTCGGGCCTCTTCACAGCTAGGATTTGGATGACTATTAATGCTCTAATGCACCACGTTTACACACAGGTCTGGAAGGAACTAAGGACTCATAGTGGTAGTTTTTTGCCATCCAAAATCTGGCTTCTTGCCCTTTACAGAGTACTCTCCTCCTATGGGAAATATATTTTTGCTTGGTGCACATCAAATGCATTCAGCTATAAATCTTTTATTGGGTTGGTTTTCTTATTCTATTTTATTTTTTGTCCAATGGAAACTTATCCTTCTGGTCTAGGTTCAGCCATTTATCAGACAGCCCCAGCCTTGCTTCTTTTGGGCCTGATTCTGTTTCCATTGACTCCAGTGGGAGCAGTATCAATAGGGAAGAAACACTTTGTTGGACGGAAATGGAGAGAAAGCAAGGGCATGGCACTTTCTTCAGTTTCTCCTTCCTCTGTCAATGAGCTCCAGCCTTTAGTGGCTGCCTCCTTCCAATGAAGAAAAACTTACATTATCATTGCTGCTGCCAATTCCAGCACTTGGGCAGCCAAGAGGTCAAAATATACAGTGGATATCCTATGTTACTAGTCTTTGCTTGTCCCTTGTAATGTCTCTATTGTTTAAATCCAAGCTTGCAAACCTCTTTCGTGAGGACAATCCTCACTCAAGTAATTCCACTGATGTCAGTTGTAATTCACTTGAACAAGGAGTGTAGAATTAGACTGGATATTCTGGAATGTTGCTTCATTCAGGGTCCATGCTCATTTTCATGTAAAATATTTTGGTAGTAGCAGGACCTCAAGATGCTCCTTAGTTGTGGTACTTATGGCAGTGGATGAGCAACAATTATTGGAAAGCCTCTTATCTGCACCCTAGCTAACAGGTAGGATTGAAAATTTGGGCTGCTGACATTCTGATAGGCCAGAGGGGCCACATCAGCACCGAACAGCCTTGGGAAGATGCAAGCCAAGCACATCGGGAAGTTTTAAAAATGGTATTTCTTTGGGTTTATCCCTAAAATAAAGAGACTTTTTGTGACTTTGAACAGAAAATGAAAAAAAAAAAAAACCAATAACCCTGGTTCTGAACTGAACTGCAGACACAAGCCATTACAGAGAGCAATTACAAAATAAAGGCTGGAATAAAACTCCACAAAAGATCTGAGCTCAGGCTCTGAAACACAGTTGCGCCTGAGCTACAACTTCAAAGCACGGTTTACACAGCTATTCTGAAAGCACTGGCATGAGCACCTCTTGCCTGAGTCTGTCAACCCGGGCTGGGAGGCTCGCTGCTGTAGGCTGCATAGACATATCCCTAGAGGCCCCATGGAGAGCAGGGCCCCATTTTACTAGGCACTGCAAAAACACATAGTAAGAGACAGTCACTGCCCAGAAAATCCTGCAGCCTAAACAGACAAAGCAGCCAAAGAGTGAGTGGTAAAATAAAGGCACAGAAAGGGAAGGTGGCTTGCCCAGTACCAGTGGCAGAGCCAGGAACAGAACCATCTCCTGACTCGCAGTCCAGTACCTATGCACTAGACCACCACGCCTCCCGAGATATAAGGTTATGATATGGATTTTTTTCTTCCTTGCACCAAAAAATATTCTTAACGGGAGCTGTGAGGATAAAGCATGGAGCATTGTGCTAAATATTTGCTCTGGTGGAATCTGATGCTCATTTAGCTATCAAACAGTTGGAAAATTTTCCAAAAGGGCCTCAGTAAGGTCACTACAATTGAGCTGACTACACAATTTTGTGTGCAAAACCCTTTGCATAAACAAAAATCGGGTTTGCATAAACAAAGCTGGGAGTTCCACAGCCACCCACTTTGAATACAAGCATAGACTGTTTTCAATCCAGTTTTTCAATGTAACACAAAGTGAGGCAGTTGGGTCCTCCTCCCAGCTCTGCCACGGACATGCTGTGTCACTCTCAGCAAGTCACTTAGGCAATGTTTTTGAAAGCAGCTAAGCAGTTAAAGAAGCTAAGTCCCACTTTTGAAAATGACTTAGATAATTAGGAGCCTAAGGAAAATCAATGGGACTTAAGCTCCTACCTGTGTTAGGCCCCTCTGAAAATGTTATCCCTCACCTCTCTGTGTCCAGGCTCCATCAGTTGTACAAAGATGATGATATTTTCATTCCTTTGTAAAGCACTGTGAGATATATGCATGAAAAATGCTATATAACCATAAATTAGAGGCACAAAATTAGAGCCAGTTTTTAATAGCATGATTCTGTCTGTAATTTGTGTGTGTGTATTTTCAGCTATAGTTTTGTTGCATTACCAAGGATTGTCAAGCATGTTTTCAAACAACCTTTTTTGAACTGCAAAAATGACATTTTAGAGGCATGTTTGCTTGACTTAAGGATATATTCTGCAGTCAATACACATGCCTCATTAGCATTAACCTTTTGGAAACTATTGAGCTAAACCAGAGAAACAGGTTGGATACGGAAACTGATCGATCAAGAAAACGTTTTAAAATATCAACCTGACTGGCACTATGGCAAATGTAAGTATCCCAAGCGTTGGCGAAAGTTACATGAATGCACCAAAAAGAAGAGACCACGGTAACATTTAGCACATTCATAGTACTTTTCATCTTCAAAGGATGTTACAAAAAAAGGAGTTTTGCCATTTACTGGGGTGGAAGCAGGATCAAACATATTTTATAATTAGGGTGGGATTTTCCAAAGTGCTCAGCATTGGTCTGACTCTTCTCCCACTGAGAATCCACCAGAAACCCATCTAAATCCTCATAGCAGTATTATTGTTATTTTATAGATCAAGAAACTGAAGCAGAGGGGTGAGGCCAGCAGGATTAGCTGTGTGAATAAGGACTACTTAGAGAAATAAGAGTTTGTAGGAGGAGAGAAGTTTTGTTTACCATCCTCTCTCTTTGTCCCAAAGAACAGCTACCATGAAGGGGGAGGGGTTCCACCAGCATTAACTCCTGAGCAGACTTCTGCATGAAACTCCACCAATGCCCAGGAGATTAGGCTGTGGAGAGTAGTCGCTCCCCAGTTCTTTTCCCTCCCAACCATGGATCCCCAAACATGCATCGAGGGGGAGAAAGGCCGCTCATGTTTCGGGCTAGAGGGAAGCAGGTAGTGGTGCTCCGGCTCTCCCCCCTTCCACTTGTTCAAGTGCTTTTCTACCACATTTTGTTCTCCTCCATCACTTCTCTCAAGGGGATCCTATGTGCTAGTCTTTGTAATAATTTAACTCTTTCAAATTTATAACATAGAACCTAACAGTGTCCTCCTGTCCTTCCCACCAATGGTTACAGAGCCCAGAAACCTTGAGTAGAGCTAGTTTTCAGGGCATGAGCAATTATGAGATGTCCTTATTACAAGAACATGCAGATGCAAGTTTATGTACATGTAAATAGGTCACTGATAATCTTCTCTAATAAGTAGAATAAAATAAGGCCTATATAACATCCTCTATCAATTGCCTGTCTTTTATTATTTTTGTCCCCTTAAAAATGGTTGATCAGCGTCATACAGTAGAATCTCAGCGTTATGAACACCTCGGGAATGGAGATTGTTTGTAACTCTGAACAAAACATTATGTCCATTCTTTCAAAAGTTTACAACTGAACATTGATTTAACACAGCCTTGAAACACTCCTATGCAGAAGAAAAATGCTGCTTTCCTTTTATTTTTGTAGTTTACATTTAACACAGTATTGTACTGCATTTGCTTTCCCCCTAACCCCCCCGCCCTTTGCAGCTGCCTGATTGTGTACTTCTGGTTCCAAATGAGGTGTGTGGTTGACTGGTCAGTCTGAAACTCTGGTGTTCATAACTCTAGGGTTCTACTGTACCTTCTTTGGTTTGCTAGGGATTGAGTTCTGTGCAGCACACTCATGTGAAGATATTGTACTTTGATGTTTCTTTTGTAAATTATTTTCATACAACCTGCTGTAAAATTGTGTTTGTTACAAATTTCTCAGATGAGCTTGAGGCACAGAGTTTGGATTTGGAGCTGAACTTCCTTCAAAGTTGGATCCAGCAGTTTAATCCAGCCTACTGTAAAGACCAGGAGCATGCGGTTCAGTGGCTACTTGTGCTGGATTGGGGATTAGAAGACAGCTGTTCCCAGTTGATGCTGAGCAGCTGCATGGCATTGGACAAGTGATTTCACCTCTCTGTCCCTGAGTTTTTCCATCTGTAAAATGGAGAGTATAATCATTATACTTACGTTTCTTTGTAAAGCATTTCCATTTCTACAGATGAAAAGAGCTAAGTATCATAAAAAAGGCCATCCATGCATTTACATCCAAATGCCATCAGAACCTGGAGGTGCTCAGACCTGGTATTTTGATTTTTAAGTGCAGTTTGTGCATTGTTTTTGTTTAGCTTAACAAGATTTAATTCGCTATAACTATTCAGTTCCTCTAGGAATACCAGTTAGTGCAGTCAGACCTATAAATATATGAAAAAAGAAATAAAATATTCATCATACAGATATGCTCTATTCCTTCTTAAATAAGTAATTCAATAAAACACAGGTAATAGCAAAGATTATAATATATCTAAGTGCATTATATCCTTTGTGCATAGATACTTCAGCAAGGCAAAGCTCATGAGAGCAAAGAGAAAAAAATATTTACCAAAAATTCAATAGGATGGCATGTCACAACATACAGGGTTAGACCTAATGAGCAGGGGAGACAGAAAGACCTCCCCCAACCCTTCTACAGTCATCTTAAATAACTCTGCATTGCAGTTCTGGGTCTCCAGCAGTATGCAGCCTCGGCACTGCAGCTGCTGCCCCAAGAGCGTAAGGGGCAGGGAGGAGATGGAAGCCACAGCCAACCACCTTAAGTTGGACATGAGCGTGGAAGTAAGCAAAACTCTTTCCAAGGCTGCACTAAGCTATCCTCCTTCCTCCTCTACTCTGGAGCACAGGAGGAATTATGATTGTCTGAACAATTCCTTCCCAGTCCTTCCCTCCCCTTGGAGTTTAATCTAAGTATTGACAAGTTATTAGGATGTGCAATGACTGATAGATAGATAAGATAGATGGACAGATCGATAAATAGGACATTTGACGTCCACTTTCCAAGCATGTCTCGGTTGGCATATATAGAGTGTATAATACATGACTCATCACATCAAACCTGAAATGGATCCTTTCAGCCATTTAAAATTAACTGAAGTCCAGTTTCTACAAAAGGGATGGGTAATTATTATTGAATACCATCAAGTAGGTGTTTTGCAGACATGTAAAAAGACATGGTCCCTGCCTTGAGGAGTTTACAATCTAAGAAGACATCTGAGAAATGCAGAAGCGAGTAGAGATGTAAAAAGAAACAGCATGAATGTGCACACTGAAGTCAGGCACATCCATTATTGTATTTTAATTAGTTTTATGTTTGGTGTTTATTAGTTTAATTAGTGTTCTGAATGCTTTCCTGATGTGGAGGCTGGAATTTGTAGATTTTTTGGAAGAGCTATATGCCATCTTGAAGAAGGAGAGGGAGAATGTATGGCAGAAGAGATTATGAAGTGAAAGGGATACAACAGGCTCTGCAGTGGTCTTTACTGCTACTCTGAAGTGAAATCTAGTGACTGCTGCTAAACGTATAGTGTACACAGAAGGCCTTGAGACTATGAAGCACAGGTGGGTGGGTTAGTTGGGTCCCTTGCCAACCATGCAAGGAAGTACTAGTTACCTGTTCTGACTGACTATTGTGTAGGTGCATAGGAGTGGGAAGAGAGGCTCCTTTCCAGAATGTTGCCCATTATGTGGTGAGCAAACCTCAAACTGTGTGGTTCAGATAATCATAAAAACCTCTATTGGACAGAGAATGTATGATAGACAGAACAAATTGGTTAAAGCCAGAGTGAAAAGAGGCAGATGGGAGAGACAGAAAGGGAATGTCCTGGGGTCAGGATTTGGTTAAGGAACATTTGTGAGGCTACGAGTTGTGGAAGTATTATGGGTAGAGAAGGGGTCGGACTTATTATGGTGAAGGCTGAAGTGGGGTGTGGGAAGGGGGAAAGACTGAGAAACAAAAAAATATGTATAAGTATGCTGGAGATATCCTGAATTCCTCCATGCTCTAAGAGTTAAAAAATGAGAAAAAAAGGTAGAAGAATTTTTTCAAACTCAAAGATTCTGATTCAATGCAAGGTTTGTGTGAACCCACCCCTAGCATGAAAGTGGAGCAACAACATCCAATCAGCCCAGCTTTATAGCTCATGGATTTTTATACTAGTAATCAATGCTTAGAGCACATTGTAGATAAGGAGAAATGAAACAAAATAAAATAATCTCCATAGATTTACTTAGAAAACATCTGGAGCTTTGGTTTCAAAATATAGCAATCTACAGGAATGAGAACACTAGGTATTAATGTAAAATGCAGTAAGAAATATCACAGATAAATGAGAATTAAAGCCTCCTATATATCACAGTACAATGTTTCACCTCCTTTTGGTTACAGGAGTTTCCATTCCTCTGAAGTCTTGCCAAACATTTCATTGTTACCTTATTTGATGTACTTGGTTGTACTACCTTTTGCGTTGTGGAGCAATGATTTAATGTCTCTTAATGTAATTTTGTAAAATGTAACCAGATGTCCAGTCCTTTTAACATAAGAGCAAACAATATCAGAAACATGTGTTTTTTATGCATTCCAACATAGATACTAAGATTTCGCTCTCTCTCCAAAACATTTTTGCTTCTGAAAAAAAGCTTTTCTTTTATCTTTGACATCACATGCCACATTGGCACACAAAAGTATTTTGATCTTTTAGAGTCTCTCTACTCTTGTATTTAGCCAAAGGATCCTTAATTTGGGGGTCTGGCTCCTAACTTCCCACTGTGCTTTTCTTTTCTTTCACAACAGTGACATCATTCTTTGTATGCTGGACTGGTCCAGCCCACTTAGTTTAAAGGGAGGTGGTTGAGGTAAGGGCCCCTCGCAGATCTAGAGTTAACCAAGCATAATGGTATGGTCCACAGTACATTGTTCAGTTAACAGTTTAAACACACTGGCAGCATAAAGACCTCAAAAGCAGAGGTTAAGGAACCTCCCAAAATTCAGCTTGGGTGGCGTTCAACTCAGCAGGGATATACACCTCCTCCCATCTAAATATTTAACTGGCTCTCTTCTCTTTATTCCTAGGGTGCAATATCAGTATGTTTAAATGATAATAGTGGAGTATGCAGACATTAAACACCCATTGCGAAAGACTGGAGATAAAATTCTTTCCAGAGAAGCAAAATCTTGAAAGCTGACACTTTCCTTTCCCCTATCAAAGCATGTTCAGGAGACAGCAGCGTACAGCCGTAATCACAGAGTGAATTGCAATAGCAATAACTTTGTAGAGTTTCTGCTGTTTTAAAATTGTTTCTTATATTTAGCGCTTAGTATGTTCATTCAGTCAGTTTGGGGTTTTAGTTGGTTGGTTAATGGCTCAGCAGTTTCATGATATCAAAAGAATTTTATCAGAACAACTCGACCTAGAGGCTCTCCATTGTGTCAGTAACACAGCAACAAACCAGCCTTTACAGAAGTGCATTTTCCTAAACTTTATATAGTCATCAGAGCTAAGCTGGCTGAAGAAAGATTCCTCACTCAATATGTGAATCTTGCATAGCCAGACATTAAAATCAACAGTGCTTTGTAAAGTCTGTCCTTTTCCAGGGCAGTCTTTTTAAACTCTGCCCACTGGAGCCTGACTAAAAGCTTTCCAATAATAAGAACTCTTTCTTCTTTTTTCAGGTGGAGCCCTGAGCCAACTGTTCCAAATGACACCACCATTACGGGAGCTGCTCGCCTGTCTTTACTCAGCTAAACGCTGGAACTGCCTGTAACGACATCCACTACTCTCTATCAGAAGCAGGGGTTATGTATCTTTCTCTTAAAAGAAGATTCTTGGGGACAGATTTTCGAGAGCTCAGCACCCACAGCCAAGGCCAGATTTTGAAGAGAGCTCAGCAACTGTTTAGGTGTCTCAGTGAGAGCCAGATGTTCAAATGTGCTGAGTGAGCTCTTTTGAAAATCCGGCCCTGATCATGGTCATGCTGAGCCCCTGAACATGCTGACCTTGGCAACTAGAAAACTATAGCTCTGTCTGACCCAAGAGTGTGGATCTTAGCACCCACGGAAAAATTCAGATCCAAACCTTGCTGCCTGGTCCCACCTCTATGTGAAGCCTACATGTAAACTCTAAGTGTACAATGTCACCACCAAAGGTAGTCAATTTAGCCTAGGCCTAGATTCTTTTGAGTGAATTTAGAGGATCTTCTCCATCAGATTGTACAGTTCTGGATGTCTCTGTAGCTTTAATGTTTTCTCTCCATTCACTACAACCAGAACATTCAAATTACTTTATATCTTCCAGCTAAGTGTTTCCCACAGTTCATTTGCATTTACTCCCAAATTCCTTTGAAATTACAAGACATTTTCAACTAGCGCACTGTACAAACCGTGAATTTCTGGCTTTCACAAAAAGAGCGGCTGAAGAATGTGTGGTCAACAAATTGACAAAGCGGAAGGACTCAGTCCTGAACTGTGCCAAGCTCATGCTCAGTGGAGGAGAGGCAAAGGTGACTTTATGCTGCCTTTGTGTCCCCTAATTCTTGTGCCACTCAGGGGCTGACATGGTGCTATCTATAGGGCACTGCTCTTCTAGTCAAGGATCAGACAGTGCACTCCAACGCCTCTTCTCCCACCCTGACATTCATCTACATTGCATGTAGGGGAGTAACTGGCTACAAAGTGGCTCTTCCTCAGCTGCTTGCTTATAGCCCTTTGTGTCGCTGAAATGGTGCAAAGGGAACTGAAGGCCTGATTCAAGGCCCACTGAAGTCAGTGGGAATCTTTCCACCTACTTCAATGGGCACTGGATCCGGCCGAAAGAGCCTCTCTTCAGCCAGCTGTATCGGTCAGAAGTGCTCACCAAACCTGACTCAATGCGTTGTACGTGCACAGAACTGCCACACTATTTCCAGAGGGATGAAATAGGATTAGGCCCTTAATCATAGTTATTTTAGTTTTCTGGTGGAGTTTTAAGGTGTTGGTTTCAATCTAGAAAGCCCTAAATGGTTCAGGACCACCTCTCTGCCTCTTTTTAATTCAAATAAAAACAGGCGTTTGAGCTAATCTCAAATTTCAACTAATCCAAATAACCAGAGGTGTCTCTCAACTTCATGCCTACCAGACAGAACTACCACTCTCTCCCCGTGTTCAAGCCATCCATTAGCTCCAGTTTCTGATGTAAAATTAAAACTTCCCACTTTATCTTTGAAGTCATACATAAATATTAATGTAGACAAATTAATTGCCTTGTAAATGGTAGTCAACTAACAGTTAGTGACCAAATTAAAAATTAGTCCATTTAAAATTCACATATTGAAAAACTAACAAATGGGAAACAGATTAATTAACAAAGCAGATAAGCCAACAATTGGCAAAGTAATGACAGTTTGACAAATTAACTGAATGCTTCTGGGTAGAGAGACGTATGTACCTACCCAATGGTAAATAGGGAGGTATAAATAATTGGAGTTCTGTAATTACGATACTGTTATATTAAAAGAGAAAAGAAGGATTTTGGACAATCAAAGCTCAGGGAAATCAAGCAGCGTCCTCTCACACTCTTCACTGAAATCCATACTGGCATGTGTTCAATCACATCACCATTTCGACACCACATCACTCCATCAAATAGTTGCTTTAAAGGCACAATCTTGGACTGCTTTTACTATGTACCTTTATGGGAAAAAAACCCTATAAAAATGAATAGGGATGAATTCCATATGATTCTACTAAAATTAAACACAGTTTGATAGACATTACTAAAAGTTTAGAAATGAACAGAGAATTCTCTCTCTCTGCTGTAGAATTGTACAGGTTCATATACAAACTCCATTGAAAGATCATCATTCTCAAATAACATCTGCATACAGCATACATTGTTTGATCTCCTCCCAGATTAGCCAGATTTTCACTGTCACCTCCTAGGAGATGATCTGACTATTTCACCTGCAATTAAAATATAAGCATCGGAAAAGGCCTTTTTGAAAGAGAATGCTTAACAGTAGGTCAATATTCATTCTGCCTATAAGCGTTTTTGCTACGTGGAATCTTGGGCTGAAGGAAAAGCAAAATTAATTAAGACAATACTGTCTCATAGCAAGTCAGAAATTCCTCTCATGCTGCCCCTTAACTTTACCAGTTGTTCAGCATAGCTCTGAGTTACATCCACATGAGAACAATTTATTCCCAGAAGCTTCCTCACTTTTAAAAAGTATTATTATATTCTAAGTGATGGCCCCAAACACTTCACCACAGTAAGAGGTATGGTTCTGTGTGGGATCATTGCTAGAGAAGGCTGTGGTATTTGTTATAAGAGGGCTAGCTCCTGCCTCAAAGTGATAGAACTGAAAAGTTAAAAGGTGGTGGCATAGAAATTCCGAACTCTCTTAAGGCAAGAGAAAGAGAGAAAGAAAAAGAGAGAGAAAAAAAGAAAAAGAAAAAAAAGAAAGAAACACATTTGATGGCCACTTTTCAAGCATGTCCTGGATGGCAAATATAGAATGTATAATTCACTTTCACACTGGTTTCTTGAAGCTTCTTTTGCTTTTCTGGGATAATAGGAACCTTGTTTATGAAGCTAGAGCATACAGTCTTTGCAGTAAGCAGTTCTTGCAGTAATCTAATGCTTCCATATTCACAAAAAATGGTTCACTGGCTTGTATACTCCTCCATCAGGAATTGTCACATAAGTATAGTACATTTATTGTCATAATTTTGTGTCAAGTAAAAAATGGAGTCCTGCCTGAGACACCCTCTCACCCAAAACACCTAGTTTTGCCTTCCTAACAAAGAAAGGATGTACTGTGTTTCTTCCCTAGCATTCTCCCCTCCCCCAGGACAAAAGAACAGCCATGCTGGGTCAGGCCCATGATCCATCTAGCCTAGTACCCTGTCTCTGACAGTGGCCAGAGCCAGATGCTTCAGAGGGAATGAGCCAAACAGGGCAATTTCGAGTGATCCATTCCCTGTTGTCCAGTACCAGCTCCTGGAAGTTGAAGATTTGGGGACACCCGGAACATGGAACTATTTACTTGATCATCTGGGCCAATAGCCATTGATGGACCTATCCTGAACTTATCTAATTCTTTTCTGAACCCAGTTATACTTTTGGTCCTCATAATATCCCATATTTTATTTCAGTTTTTACATGCATTTTTAAATGGCTTCAAATGGTATCTAGAACCCACCTTCCTTGTACACCCTTTATTTTATCCTAAACTCATTTCTAGGAGACTTATAAGTGTAGGCTTGATTCTGCTAAAACTTATGGATGTGTTTAGCTTTAAGCAGATGTGATGGGACAATTGACATACTTAAAGTTAAACACACGCATAAGCCTTTTGGTGATCTTACCATTTCATTCACACAAAATTTCCTGCAATACACTCTCATTATTATTGTTGTTTCCAATTCAAATTATTTTTAAAGGAAGGTAAGATGGTCCCATGGTTAACATACTGGACAAAAAGCTGGTCCCAGGTCCTATTTTCAGCTCTGCCACAGGCTTGCTACCTAACCTTTGGCAAGTTACTTCAGTCAACATTTTCTAATTACCTAAACAAGACGCAAGATTTTTAGAAGAGCTGAGCACTTGAAGCTCCCACTGACTTAGATTTGGGGGTTGGAAGGCATACGGTTCCCTGTGCAAGGACTAAGTGTAGATTTCCAAATCTGGTCCCCAGTGAGTGACATGTGAAATTAAGGAGGGCTACCACTCTTCCACCTCAAATTTTAACCAAATCTCACCATCATGGGTTTGAAAATTTGGGCAGGGAGTCTCTCAAACAGTCTTTCTCACAGTACCTTGGCATTTCCCGTCTTGGTTGAAATTTGGAATTGCAGGAATCCAAAAGTGAAAAATACTGCAAATAAGTTTAACCCAACTCTTTTTATTTCAATTTACTATGCACAAGACAAAAACAAACGTCCTATTCAAAACAAAACTAAAAGATACCAAACATCTTGCCTATACATGAGCTCTCCATGCTCTGTCAACAGTTTAATTCACAATGCAAACAGGAATATCACCCAGCAGCATAACATAACAAAAACACCGGCTGGTAGATTAACAGCAGCAGAACAAACCCAAACAAGACAACAAAATACTGCTCAAAAAACCACTCAGATTCAGTTCCTGGTTCTGGGAAAGGTCTCTTTTTTAAATGCAAACCAGTACATCCACTCCAAAGCTGAACTGTTTTCCATTCTTCAACTTTTAATTTAGCCCACAGCTGTCAGGTCAATTCAACTCCTCTCTGATATTCATTTGATGAAGATAGACTGCCACTTTTGATACCTTCAAATATATTTAGCCTAGTTTTCTGATATGACTCATGATAAGATCTTGTTTTTTTTGAGTATTTCATTATTTCTGACCTTGTTTTTTCAGATCTTTTTTAGACTATCCATAGTCCAATAATGGTGACTTTAAGGATAACAGCTAGTATATCAAAGATTTGTGCCTTTTATAACCAATTTTGGATGACACTACATAATCTTCTAGTCTGACTCTTCCATTCCTACCTTTTATGATCATATGATCAAGTATGTGTGTTCAGTTCATCTTGTGGATTCGGTGCACATAATAGCCACTCAAGGTTGCTGTGCTTTTTGTTTGTTTTAAATATAACTTAGTCTTTGTCTGATTTCATTATATATAAAACATACAGTTGCATCACTGACAGAAGCAACATAACAGACTATGGCTCCCTCCTGCCAGCTGGAGAATAAATACTTTGTTGGCAAATGGTAAGTGGGAAACGTAACCTGAAAAGTACAAGTGGATATAATAAGTAACTACTGGACCACATAGAAAAGGAAGAGTGAAGGCAAGGACCAGTATGTGCTAGATTTAGCAAGACTTACAGAAGGTGAGTAGTACCTTAGTACCTAAGTAGTCCCATTAATTTCAGTAAGACTATTCACAGGATGAGGGTATAACATGAGCGAGGCTTGCAGAAGCAGGCCTTATGATGCTATGCAATAAAAAATTCTGAGTCCCTACCTATCTATCTTGGATTTGTATTGTTGCACACCATCATCATATATGAAAGGCTTCCACATAAAACAAGGCATAGGCCCAAGTGAACTTCATGGTGTCTCAGGCACCAATCCCATTCTGGATAATAGAAAGGTCTGCATGGGGCATAGTTTTCTTTTCTTTTTGTGTTTTTGTGAGGTGTCAGGTTTTGGTTTAGGTTGTGAATGTCATTCTGGTTATGGTGGAGAAGGTTTCACAAAGAGGAAGATTTTGCAGTATTTCCTAAAGAGGGTTTGACTCTGGGTTCATCTACTCTCTTCTGGAAGTTTATTCCATAGCTAGATTCCTTCAATGGAAAATATTTTGTCCTCAGCTCTCACGTGCATCAGCTTCCCATTGGCCAAGTCTTCAACTAGTGAATGGGTGGAAAAGTCAGTGTCTCTCTAGTGAATTATTTATTGTTTGTTTTAAGATTTTTTTTCCAAAATAGCTGGACTGGAATGACTAAATCTTGCTCATCTGAAACTCTGCTTCTAGACCTCCTATGTAGAACATGTAACAGGGTGGACAAGAGAGGACTTATAACCACAAACTGAACAGCACACCGCTAAGTTATTATGTTGTACAGAGTAAAGACATCCCTCCAAGTATTAGATATGTAACCCATCATGAAAGGGGGCATGAAAATGCAGATGAAAATAAAACATCAATATAAAATAGTTCATACCAACATTGAGGTAACCCCGATTTCCCAGTAGAAGAGAATCTCTCATTATTAAGATCTCCTAAACAAGTATAGATGATTTTTGTATCAGCCCCAATTCAGGGAAGCACTCAAGCACATGCTTAAATCTCATTAAAGTGAATGGGGTTGATTTATATGCTTAAAGTGCTTCCCTGAATTGAGACCACAGTGCTTGAGCACAGGCTTGAGTTTATGATGAAGTCAACGGGATTAAGAACATTCTACATAAATTTTCTGTTATGCAAAAGAAATGAAATACTTTATTACTTTTTTGCCAAGAAGCACACACATAGAAAAGTTATTTGGCAAAAATCAGTCACTTCCAATACATTTTTTTTAGAATTACTATAGGCTATGGCTTGCCTTAGAAAAGTTTTATATCTAGATACAATCAAACATTAAAATACTCCACCTTCCTAGAGCTTAATAGAACAAACTACTTGCATTATTGGAA
Source organism: Mesoclemmys tuberculata (assembly GCA_007922155.1). Lineage (NCBI taxonomy): Eukaryota > Metazoa > Chordata > Testudines > Chelidae > Mesoclemmys > Mesoclemmys tuberculata. Next base: position 107,793,491 of record ML675616.1, read on the forward strand.
AAGAAATGGGAATAAACCCTGGAGGCTATACACAAATTTACAGTTGTCAATAATTTAAAACAGACATAATCCTTTATTGTACACAGATGTTTTATTTCACTTCATCTCTGCAACTCAGTACATTAAAAACATGCTTAATATTTGCAAGACATTGTATATGTCAAGGCATTGCCTCATTTCCCAATCTATACAGGCATTTCCTCATGTGTCTCAATTTCAGTTTTATTTCCTAGTAATCTCATAGACTCATAGACTCATAGACTCATAGGTCAGAAGGGA
>ML675616.1:107798769-107829639 GCA_007922155.1 Mesoclemmys tuberculata
CCCCTTACCTTTACTCGGACAGAAAGCTAGCCCTAAACTGAAGGAAAGAAGAGAGTGTTAGCTCCCCCTTCACACCTGCTGTTAAGCTGGAAAGCAATTTGCTTTTCTTTCCTGTCTCTTACCCAAAGCTAAGGCTGGGCTCACTCTTCAGTCACTGAATCTGCATGAAATTCCCATCACTTGCCTATTCTTAAAGCAGACCCTATCTGGAGTGTGTGTGCGTGCATGCGTATGTACAAGCCTTCCTTTCTGAGGTGACCGGCTTTGGGATTAGAAGTTAAAAATGAAAGCTCAGTTTTACAGACTTAACATTGTCATATCATGCAGGACATTGCTAACCCACACTAATGACTGAGCAACCCACGTCAAGTTGTCATTGAATTTTGTAATTTAAGTAGTAAGTGAACAAATAGGATTAAAAAATCAAGGAGAACGGATCACAGAATGCATTGTTTGTTCAGCAATTGTAGTTTTAATAATTGATAATGACACTTCGTCGCATACTAGACCATCTTCCATAGTGCATATTGTAAAAGTAATGAAGTAACATGAGACCGCATCAGAGGCTTCTGTTAAATGATTGCTGAGAAACAGGGAGAAATTGCTGGGTGTTCTGATCTTGTTTATATTGGTTTAAAGAGACATAACTCCACTGACGTCAATGGCGTTAAACGGATGTAAAAACAACAAGTGAGAACAGAATCAAGTCCAATATGTGAAAATGATGAGCTGTGTGGATTAGTGAAGTGTAATTTAGTGAGGTTCTACTGTAGTTGTAACCTCAGAAGGAAGCTATTTCAAAATGCTAACGTCATGGGTTTGTTGTACAGATGTGTTTCCCCACAAAACAGATATGTTCAAAATTCTCTGGCTAAGAAATCTGAAGTATTTAGCGTTGCCAATTTTTGTCTGACCCTGTCCCCAAGAGTCTATACTTCACCTCCGTGCCCTTCCCTCCTTCGTAAGATCTCACTCTTCATTTTTCCTTTTTCCCTTGAAAGTCATCATAGTCACAGAGACAGCATTTGCCCCTTGCTGCCTGCAGTAATATGAATGAGTAACTCGTCTGCATTTTTAAAGACAGAAAGTTCATTTTCCAAAGATGAACTCAGCACAAAGACTTTGTAACCCTCATTAATGCTATAAGTGGAAAGGGAGAAAGAGTGGTAAGCTTATCACAGGACGTTTACGTAAGTGGAATTTACTATAGGTTATAATTATTATAATAATTGCCAGCTTTACATGACCCTTCCCCATCTGTAAAGGGATATGAGCATCATTCCCTAACTTTAAGTCCAGGAAGGAATTTTTTTCCTAAGGCATTTTGACAAGCACCTTAGGGTATTTCTGGCCTTCCTCTGGTGGAGTCTTTTGCAAGGATCATTGAAACTGAGGGGAAAAAAACCTATATGGCCATCTAGTCTACTCTCCTGTCAGTGCAGGATTGTTCAGTGTAACATATTTTCTTTATCATCTATTAGTATTTCTTATTCTGTCTAGGCTCATCACCCCAGCATGAGTACCTTACTCGAAACGTAACACACTAACTCTTTCTCTCTATAGAAATACATGCCCACCAATATCCCCAGTTATTATGGTAGAGGATGTTGAAGACAAGGACCAAAACCTTGAACGTTGATGCTGTATTCAATGAAGAGCGCATGCAGAGGTGCGGAGTCATAGACTGAAGGTGTATGTGGCCATCAGAGTTGTTGAATAAACTGTATTTTGAACCCGTTGGAAGTTTTCAATGGCTGGCAATTTCATTCCTAAGAGCAGTGGGATAGAGTGCCATATCTCAAATGGCTGAAGATTTAGCTAAACAGGTAGTGCATGACAAGCTGAGGTGGAAATCCACCTTACACTAGCCTGCTGCACACTAACATATCTGTGGAGAGCCTCGTGTGGCATAGTTAAAGTACCCAAGTGCTTTGATTTACCCCTCTTCAAAACTGAAATAAATTAAAGCACGCTAGGGAACAGTTTATGCACACCAGAAAGGTTCACATGGACACAGTGCAAGGTGAGGTAGAGTCACACCCTAGCTTGTTGTGCATTAAGGGTCTGTTTAGACAAGCCCTGATTTTTTATGGCTGCAAGAAGTGGATCTAGCTGCTTCAGGTCTTCAACTCCTGCACTTTTATATTAAGTTAAGTTCATCAATTCTATTCCTTCCTCAAGCATGAAAGAATGAGCTGCACTGTCACAATGTTATTTACCGCACAGGTGTAAACATCTGAGGCAGGATGTTTATAATATTAACCTAAAAATCCAATTGGGTTGCGTAAACTCTTCATTCAACAGCGCCAGCTCTGTGCATGTAGCAGAACAAGCCACTTTTCTTTTTTTGGCCAGCCTGATATCACAAAGGGAATTTTTGTTCGATGACAGCTATGTCAGATCAAATCCATTTAGCAGCATAATCTGTCCTTTTCAAAAGCCAGATCCTTTCAGCACTTTGCTACTGCCACTGCTTATGAGCTGACAAATGGGTCTTGTTCAAGTTCTCATTCACTGACTACATGTCCTGTGAAAGTCACCCAGGCTGGGAAGAGGAAATTGACTGTAATTTTTCTATATAAACAATGAAAAACTTTTCTGAGACACATGTTGTTGTCAAAAGAAACTGCTCCTACTTTAATGGTGATTGTTTTCCAGGGTGCTAAACACACACACTGTTATTAGCCAGAAAGAATTGTTCATGATTCATTTTAAACACAAGAAACATTCAAATGTCTTTAAACGTCCTTCAGGAAAATGTGAAAGACATGAGAAAAAAGCCTGAGCTGTGTGATGGCAGAGATTACACATTTGCTAATGATACATACAGCAACTATCTCATGAAGGAGAGACTGTCACATACATTAGCCAATGCAATTAAATTATCAGGGTTATTTCCTTGCCAATGGATATTTTCTATGTTATTTGTGTTCACAAAAACAATTGGGATCCATAAATTTATGGATATGTATTCTATACATTCAGACAGCAGAACCACATTGCACCTAATATATGCATGTACATGGACTGAATTAACTTGCTTCAAAAAATCATGCATCTTTCCAGCAGCCCATCAATTTTTATAAAAAACAGAAACTGTTATAAAAGATGACATCTGAATCCAATGACGGCCTATCTGTATCATTTTCAAGTTGCTTCTTGGTTGATTGTATCTCAGTAAAAAACAATTTCATGTTGTCAGGACTCAACATTTCTTATGCATCCTGAGAATTTATCACATATTCTATGTATAAATATTTGTGGATATTTTAAAGAGTCCCTCCCAAATCCTCTCTTTTCATTAGAGATGCCATAATACAGATATCATCTTCCATGTGCTAAAGCACTCATAGCCTTCCTTGTGTTGGCACAACATGTACTTATCACCACAGATAGGACAGATATTCCTAGAGGGAATGCCAAATGTCCATGTAAATTATAATTTGGTTACTGCTGAGGCCTATGGTAACCATCCCAAGTATCCAAGCACTGGCAAACACTGGAATGCAAGATGTGTAATACATTTCGTCAGCCCATCAGATGTGATATTGTGCCTCATGAATGGTCAGTGACTGTTCCTGCAAGTACAGGTAAAAAAGGCCCATAATTAACTAGCCAATTGTACAATGCCATGTGTGGGATGTTGGGGGGCGGGGAAGGAGGAATAACTTCCTGACAAAATTGCAGATCAATATATTCTCTGAAACATGACATTTGTTGGTCGTTTTCTTTTCAAAACTACAATGTATTTCTAAAGATAAAATTATGGGACAAATTGCTCACCTGGCAGATATCAGACTGATGTTCAGACTGATATCAGACAGATGTTCAGACTGGCAGATATCAGCTATGGCAACTGCTCTCACTAAGCACAGGACAGCCTCGTGATTAGGTGGACTGAATGACTAGCTCTAATGACAGGCATGATTCAAAATCCACTGAAGTCAATTGAGACAATTGGATCAGGCCTCAAGTAAGCAGAACTCATGGCTTCTTGAAGAGTCTGTTATTAATATAATTCCTTCTGTTGTCCTGTAGGGAGCATGCTCATGAAGTAGTTTTCCCTCCACTCCCAGTTGCCCCAGATATTAAGCATATGGGCAAAATTTTTCAAGCTTTGGTAGTTAAAGTCAGGCACCTTAAACATGTTCTGATTTTTTGAAGGTGCTAGTCTCCCACAACTCCCACTGGTCTCCATGGGAGCTGTATGTGTTCAGCACTTCCAAAAGTCAAGCGACTTACTTAAGTGTCTCAATGAGGCTTTATGTGCCTTTGACCCTCACATTTGAAAACGTTGGCTAAACTTTGTAGGGACAGGCAAACGTCCCATATACATCTATCTGGAGAAGCTATTATTTGGATAATACTGGGAATATGCATTTTTTTGGACAACACACAAAAATAATAGTGGTAAAATATAAATGATGATGTTCAGGGGAAAGAAGGAGCAACATCACAAGGCCAGGCAAAGAAAAAACAAATTGAGATTTTGTTCCTTTTCTAATTTTGTATTGGCATACGATGATTCTGAGTGCGGGCTGAGTGAGAAACAACTGCAATATAAGTGAGGTACGTTGGACATATGACTAACTAGCCACAAACTGGTTGAAATGATCTTCTAATCCATGGAAATCCCTCCCATACCCTCCCTTCCATCTCTTTACCCTGCTCTAGCTAGCACACCCCTGAAAATCTAGCAGTTGAATATTTTCCAATTCATATGTGGAAACATTCAGCTCACCAGACTGGTCAGACATTGGTGCTATTTCGGAAATGCCTTATTCTATTTGCCCAAGTCTAATGATCTGCCATTTCTCCCTCTGTCCCGGGGGTGCAGAAGACCTGAGGACTATCCCAAACCCAGGGCCTGCTGCCCTGCAGTGCAAAATACTGCTGGTGAGACAACATCCCAGCTTGAGGGTTCTCCTGCTCTCTCCAGGACACCTACTTTAGGAATTCCAAACACACCAGGCAGTACCTTTGCCTAGACAGAATAGATAGATTTGTGCATACATATTTCATATACAGTGGAAACACATCTTATGATCCATATCCATCATTATTTGTTTGAGAGCTCCAAAAGTAACTAAAGGTCTGATGCTTCCGCTTTAGGCGTTATTGCAGAATAGCAAATTGCAGAGGTAAGGAAGAAAAAAAGTAAAGAGGCCACTCTTCATTTTGTATAACACTTGGTTCAGGAAGACGGTGTGTTCCAGTCTACATTTGGCCAACTATCCTTTGGCGCTAAAGGCAGCAAAGCATAAACACACATTTCATTTCCCAATGTTTTTTATCCTTTCCAAAACATCTGTACAGATATTAATTGACTTTTCAATCACTTTTGGGTTCACTTCACTGAGGGAACAGTATTGTGGACAAATGCTGGCAACTATTTTAATGCTGAGTCAAACCTATTTATGCTATTTAAGTTGTGGGGTTTGTTTTTTTGTTTTTGTTTTTGCTTCCCTCACCATTTTCTGGTTTCATGCTCCTGCTGTAATGCAAAAATATATTCCAATAGAGCCTCAATGTGATCACCACCTCAAATGCTGACCACCACATGGTGGCAGTTAATTTCACATGTAATTTTTTATGTCACGCTTATTAGACTGCAACGCACATTCTCATTGGAGAGTCTCATATTAATAACAAGACCACCAGTGGATTATAAAAATATGTTCCATGTGGTGATAACTGTGCTAATTAAGAAGACTGACAAGTCTCTGTCAAGCACCCTGGAACATTATAGTGCTATTGAAATGTTCATTAATGAAAATAATAAACTGACTAACTGAGCATGCTTAGAGAAAACGCAGCCCCTCTTTGTAGTATGTAGTTCTCTAAGACTGAGAGATAACACCAGTAGATCGGCAACACAGCATCTGGCTTCTGCAGAATATAGTATAGCTTTGTTAACCAGCAATTTTTTAGATTGACCATATATGTGACCAAAGCCCAGCCCTAACCAAAAGCTTAATCCAAAAATCTAACAGGTATGACATAAAATTGATCATATCAATCCCTTTTAGCAGATGTTACCTGCTTCTTAAATACCCTTCTGGCTGAGCTGCACCTGGCCAACGCCTGGCAGAGGCATGGCCGTCCCCTATGGTGCTCTTGGGTAGTTGATAACTGCATACATACTTTTTCATTACATAGAACATTTCAGTGGGGATTCCCCACTGGAAAAGGAGAACCAGCTGCCTGCCCAAAGTTCCAGCGAACTCTGTTTTCCTTTCTATTGTTCAGGTGTTGCTTTGGAACACAACCATCAGTTGGTGTGGTCAACAATGCGATGCCATATTTCAGCACTGGAACAGACTTACTTCTGGAGACAACAGCTGCAGAATTAGTATTCAGACCATCTATGGCTTTGCATTTCTGGATTCCAAAAACACAGCTATTGTAGCATTGTTCTCAGCCATAAAGATGCAGTTTAATAGGTTTCCTCCCATACAGATCTTTCCAATTTTGAAATGCCAAGATTAAATAAATGATAAGGTTTTAAGATTGCATAGTAAATCCATTTCTACTGAATTCAAAAAAGAGACGCTTTTCAGAAACGTACTGTCACTTTTTCCAGATGTCACTTCAAAGGTAGACTATGGCTACATCTACAATGGGAGCTAGAGGTGTGATTCCCCTGCTCATGTAAATATACTTACACTAGCTCTCATCAAGCTAGCATGAGCATAAATAGCAGAGAAGCTGCAGTGGCGTGGGTAGTAGCAGTGGAGGCATGGCTTAGCTGTGCCATGTACAAACCCTCCTGAAATGACTGGGTACATACTCATGGCATACAGCACGGCAAAGTCATGCCTCTCACTGCTGCTGTCTGTGCTACCACAGCTCCAGCTCGCTCCCACAGCAAGTGTGAAGTATGTATACACGTAGCCAATGAGACAAATTCTCAGCTGTGGTAAATTGGCATAGCTCCGTTAACATCAGTGGAGCTACTCTGTTCATCAGCTGATTATCTTGCCCCATATGCATTGGTTTGTAAATTTGGTAATTTTTAAAAGTAAAAATAATAATAATAATAAAACTGCTCCAACTGATCCTTTAAAAAAGCTCAGATCAGGCAAAAAATCCCAAATTTGTTCAAAAAATAAATTAAAACTGCATAATATTGTGTCAACAGCTCTGCAGTTGTGTATGGTGCTTTAAATAAAAATTAATGACAAAAGGCCATAATCTGATCTCATTGACACCAGTGTAAATCTGAAATAGCTCTACTGAAGTTAATGGGACAGAGATTGACGTCTGTCTCGGTGTCCCTACCTTGAAGAAATTATAATCCAAGTTCCTCCCAAGGACAATGTGTTCTGCCATAATACTCAATATTTGAAGAGTGGAAGAGTTATCCCAGTTTTATGGCTGATTTAACTGAGAGATTCACCCTCAGTGTCTCGTACTGTACATATATACAGAACTAGCTAAACATCAACTCCAATTCTCAAGCATCTTCTCAAAAGTCATCACATGAAACCTAAAGTGTTTTGCAGTAAGAATGTTATCTATTACTTCAGCTATACCAGATTTGGTGGTTGGGATTTCTCCATTACCTTCGGTAATAGAGAGGGATATTAAAAGCTTTAGCAGAGCCTGTAGCCCCACGCATACTTTTATAATCTTATTTAAACAGCAATTTAGTTTTCACTAAGTGTAAGTTTAACTTTGTCAGATGGAAAAGGCAATTGGGGAGATGTCAATGTAGCTAAAACCATTTATACCAGCTCAGGATCTGCCATACTATCTGACTTGAGTTTGAACACACATCAGCACACTGAATGGATCAGTGGCTGCAGTCTATGAAGGCAGCAAAGAAGTTCCTAGTTCCCAAGGAGAATTTTAGTAGAGGCCCTGCAATATGTTCCTAGCCATACTTATTTTATGGGACAGCTGTAAAAGGACGAAAAAGCACTGAAAATAAAGACTTTACATTCAGTCCGCAGAGGGTCATGGAAACATTACTCTCTATAGAAAAACCAGAAAAAAGTTATGGTAGAATATAAAGGACTCCTTTAGTTCTCTTTTCCTCTGCTTCCTTCAAAACAAGATTCTGACAGGGTTTTACTGAACCTCTGAATGTCTCTGTTAGGCTGGGCTAATGAATCATAGCAAATGCAGGAAGTGTCAGTAGCAGTGTGCCAACCTGCCTCACATTCTGTTCTCCTGCCATAAATTAAAGAAATACAGTGGAATGGTAGATTCAAAAGTCACTCCTATGTTTGGAAAGCAAAATTTCACTCCCCTGGGTCTATGTGTACAAGCCATTAGGAAAACTGGAATCTCCTTACTAGTAGTATAAACAGGCCATATTACATCTCAAAGTAGGTTGTGCTGAGGAAATCTGCATGCGATCATTTAATGAGCTCTCTGATGCAGAACTGATGGGAAAATTGATATTAGCTGGGGGAAATAATTGGAAGAAATATCATTCTAGTTGGGCCCGTAGGCAGGCACTGCAGAATGCCTCTTGTTGGTTCCTTGGTGAGTCATTGTCCCCCGGTTGTAGTTTTTTATCTGGACGCAGCTTTCACTTCTCCGGTTTTCTATAACGCCAAAATTGCCATGAATATGGTTCTTTTATTGCAGCCTGAGACGCAAGACTGCAATTCACCAGTATTTCTGTCAATAGTTGCTAACATATTGAAGCTGATCAGCATCTTTTGCTCAAGTTAGCTGTGAATGATTTTTGTAAAATCTATTTCTTTCTACCTCAAAAAGGCAAATAAAAGCAAAATCGGGTAAAAATAAAGTGATGCTGTAAAGATAAAATACTCTTTCTTTTTTAATCTGTTTACTGTGTAATTAACACCATAGTTCATTATTTTTAAAACCCCATATACTTTTCTGCACTTGGTTTGTTCCATTTCACTCCACTATGAGAATGAAACAAAAATAATCCTTTTTGAGTTTGTGTTTCTCTGGCACAAACACAATATTGTATTTGAGTTGCCAGCACCACATGGTAAGAGATAATACTTAGTCCTGCCATCAGCGCAGGGGCCTCGGACTAGGTAACCAAAGTCCCTTCCCAGTCTTATGCTTCTATGATTCTATGGAAGTGTTTAAGCTAACTGAGCTGCCAACCAAAAAGCCTGTTTTAACTGAACCTTTTTATTAATGATTATTATTTATATTGCAGTAGTGCCTAGGAGCCTCAATCACAGACCAGGGCCTCACTGTGCTAGGTGCTGTACAAACACAGAACAAAATGACAGTCCCTGCCTCAAAGAACTTATAATTGGGCCTGATTCTCTTTTACACTAGGGGTATGCCTACACAGCTGTTGGGAGCACGGTTCCTAGCACAGACAGACAGACACACATTAGCTCTGCTTGAGGCAGCCTGTTAAAAATAGCAGTGTGGCCATGGCAGCATAGATGCTAATTCAGGCTAGCTGCCCAAATACATACCCAGGAGGGTGGGTGGGATTGGACTCAGGTGGCTACTCTGCGCCATTGTGGCCACACAGCTATTTTTAGCTTGCTAACTCAAGGAAAGTGAACACAGCTGTCTACCTCCCATCTGCAGTGTAGACATATCCTAAGACTCCTTTACACTGCTCTAGCGGTATCAGATGGTCTTAAAGAGTGTGTAAAAGTAACTTATACTAGAGCCATGTAAAATGGCCGTAGTGTAAAGAGCATCAGGTTCATTAGCTTTAAAGATTCTTTTTAACCAAAGCTTAAATTTCAGCATGTAAACAACTTGACAATATCTTAAATATACTCTCATGGATGGAGAATGTTGTAGCAATTGAATCAGGAGGATTGGGAATCTGTAAACGTGAGGGAAAGAGAGAGAATCAATCCCCAGGATGAGGGAGTGGAGGTAGGAGGTCTGTGGGGACTTCTAAGACCACAACTGACATTGCTTCACAGGGGTATAGTGAGGTTTACTTAAGCAATGTTTGTAAAGCACTTTCAGGTCTTTGGATGGAATGCAAATTATGATGTTAAATCCAAGACACTAAATGACACCATAGAAACAAAGTAGACTATTAGAAAACCCAAACCATATGTCATGATGACAGAAACAGAGGAAGATGATCCACTAAAAATACCGAGGGAAAGCATTTAAAAATAATAAACAGAGGAGGATAAAGAGACAGAAAAATCCATAGTTCAAACATCATAATAGGATACTGTCCAAATGTTACATCATGAAACCTCTGAAAAAGAACTATTTTTACTTGCTCCTAGGCTCTTTTACTCCCTTCTTATTAACAACATTCCAGCAAACAGATGAACTGTTTAGTCCATTGTATCAGATAAGCTCCACTACCAATTAAATCAGCCTACGCACTCTTTGCAACATCGTACAGTGGGTGCTCTTAGAAGCAAGAGGGTACTGAAAGTACATTAGGGTCCCTGTCACCCTAGAGCTCTCTCTGAATGTGACACAGTGTAGGCTGCCAACACACAGATGCCTCCCAGACAGAGAAGGGGCCGCTAAGCACTAATGTAACACAAATAATTAATAAATAATAATGTCAAAGGCCACATTTTTCCAGTAGGCTGCTTCATGAGCTTGCTCAGCCTATTACTGCCTTTTTAAGTTAAATAGACAGCCTAAGTGGAGACTGAGATACACTTCATCTCTCTTTGCATTCCCACACCCACCATCGGGTAGTTTCTCAGATCTTCTATTGCATCTGTGGCTTCTCTTGTGTTCATGGACAATGGACCTTTGAGAGAACAGAGCAGTCTCGGTTAAGGTTAGGGGACTGAAACAGTCATTGTGTGAATGGCACAGTCTGACCTCTGGGATCGGAAACAATTTTAACCAGTGTTTCTGAAAAATGTTTCTGTTAACACGGTGATGCTGGCTGATGCAGATGGGACGTACGTTTGTTAAAAGCTTTGTAGAAATAACGTTGGCAGAAACTGTTTCTATAAATGTTTAATTACCATTTCCTATACTCAGGAAAAAACTACAGGGGAGTCAATAGATACTGGGGTTCTATCCCTGCACTGAGGAAAAGTTTTGCTTACTCCCAGCTATGTCCAGGGATGAACATATGCCACAAAGATCAGAGCCAAGCTTCTCTAAACTTCAAAGTTGTCTGCATTCAGAGTTTTATTCAGTTAGATTTGTACATAAATTTCAACATAATAGCGCTCCCCCCCCTCCCCCCCGCAGTGCCTCCATTTCCCCCTTGCACTTGCACTGAAAATGAAACATTCTGGAATGCTGGCTGCTGAGGGGAAGCACTACCCCATACTGCATGGCAAAGAGCTGCATTCCTGCCCATGACTGTACGGGTGCATAAGCAGAGCTATGCAGCATGGTGCACATTAAAAGATACCTCTCCATAATGCATAAAAGTGAAGAAGCTTGGCATGTTAACGCCACAGTACATACAACATGAATACAAGGGCCAAGGCTTTAGGGAAAAAGGCTGCAGCTAACTCAAAAACGGGCAAGCACGTATGCTGGCATCAGAGGCAAACACAAGGAAAAAAACCAGTAGTCAAAAGCACTTTACTCCTGCGAAAAGCAGCAGCCACAACAGCTTGTGCAGGTCTTTGCATGTGTTGCCAGAATTTGGCCCACAGAATCAATTTCAAATACTGCTGACCTGCAGTTGTGACCCTGGAGAATCATTTATAACTAGAAATAGAGTTTGTAGATAATGTAAGTCTATTGTCACCAAAGGCCCATTTGTACAACATATATTTATTTGTGTTATTCAGGTCCAAGGCAGCTAATGCTAAGCCAACACTCTGAACTGATTGCTTGCCATATTCAAGACCGACAGCAGATAACTGGATTGAAGGAAACGCAGTCAATCTTGATTTGAACACTATCGTACTGGATACCAGCCACAGCTGTTTTGGATGTGACAGAACGTATGAGATCACATAACATGCTCTGCTGTAAGCAGAGGTGGGCCTGAATCAGATCTTCGTATGACCCCATTCCCACCCTCCCGATATCAGGGGGGCTAGTTCTGAACTTAAATTTCAGCTCTGAACCTTCTCCTGTGGTTGGGGTTCCAGGTCAGATTCAAAACTAGATGGAGCCTATTTTCCAGGTCCTGTTGAAATGAGACAACAGAGTGGAAATGTCATAAACACAGACAATCTCACAAAATGTTTGCCATTTTTAGCTGAAATCTCATTAATATAACAGAAGATTTCTGCAATGTCAATTCTGAACCTGAACACTAGTTCTGGTTCAGCAATAAACCCGAATTTCAAACCTTGCCCCAAATCTAATCTGAATAATACAAATATCTCCTCAACCCAGCTGTGGTGGGAAGAGAAAAGAACCCTGTTTGTTGGAGCTTGGACACATAGGGGTTGATTCTGATCTACTTTTACATCAGTGTAAATCTGGAGCAACTCCTTTTAAATCAATATAGTTACACCAGGATTTAAAAAAAAGAAGAAGAGACATATGATTCGGGCCATCAGGATCACTGCCAAATTTAATGGCATGATTTAAGAAAGAGAGACACGCATACACACACGAACTCTTACCATTAAGATTTTGTTAATCTGTAAGATGCCTAAATATAGTAATAGGCCCTCTAGAACATCCTAAAGCTCCTAACATGGGGCTTAAGTGGTCCACAGCATATAAAAATGATGGCTCTGACCTCTCTCAACAGATACTACCTACTTCTTAAACACCATTCTGGCTGAATTGTCCCCTGTGCCAATGCTTGACAAGGGTTTACCTGCAGTGCCCCTGGGTAGTACATACCTTTTTTTTTTTTTTTAAACAAATATTTGGATGACCTAGACCATTTTAACTGGGTTTCCCATTGGAAATGGAGTACCCATTTTCTGTGCAAAATGTCAATGAACTCTGTCTTCCTTCTTCCAGCTCTTCAGGTAGTGCTTTGGAACACACGAGACTTTATGGATGTCATCAGCAGCAAAGCAATGCGTGCCGGCGGTGCTGTAGCACCGGTAGAAAGTATGGGCTTATTGCAAGTGTTTTGTCCTGAAGTATTATTACTTAGCACATCTATATTTGGATTTTTTGATTCCGACAAGCAATACTGTTGCAGCGTTCTCTGTTATTAAGGAGGAATTTAATAGGTTTCCTCCCACAGTGATTCTTTCCAATTCTGACATGCAAGATTAAATAAATGAGATTGTAGTTATTGCACAGTAAATTTATTTTACTTGATTAAAAGAGAAAGCCTTCAGTTTAGGAGAATGGACAGTGTGGCAACATTAGAGCACAGATCCTGAGGTAACCACTAGCTACTCCTGGCATAAAAAGAACAAATGAAGAGTAAAAGGATAATTTGTTTTTCTTTTTAATGTGTAATTTTCAAAAAGCAGCATACACCAGATGTGGCATTAGTGCAGATATGATTGAAGTATGGTATTTATGGTTGTGTTGTAGTGTTATGGGGGGAAAAAAGAGACACAGGGGGACAATTTTTTTAAAAACATGGAACATTTACATTTTTCCCCTGAAAAAGCCGGTAAATATTTATATGTAAAAATAGCAGAGAAACTTAAATTATTCTTCAGAGAGTTACTGTGCCAAATACAGGGACTAAATGTAATAATTAAAGTGTGCCTAGAGATATTTTAGTAGTACTAATGGTCCATATGGCACAGTATCCTGTCTTCCAGAAATGGCCAATGCCAGGTGCTTCAGAGGGAAGGAACAGAACAGAGTAATTATTGGGCGATCCATCCTGTTGTCCATCCCCAGCTTCTGGCAGTCAAAGACTAAGGGCACGTAGAGCATGGGGTTGCATCCCTGATGATCTGGACTAATATCACTGGACAACAAAGATTTTGCTTCCTGAATACTTTTGGGTGCATTTTATGGATTTGGAGTTGCTGATTACGAAAATCACCATGAAATTTCCCTATCACGTACCCTTTTTTGAAATCACCTGTTTGTTATTTCAATTCATAATTTAAGTCTATTAAAATGTTGCCCACAATGTAAGCTGAAAAGTTGTCTATCTTGTGTCAAAGCATGCCTGAGCATGCAGTGACACTGCACCTAGTGCAGGCCACACGACAATCAGTGGGAACACTAAGGCTTAGGCAGGGCGGATGCTGGCAGGACAGGTTTTAGAAAGGCTATAAAAGCATTTCACACACACCATTCTATGCATTGCGTTTATATCAGTTTGCATTCATGTTGATGCACATGCTCTATGCACATAGCATATTGTGTGTATTCACAATAATAAAGCAATTGTATTTTCAGGAGGATTGGTGATAGCAAAGCTTTTGCCAATGTCGCAACAGCCACGATACGTTTCTTGGCAACTACAGAGCACCAAACTACATGCAGTTGGTTGACAAAATGCTTCAAGCATACAAAACCATGAAGTGCAACATGTCACTAAAGATTCATTTTCTGCATTTGCATTTAGATTTCTTCCCTGCAAATCTTGGTGCAGTCAGTGATGAGCATGGTGAAAGGTTTCACCAGGACATTGCGATCATGGAAAAATGGTGTCAGGGCAACTGGAATCCATCAATGCTGGCCAATTATTGTTGGACACTTAAACGAGAAGCCTCAGACACTGAGTACAAACGAAAATCATCAACAAAACATTTTTAGCTCAGTTGAACTATTGCAAAGCGTCAGCACCGTTATGTAATTAAATGCATTACATTCAATAAAAGTCAATTTCTTGTTTCTCCAAATTCCTACGTGATACAAGTAGTCCGAAATTATATTTGTGTTCAGCTTCAAGCAGTCTAGCATAATCTGAAAAAATTTCTGAGGAAGCAACACTTTCGAAAAAATTTGTTGTCCAGTGTAGTCATTGATAATCTCCATAAACCTCCATAAATTTATCTAATTCTTTTTTAACCAGTTATAGTTTTGGCCTCCACAACAACCCCTGGCAACGAATTCCATAGGCTGACTATGTTGTGTGAAGAAGTACTTCCTTTTGTTTGTGTATTTTAAACCTGATGCCAAATAATTTCATTGGGTGACCCCTAGTTCTTATGTTATATTCCACCTTTCTCCACCCTATTCATGATATTACAGACCTAAATCATATCTCCCACCTTGGTCATCTATTTTCCAAGCTGAAGAGTCCCAGTCTTTCTCATCTTACTCATATGGAAGCTGTTCCATACCCTTAATCATTTTTGCTGCCCTTCCCCTTACCTTTTCCAGTTCTCATATATCTTTTTTGAGATGGAGTGACCAGAACTGTATGCTGTATTCAAGGTGTGGGTGTACCTTGGATTTTTATAGTGACATTATGATATTTACTGTCTTTTTATCTATCCCTTTCCTAATGGTTCCTTACATTCTGTTAGCTTTCTTGACTGCCGCTGCACATTGAATAGATGTTTTCAGAGAATTATCCACACTGACTCGAAGATCTCTCTCGAGTGGGAACAGTTAATTTAGTTCCCATCATTTTGTATGTACAGTTGGGATTATGTTTTCCAATGTACATTACTTTGCATTTATCAACATTGAATTTTATCTGCCATTTTGTTGCCCAGTCACACACACTTGTTGCAATATCCCTTTGTCGCTCTTCGCAGTCAACTTTGGACTTAATTATCTTGAGTAATTTCATATCATCTGCAAACTTTGCCATCTCAGTGTTTATCCCTTTTTCCAGATCACCTATAAATATGTTAAACAGCATTGATCCCAGTATATATTCCTGAGGGACACCACTATTACCTCTCTCTATTCTGAAAACTGACCATTTATTTTTACCTTTTGTTTCCTGTCTTTTAAGCAGTTACTGATCCAGGAGAGGACCTACCCTCTTATCCCATGACTGCTTACTTTGCTTAAGAGCCTTTGATGAAGGACTTTGTCAAAGGCTTTCTGAAAATCCAAGTACACTATATCCACTGGGTCATCTTTGTCCACATGTTTGTTGACCCTCTCAAAGAATTGAAATAAATTGGGGAGGCATGATTTCCCTTTACATAGACTGTGTTGATTCTTTCCCCCAATAAATCCTGTTCACCTATGTTTCTGATATTTCTGTTCTTCATTATTGTTTCAACCAATCTGCCTGTTACTGGTTAGGCTTACCAGCCTGTGATTGCCAGGATCAACTTTGGAGCCTTTAAAAAAAAAAAAAAATGATGTCACATTAATCACCCTCCAGTCATCTGGTACAGAAGTTGATTTAAGCGATAGGTTACATTCCACACTTAGTAGTTTGCAGTTTCATATTTGAGTTCCTTCAGAACTCGTGGGTGGATACCATCTGGTCCTGGTGATTTATTACTGTTTAGTTTATCACTTTGTTCCAAAATCTCCTCTACTGACACCTCAACCTGGGACACTTCCTCAGATTTGCCACCTAAAAAGAATGTCTCAGGGTTGGGAAGCTCCCTCACATCCTCTGCAGTGAAAACCAATGCAAAGAATTCATTTAAGTTCTCTGAAATGGCCTCATCTTCCTGGAGTGCTCATTTAGCACCTCAATTGTCCAGTGGCCCTACTGCTTATTTGGCAGGCTTCCTGCTTCCCATGTACTTTAAAAAATGCTATTAGTTTTTGCCTCTCTTGCTAGTTTCTCTTCAAATTCTTTTTTGGCCTGCCTAATTATACCTCTACACTTGACTTGCCAGAGTGTATGCTCTTTTCAGTCTCTCTCAGTAGGATTTAATTTTCAATTTTTAAAGGATGCCTTTTGGTTCCTAGATACACACATCCAGGCTGTGGCCACATCTTGCCATTTCTTATTAGACAACATCTCTAAGAACCTCTGTCCACAAGGTTAGAAGGTTAGGTTAGCCTCATCTCATGGCTTGACTTTGGCGTCTTCCTCCTTTCTGGCCTCAGCTCCTGCACTCTTGCTCCCCTCAAGTCTCCCCTGGCAATGTCATCCTTCTCCTCTGCCTACCACTTCAGCTCTGCATCAAAGACAAACTTATTATCTTTACCTTTAAGGCCTCCAAAGCCTAATTTTGCATGTTTTCATTCCACCACTGTTTCCAGCCTTTACTTCCAATTAGTCAGCTTCTTCCTCAAACACCTCTGTTCTTTGCCCCATATTGCCCTGATAAAATCCATGCAACCACATCTGTCCTTCCTTAAAACTCATCTTTGCCATGATGCCCTAAAAGCCTGTCTGCTTATCATGACTAGGCAGAAAACAAACTGTGACAATCTCTCTTTAATCCCTTCTTACTAGTAACTCCTACATTCCTCCCATTCCCCTCATACCCACTCTACGTCTATTGGACTTATAGTAGAAATTCAATTGAAGCCTAAACTATGGACTAATTTACAAAAATAATGCACTCATACCGAATGTTTGAGAAAATATTGCCAGTTAGTGTTTTTATATGATCTCTACAGTTCAGTTAAAGATCTGAATCATTACGCAGCTCATTTATTAGACAAATTTTTAAGAGGACTAAAAGATACTTAGGTAAAATCTGGACAAGCATATAAGTGACTTAGGAGCCCAAGTCCCATTTTCAAATGTGACAGACACTTAAAAGCCTAAGTCTCTCTCACCAAGAGAAGTTGGTCCAGTAAAAGATATCGCCTCTCCCACTTTGTCTCTCTAAGCCTAGACAGGGTTTAGTGACTTTTGAAAATGTTACCTGCCACCAACATTCATGAATTTGTCTTGAGAAAACAGACATAATAACAGAGCTTGTAAAAGAAAAAAAAAATCCAATTTTATTTCCGTGACTAAAAAAATCACATGGAACTATTTCACTAGCAGTTTTTCATAGAAAATTTCTATTTCTCAAAGAAAAAAATGTAAACAAAAATTTCATTTTGAATTATTTTCATGGAACAAATCTAAAAGGTTGCAGAAATCTAATTGTTTTTGCAAAACATTTTGATTTCAGGAAAACAGCATTTTCTTCCAAGAGGTTTAAATAACTATAATGAATAACAGCTTCTGGAGTGATATTGTAATCATTAGAGTAGCAAATGCTATAGTTGAGATTGAAAAGTAACTTTCATTATTAAGGAGTTTTAGTTACAAATTAATAGATCTACTTATTAAATTCACAGAATATTAATTCTAAAGTCAAAAGGGTAAGTGCACAACCTCCATAGTTAGCAGCAGCAGAAGACACAAGATTATGGGTTTGCACAGTACAGAGAATGCTGGAATTATCAACTATAATGGAAATTAGGAAGCAGAAAGGGCTTGAAAGGAAAAATTATTAGCTTATCTTCATCCATGTAACTGGAAAAGATGGCAAGCCATCCCAGATGAGATATCAGAAACATTGCGAGATTAATTGAAGTGCAGGACACAGGTCCAGATGACAGGTATTATATCTGAGAGTCATCACAATAAAGTTGATAATTAAACCCATACAAGATAACAACTTCACCCAGAAGAAGGTGCAAAAGCGACAGGGCTCAGAGAATTGGAAGGACAGGAAAAGATGTTATCAAAGGAGACACTGAAGGATTGTTCAGAGGTGAAAGGAGCCAAAGAAGGTGGTAGTGATGGAACAGAATCAGAAAGGTCAAGGGTGATAAGGACAGAGTATCAACATGGAGATACAGAACCTAATCCTGCAAATCATAGCTTTATTCATATGAGTAGTCCAATAGAAGTCAATGAGATCACTTACATGCATAAAATTACTCACATGCATATGCATTTGCAAGATCATTAGGCAGAAAGAAGTTATTGGAGAACTTGGTGAACTTCTGACGACTGGAAAGGGCAGAAGCTTTTGTGATTTTAATGCTGTGCTTAGAGTTTATTTCCAGTATCTTAAAATATTTCTTTCCTCACCCTCCACCCCCTTACTTATTAAAAACAAGGAAATTAAAAGAGAAACCTCTTGGAAAAAAAGCTGTTTTGGGCTAGACTGTACCTTAGCCACAGCCATAAATTGAGCTGAGTCACAATTATAGTCCTGCTTCCTGGAAGAATGATCGAGGAGTAGTTATTTACTGCTGGCATGTGTCTACGTGAGCAGTAAATTATTACCCACCTCATGCTGGCTGAGTAATTTTGGCTGAACAGGTGTAGTGGAGCTACGATTTGCCGCATTTGCCACTCACATCACCAGTTTAAGTAGCAAGTGTAATGCATCTACACTAGAAATTGTGCTTCTGGTGTAATTTTGCCATGTGTCCACCTCTAGCCAAGAACTGCAGTTGCACTGACTTCTGGGTATCTATCCAACAAATCCTGGTACTGTCCCCTGATGCAGTGGCTTACAGAAGATTTAGAAAGTCCTTCTCAGAGCCCAAGGAAATTGTGAGAGTAAGTGTCAAAGTTTCATAGCTTTCAAGGGAAATTGGCCACAATTTTCATGACATTTTCTCACATTAGGGAGGGTAGGCTGAACAGTCAGTGTTCACTCTGCTCAGAGACACAATTTTCTGCTGGGAGTTGTGAAACAAACTACCAAGCATTTCAACCCACCTGGGAGAGGATGTGGAGGGTGTTATGTTTCATGCCAGACAAACAGAGACATTAGACAGAAAACAAATATTCTTGTTGGAAGTTTGCAATGTAATACTACTTTATTTCTTAGAATTCAGAACACATAAGAACCTAAAAACACACAGTGACTCTGATCACACGCTTTGCTACAGAGCCCCCAAGACTGCAAGCCCTGGTGGTATCTCTTAAAAAAAGAAAATTGGGCAGATGGAGTGCTGGGTTTAAGTCAGGACCATGGGTTGGGCACATTTGTTTTCAAGGCCTGGAAAGCGCAGCAGTGACAAGAGAACTTCCAAATGAGAAAGGAGACTTTTCTGTAGTTTAATGGGGATCTGGTCACAACATTGTAGTGCCAGACTACCAGATAAAACGTCTGTGCTATTATGCAATTTTAAAGCTTCAAATGATAAAATAAAATGCTTGCAATGTTGTAAAGAGTAAATTATGTATAAATACTCCCTTCATAATAATGAATGGAGAAGATTCATTCTCCATTCTCATTCTGTAATAAAAGTCACACACAATTTGCATTTCCCCCCCTAGAAATCATAAATTTATCTCACTCCTCCAGAAGGTGGTTGTGCCTTGCTGAACCAAACAATATAGTGGGGAGACAGGCTGTATCTGATAACCCCCCCCCCCAAACAATTAAACATACAGTCAATCAATGGGTGTAGTGATCTCAAAACCAGGCCAGCAAAAGAATGCACCAATAGCAAAGAGAACTTGCTCCAAAGGAAAGGAACTGTCACAAGCCACATCATCGTGATCTTAACTGAAGATCTCACCCCAAAATTCTATACTGAGTGTCTGCCATTTCCCCAACTGACAGCCAACCATTTGACCGATGGAAGTGCAATCAGTCGTAATTTCAGCACTGTAGTATTGGATAACCGCCACAGCTATTTTGGATATCACAATGTAAGAGAGCACATAACTTAATCTGGTATAATTAGAGGTGGACCTGAGTTAGAATTCCAAATCTAACTGCCCTGCTGCCTATTTCAATGGCTGGAGGTCCAAATTTTGATGAGTCCCCAGATACAAAACCTCCATCTTGATTTTGCTTCTATGTCAGATTCAAAGTGATAAAGATCCTATTTTCTGGATCTGGTTGGAATGAAGTAAAAGAGGCAGACATTTCACAAGGACAGTTAATCTCACCTTTTTGTTTGTTGGGGGGGGAATTGGGGAAGAGAAATTTTGGACTGAAATCTCATGAGAACAGCTCACAAGATTCCAATCATGTCAAATCTGAACCTCAATCCCTGCTCAATTGTCAAGCCTGAATTACAAACACAAGCCTAAACTTAATCTGAATGATGGAACCCTCCTCAGCTCTTATGTAATGGTAACAGAATAAAAATGTAAAAAGTGCTTTTAAAAAGATGGTGGCATGGGAGGGGGAAAGAATCGAGTCTTTCACAGCTGTGTGCTTCTTTGAGGCTTACAGACCACAGTGTGTGCATAAAGTGAAGCACATGCTCAAGTGCTTGCTGAAATGAAGCCAAGGTGTTGGAGGAGTAAAATAAATAATGATGTAACATAATAATGAAATATAGCCACATTGGTATCATTTAGTATCTTCATTAGCATATGTGACGATCTAAAAGCCTATCTCAGTTTCATTCAGTGTCCTGTACTGCATACTGTCTCAAACTTTTCATTGCATCTCTGGCTAACAAAGAATCCAGAAATCGGTAAATATATCACCAATATCAGCATACTTCCAAAAGACTATAGCTGCGATCTTCATTCAGCTTCTAGTTCTCACAGCTCTACAGCAGCTAGCTGAGAGATAACCTAAAGCCTGGCAAAGTCTAAGCTGTGTTGATTTTCAAATGCTCTGGATGTTCAAAGATCTTTATCAGTGTAGTCCCTGTTAACCAAAGCTAGCTCCTACAGACCTTCTGGGTTTTTCCCATTCAGTACATAATTGAAACAATCCACCAGTTCCAAAGCCATTTCATCAACTGTGATGCAGTGAATGGGCAAATAAGTGTCTATTATAACTGTGTTTTATGATGCTTAGATAGAGGCCAACACATTAATCTGTAGTTATTCTACCTACACAGTTCTGCAAAAAATATGTACTAGAAAATTCCAGCAATTTCTTCCCTCAAATTACAATAATCTTGCCACCAATTTATCCTCTATCCATCGCCAATCTCACTGTCATTTTACATATGGCAATTGGATACATGTTGGTCATACCACCTTTCCAAACCCTATGGCGTCTGATGAATGTATAACATGCATAATTAACAAGTCATTTTGTTTTGGCATGCAAAATTCATTACTTGTCTTACATAAAAATGCACAAACGCATGAATGTTTCATGACAACTAAAATAACTGTTCATTGTTTAAAACTTAGAACATATTGAATTATACATTTCTCTAATTTATTTTTTTAATAGTCAGCACCTAAAAATCTCCAGGCAATATTAATATGCAGTATTTGGGAATTTAGAAGATGACAGTTTACAGTTTTTGACACATAATGTTTACCAACTTTACATCCCCTAAATTAAGTCTGTTACAGATATGCAAAAGCAACTGACATGATTTTCTTCTATTAACATAGCAAACTGGAAGCTGCAGCTTTGGTTTGGATGCTGACTCGAACAACCTAGTACAGAGCCTGTCATTTTTTATTTTTAAGGCACAACTCAAATGCAGCAATATCTTGCCATATTAGGGTTTCTTTCTAAAAAGTACAAAAAAATCAGATCCGCAACTGAGCTTCTCAAATGGGAGGGAAACTGGAGAGGTGAGGAGAGCTTTAGAAAGTTGTTAGATACTGTGAATTTTTTCAACCCTCTAATGTCAGTTATGAAGATGATACATTAAAATTTAGCAGATATGGATCACTCTCCTGTGATTCCATAAACTGACAAATGAAAGCACACTGCAACTTAAAAAAATAAAAATTCTATAAATGTATTATAATAGCTTTATTGGATGAATAAATACTGACTAAATAAAACTAAAGTTGAGGGAGGTTGGGAACAGTGAATCATCTCTAATATAAATCAAGGGTAAAATTTCAACCCATGGAGTCAATAGTACTACTCACATGCTTCAATTTAAGCACAAGTATTTATAAGTATTTGCAGTGCTGGGACTTTAGTGATCATTTTATATTTTCAAAGACATTTTTCTTCTTGCAAGGGAAGCATTAAAACTTACTTTTGAAAACATGAAAACTGAACTCAATCTGCAATATGTTGGGTACATATTTCGATTTAGGCCTGAATAACTTTAGTTTGTCAAATATTTAATGAAAGTTAGCATCTAGAAACAAGGAGATGTCCAAAGCAACTTGCTGGCTTTTAGCCAAAAGGTTATTTGGGTAAGGTCACTAAAGTCTACCCCCCCAGGGTCACTTTCCTAGTGTCATAATTAAGTCAATGTCACGAGGATGTGTGGGAAGGAGTGGATGCTGAAAACTATTAATTATATTTAAACAATTAAGACGTTTATGTCTTGGGCCTAAGCAGAAGTTTGCCGACCAGCTCCTCATCACATGGCACATTCTTTCATTCTGTTTTTGAGAGCTATCTATTTGCAGTTATCAGCAAATTGGTGCAAGTCACATACACACTAAACAGGAATCGCTGATGTGACTTCAAGATCAAGGGGTCAAGTTATTGGTCCTCGTTGAACTATAGCTAATATGAAGGAACTCCTAATTGGAGAAATGTGTCCCCTGGGATGGAGTAGAGGAGTCACTCATCATCAAAAGATACTAATCATCCAGAAGAAATGGGAGGGGCCTCTCGCATGAACACAACACCCAAGGTTGAATCATGCTCTCTTCCCTGGACTAGCCATCCAAAGCAGGAGAGGTGAAAGACTGACTGTTGGCTAAGCCAAGCTAAAGTCTACAACAGAGAGAGAAAAGACCAAAAGTTTCATTCCCCTCCCACACACACGAAAGAGCTTCAAGTTACATCCTCTCAATACAGATACCAGTAACTATCAACTTAATTCCAAATTAAGAACAACTACGTGAGCTAAAGACTTTGAGAAGAAGGTGTGAAAATCCTTCTGTAAAGCAATAGGAGAAGGCTCAAATCATTCTAACATGTGGGCATACTTTGTGTGTCACTAACTGTTTCCCAAAGTAGACACTAAACCCCTAAATCTATTATCTGTTACTGGCTTAAACCAGTGTCAATCTAAGTTGCTGTAAGTGCAGGATTTTAGAAATCATTCTGTATCAGTGTAAGAAGACAACCAGAAAGATGCAGGCATTGTGTTAAAGTCGGAGGAAAAATAGATTAAATAAATTAAAGCTCGATATGATTTCTGTGAACAGTGAAGCATAACAGGACAAAGCAGCCAGAGGAGGAAGTTACCAGGAAATCATTTTAAGAACTGTACTTACTTAAAAACAAGGCAAATAAAAGCCTCTGCTTTTAACAGACTCTTAGATAAATGGCTCAAATTAATGGGAATGGTTTCTCCCCTTATCCTTCTTTTAAAATCCTGAGAGAATTGTTTTCCTTAACTTGTTCATTATAATTTGATGTAATTACTAATTGTAGTAGCTAGCAAGCCAGATAAATTGAACCATTGGCTTCTTGATTATACAGTATTTCAGTTATAACCTTAAATTGACTATTACATTGTATCAATTCAAATTGGGTTAGAAAAACTGTAAATTGAATTAGTTAATGACATATTTCGCTTAACTCATATTTGTTCTATAACTGCTTGCTTTATCTGGTCATACATTTATAAAAGATATCCTGAATTTGTTCATCTCTCAAAAGTTCAATGCAGACAATTTAGCCTACATAGTGGAAAAAGGTAAACCCATTACAAATCATTCCTAAGCCCATCCTATATTTTAATTATATAAAACAACATCATATTACCCAGACACATTCCTAGGTCCCCAGATTCTGCAAGGGACCATGGTCAAGTTTCTGTGCATCCTTATGGCCAGCTCTGGTTGTCTCTCTCACTGATGTTTGCCATTTTAATTATTCTTCTCAACAGTGATTCTTCTTCTAATGATGCAAAGTGGGACTGAAAGTTATCAGCGTCCCAATAGGAAATGCTTCAAATAAGAAAGATTCAAACCTGTTGAGAGCTACAATCTATCATTTAAATTATAGTTGAAGTTGCTTGACACTTTACTTTGTAAGACCTTATTTTTAGTTGCTTATAAACTTGCCAAATTTTAGCCATTCAAAGTGAAATTTTCCATGCTCACAGGCAGATATTTTTGGAAAGTTTCAGCAAAAATGATTCAGTAATATTCAAGAACAAGATTATGGGAAAAAATACATTATTTTCCCATCTTAAAAGAAATCTTACCACCATTTTATTGAGAAGCTCTAGCACCTTCATGCTTTGGAGCAGGGACTTGAATTTTAGCAAGAGTTGGGAAAATGCTTTAGTATCAGGGATTGGCCTTTTGCTTATATCAATTAACATCTTTCATACAGAAAGGAGCAAATTAGGATATGAATATAGTGTAGTCATAGTGGATCACTTCACTAGGTTTATCCAAGCCTACCCTACCACTAAAAAGTCAGGCAAGACTATGGCAAACAGGGTCTTCAATTACATTGTTTTAAAAGTTGGTTTCCCCAAAAGGATTCATCATGACAAGGGAGCAGAATTTGAAAATAATTTATCCACAAGGTACATAAATAGGTACTTGGCATGGCATGTCACAACCATGGGTTGGATTCTAAGTGTATTAAAATGCTCTTGTTTTGAATCATCCCAGATCTGGGAGTGTAACACAAGCATTCAAAACTGGGAAATGCCAGACTTTAGATTGCCTGAGTAACCTTAATTCTGCCCTCTTGTGCTTCTGCATTTTAATACAGATCACATATTTTGTTCACAGAGCCCTTTCCTCATTCAGTAAACGAAAGACAGTCCGGTTCTGGAACTTAATCAGGGTTGTGTAGCGAATGAGGGTGTTGTCTGGAGCAGGACCCCTGCCTCGTTTGATGCAGAAGTTGGAAGGAGTGAGTAAATAAAACAGCTGCAACTGAAATCAACAGAGGCTGTATTTTGAATCTATAAAGTGCTATATAATGCTAAGTAACCAAGAAATCAGGCCTTTAGGGTTTTAAATTGGGCATTCAAAATTAGTGGATACTTTTGACCTCAGCCTCTGTGCCTCAATTCCCCATTTTGCAAATGGGGATAATAGCAATTCCTCAGCCCACACCAGTATTGTGAAAATAAATTAATGAATACTGGTGAGGCGCTCAGATACTATAACGATGAGTGTCCTAGAAAAGAGTATGAGGAAATTAATTCTATCTTCAGAGCAGGGCTTTAATCGTATGCAGTAAATAAGGCCTGGGGCCCACACACTGAACAATGATTTCCAATGCTTTCTAATGGAAAACTTATTTTAGTCCTAATCTGCCTCTCTAAATTGTCTAGCTTCTTGCCCAATTGTTTTCCTTTCACAGAAGATGCTTAATTTTTTAGTGATTTACTCTTTTATGCAATTAGATATAATGATTAGGATTTTATATTACTTCACAGTTTTCCCTTAAGTGCACAGTGTGATATTTTTACAGGTCTCTCTGAAGGGGCCACAGCACTCAGTCAGTAACTTGGTCTGCAGCTAGTGTTGGGATTTTAATTTGGCAACTAATTTCTGCCTCACCTGGTTTGATTCTTCATAGTTATATTTTCTGGCATCCAGATACACACTCACTAATGAATGATGCAGCCCTCTTAAAGTTCTTTTTATAGCCTCCCCCATACCAAAGATGGTTCTTAAGCAGGACATGGGATAGACATTCTTAAAGCACTTCCTCCACTTATCAATTACAATAATCAATACAGCAAATATCTTCCCACAACTTTATAGAAGCTATAGCCATAGCCATATTGCTTGAGGTCTTATTCATCAGGAACAACTTGCTCCCACCCTACATCTGCATCAGGTATACGTTCTGTATGCCTGGGAAGATTTCTCAGGCCTTCTGCACAGTATATAGAGATTGCTGGCTACATCCAGGCAGTCACTGCCAGATGTAGAAGGTGTTAAGGCAAAACTAATGATGTTAGATACCTTAATGAGGTACCTCGATTTAAATTAATTACTGGAGGCAACACACCAGAGCTTTCCAGTCAGCTTCCTCAAGAATAAATCAAACATCAAATAAAATATTCAGGCTTTACAGGCCAGGGCACAGTGTGATGTGGGTCTGAACACAGCCCTCAAGTGCAGTGCAAGAAAGCCCTCTTCCAGGTATGCTTGAAATATAGGCAGCCCAAAGGGATCGCTAATCCAGATTTGTTTGTTCTCTAACACACATTGCCATGGGTATATCCAGAACATATTCCAGGATGTGTAAACTGTTCCAGTGCTGCTTCTCTCCTCAGTGCTGCTCCTCTCCTCTTCTTCCTCTCCTCAGTTCCTTCTACTTTTTGACTGATCTCTGCCCATTTTGTTAAGATTTATGCATCAGCCCTTGGGAGCCACAAAAACACTGTCTAATGCACCCTATCATCCCCTGTTGGCCATAGTCAATCCACCCCCACTTCACAAAAGCTAGCATTATCATCACTGGTAATTCAACGCATCCATAGGCAGCTGCTTCTATCGAACAGAGAGGTGAACCAAGGGCATCAAGAGCAATGGCAACATAGGCTGACAAAGATGCTTTTAAAATGCAGCACTGGCAACTAACTAGCTGCAACTTGAACAAAACTAGCAGTGCCAGCTGAAAAGTAGCAAGTAACATTTTCCTGGAAGAGAGAAAAGATGTGGAGAAAGGTAGAGTGGGGTGGGAAGGAGAGACGATTTTTGGATAAACTCTCACACATTTTTCATCGCTGATAGAAAGCCATTTCCTACATATTTGGCAGTGCCATTATTTGTAATGGATCATCTGTTCAAAACAAATGGGGCAGAGGAACAGAGCAGGTAGATGCACCTGCATTCTAAAACCCACATACATCACAGACAGACCTGGCCCAAATGTGCAATATTAAATGGGTGTAATCTCTTTATAATTAACCTTACAGATGGTCCTGTGGAAAGAAAAGGATGTGGTTGTGTCTAAAGCATAAGACTAAACATCAGGATGACCTGGGTTCTATTCCAAGGTCTTCCACTGACTTGCTGTGTGGAGTTGAACAAGTTGCAGGCAGTGCTTTGGGGAAGTAAATCCACACAAACAAATCTTTAACTCTGTAGTTAAAGACCACCAGCACTCAGCTCGTCCAGGTAACTTCCAGAAATCCTGCAGTTCTCAGAATAAAATATGGTAGACCTAAAAGGACTCCTCATGATATCTGTTAACCTTAGTTTTCCCCTCCATAAAATGAAAAGAACAATATTTCTCTACTGGATGTTGTGAAGCTTAATTCATTAATATCTGTGAAGTGATTTGCAGTGCTTTTTATGCCACTCAAAATATCTGGTTCTCAGCATCAGATTTTGACATTTCTATTGTTACTAGGGTAGCTGAACAGGACTAGGTAAAATAAGAATAGACTTCAGAATCAAACCTTATTTTCATACTGGAAAACAAAGCAGCATTTTGTAAAAAAACAGTTTAATTTTTCAACATTCCTCTGCATTTCCTGGTTCCATCTTGAATTTTAAGTACTGAAATATCATGTGAAATAGCTATTCTTGCAGTAATTCTGACTGGGCGGGAAACAAGCAGCATTGGCAAAACAGCCTGTAGTCACAATATTTCCAGCCATATTTTCCAGACCAGAGAGATTCTGATAAGTTTTGTGAGGAAAAAATTCCAAATTCTTGCTTGGATTCTTATCCAAACCTCCACATCTTTGATACTAATTGTTACAGAGCATGCAAGTGTGGAATTTAACTCAGAGTTGTTTTAAACTACATAATTCATCATTTCTACAAAGTTCCCTGTACCTGGTAGGTCAAATTCGACCTTCAGTTATACCAGTGATGGGTGGGTTTTTGTTTTGTTTCAAATTGGAGGACACGTCTGCTCTGTAAAAGCAGAGGAGAATCAGTAATAACATGATTGTCTTCAATGTATTTTAAGCATGATTTAGTTTTGCAGTATAAATTAGATTTAACTATGCCTCTGAAAAGTACTACAGCCAAGAGAATGATTCAATGTCTGTCATTTTGGCCACAGGCTGTAGCATGATTCACAGGCCGGGTTAGAACATAGTTATGTCCCTTCTACACTGCAGGAGCAAATTGTGCTTTTAATGTGACTGGGGACCATAGGCTGTAACCAATCTCCAAGACACAGTTGTTTTTATAAGAAAACATGGTTACTTACCAGTAACTGTTGTTCTTCGAGATGTGTTGCTCATATCCATTCCAATTAGGTGGGTGTGCGCCCTCGTGCACGGTCCCAGAACTTTTTCCCTTAGCAGCCTCTGTAAGGCCAGCTCCAGCGCCCCCTGGAGTGCCGTGCTCATGCCGTGGTACATAGGGCGCCACTGGCCCCACAGAACCTCAGTCCCTTCTTTCTGCTGACTCCGACAGCGGGGACGGAGGGTGGGTGTGGAATGGATCTGAGCAACACATCTCGAAGAACAACAGTTACTGGTAAGTAACCATGTTTTCTCCTTCGAGTGATTGCTCATATGCATTCCACTTAGGTGATTACCAAGCCATACGTGGAGGTGGGTAGGAGTCATCGGTGAGCTGCCCTCAGCAGGGCTCTGCCGACTTGCGCATCGTCCCTCGACTGCTGGACGACAGCGTAGTGCGCGGCAAAGGTGTGCACCGAAGACCAGGTGGCAGCTCTGTAGATGTCGTCCAGGGGGACCCTTTCCAGGAAGGCCGCAGACGCGGCCTGGGCCCTCGTTGAGTGCGCCATCACCACTCCGGGAAACTGGACGCCTGCGCGCTCGTAGCAGAACTTGATGCAGGTGGTGATCCATCTGGAGATGCACTGGGCGGAGACCGGGGATCCCTTCATCCTGTCCACCACCGCAACGAAGAGCTGCATGATCCTCCAGAAAGGTCTCGTCCTCTCTATGTAGAAGGCAAGGGCTCTCCTCACATCCAGGGTGTGTAGTCTCCTCTCCTCCTCCGACCCATGCGGTTTAGGAAAAAACACAGGGAGGAAAATGTTTTGGTTATATTGGAATTGGGAGACTACCTTAGGCAGGAAAGCTGAATGTGGCCTCAGCTGTACCTTATCCCGGAAGAACACGGTATAGGGGGGCTCCGAGGTCAAAGCTCTTAGCTCAGAGACCCTCCTATCCGAGGTAACGGCCATGAGGAAGGCCACCTTCTAGGACAGGATTAGCAGGGGACAAGTGGCCAAGGGCTTGAAGGGGGGCCCCTGTCAGGCTAAAGAGGATCAGGTTGAGATCCCAGGGAGGTACCGGGTCACGGACCTGTGGGTAAAGCCTCTCAACTCCCTTGAGGAACCTCACTGACATTGGGTGGGAGAACAGGGACCGCCCCTCCAACGGCTGATGGAAAGCTGAGATGGCCGCTAGGTAAACCCTAAGGGAAGCTAACGCTAAACCGTGGAGCCTAAGCTGCAGTAGGTACTCCAGGATGGCCCGTACAGGGGACGTACTGGGGGTTATGCCCCGCGACTCCGCCCAGCAGGTGAACCTCCTCCACCTGGCCCTGTACACGATCTGCGTGGAGGGTTTCCTGCTACCCAGCAGAACGCGTTGGACTTGTACCAAGCAGGCTCTCTCCACCTCCATCAGCCAGAGAGTCTCCAGGCCATCAGGTGCAGGGAGTCCAGGTTCGGGTGCAGCAGGCAACCGTGGTCCTGGGAGAGCAGGTCCAGCCTCCTTGGGAGCTCGATCGGCATGGCAACAGAGAGGTCCTGCAGCATGCTGAACCACTGCTGTCTCGGCCACGCTGGGTCAAACAGGATCACGTCCACTCTGTCCCTCTTGATTTTCAAGAGGACCTTGGGTAAGAGTGGGATGGGGGGAAACACGTACATGAGGGCCCCTGTCCATTCGAAGAGGAACGCGCCAGAGATGGAGCCCGGCTCGCAGAAGCTCGGGCACTTCCTGTTCCAGGACGACGCTAACAGGTCCAGTCGGGGAACACCCCACTCGTGGAAAACTCTGTCCGCTACCTCCGGATGCAACAACCAGTCATGTTGGGGTAGAAACGACCTGCTAACCCCCGGGAGGTGAGAGGTGGTTAAACAAAAGTCGTGCTTCACCGCGAAATCCCAAAGTCAAAGCACTTCCTGGCAAAGAGCCGAGGAACGCACCACCCCTTGCTTGTTTATATAATACATCGCTGTGGTATTGTCCATCAGCACCTGTACCATTTTGCCCAATAAACACTGGAGGAACACTTTGCATGCTAGTCTGACAGCTCTGAGTTCTTTCACGTTGATGTGGAGGGCAGTCTCCTCCTGCAACCAGCAGCCCTGTGTGCTCAGGCCGCCGCTGATGTGAGCCTCCCACCCCAGGTCCAATGCATCGGAGATCAGGGTGACCGAGGGGGTGAAATCCCTGAACGGAACCCCTTCCAACACTGTCCCAGGGTTCCTCCACCACTGTAGTGAC